>VYXD01009947.1:91280-141752 GCA_013397195.1 Hylia prasina | reverse complement strand
AAAAAAAAAAAAAAGGTAAATCAGACTGAACTGGCAAACACTTGGAAGAACAAATTTCAGAACTGTTGCCCACTGGAAGATGTATGTACTGCTCCAGGCTGCATGCAATAAATCTGCAGGCTGGCTGTAATGGATACCCCAGCTAAGCAAACCTAGGAATGACATGGAAACCACAATGTAGTAATAATGCTGTTCCCCTTCTATCTGGCCAGTGCTCATTTAGCTATTGCAGCTCGAGTCTGGAGCTGCATATTTACACACAGCCATAGCAGGTTGCTTGAACAACCTGGAATTCTGATTTGATTTCGTTTGGCAAATGATAATGGCCACAAATAAAAATGATGGAAAAAAAACAACCAAAAACTAAAATCCGCAAGTACAGTACTTCTCTTTGAGTGACAGTTTTGGGGATGAAACTGATTATGTTCCCATAAAACTTAATACAAGGGTTTAAAAAAATCTTTTATCTAATTTCCTGTCCTTTTAGATGGTATCTGAGTATGGGTCATTTCAGCTCTTAAAGTACAGAAACTCTAAAATGCTTAGAGCATCTTAGCAGCATTTTTCTCCATGATTTCTCTCTCCTTCATTTGCTTTCAAACTCTGATAATATATTGTCTCCCTAGCAAATAAAACCTGATTGTAAGTCACCATCACCTGTTTGAAGTGCACCAGGGAGCTGTCAAAAAATTTGATGTCCTTTTTTCTACATATAACCTATAACAGTTACATCCCATCTGAATTGTACAATGGGAAACAAGTCAGGACAGACCAGAAGAGAGAAACTCAGCAGGAACTGGATGTCTCAAAATGCAATTCCTGATGGGATCCAACACATGCAGAGCTAAATGCACACCTGTACATGTACAGAGTATCTCGTTCTGCCTCAAGACAGACAGCAAAGAATAAAAGGAAAGTTTAATTATACTTGCACTTGACATTCCCAGGAAATGTGACATGGTGGTGGCGAAGGTGGGAAGTGACAGACAAGTGAGGATGTGAGAAGGAACCATAAGCTCCAACTGTGCACAGAGGTAATTTCACTGTAGGTCTGCACTGGAAACCTGTTCCATTTTGTTGCTAAGTTCATTATTATTTCTCCCTTCAGTGCCATTTTTGAGCTATTCAGCAACACACCCTGGTACACTTTCAGCCATGACCTGCTATTACAGGGGATAGACAGGGATGCTCCTCTGCCACCTGCCTGGGAATCCATCAAGGTCCTCAACTCCTGTTCTTGTGCTTAAATCACAAGACACCTCCCCTT
This sequence comes from Hylia prasina, assembly GCA_013397195.1. NCBI lineage: Eukaryota > Metazoa > Chordata > Aves > Passeriformes > Sylviidae > Hylia > Hylia prasina. The sequence continues at coordinate 140,485 of VYXD01009947.1, read as the reverse complement.
CTTTCCCAATACTCAAAAGCACAGCTACAGTTTGCAAATCCCTAATTGCTAGAAATAACATCATTACTTAAAATCCGCGTGGAACAAAATATTTTCCATTATTCCTTTGATGAATCCAGGCATGTGTTTCAGGGCTCCTGCTCTGATGTCTAATAGCTTCTCCATGCCCTAGTTAGGTCAGACAGGGCCCTATTCATAGCCCATAAATGAGGGGAGGATTTACGATCACCCTGACTCCGTGGGAGAAGCTGCAGGGAAGGTTTTTTCTGTGGGCAGGCACAGATCCTCCAGCCCAAATGGCGAGAGGATGTGGGCTGGCCACTGTCTGCTGCTGACTTTTTTTCTTCTGGCTGCTCTTTTGGAGGTAGAAGTTACATTGGTGGCTCCTTGTTCCATAGAAGCAGCCCTGGCTGGATGGAGGGAATGCAAAGTGTCCTTCCCTTTGGAGAAGCTGCTCTCAGGATGGGCTGAGAGAGAGGTCAGATGGAAAAATGCTCTTAGCTGGGAAAGGGAGCAACATCTAGCCTGTGCCTGGCTGTGGGATGGAGCCACAGGCTCAGGGACAGCTCAGGTTTGGGGGCTGGAGGCTGCCTGTGATGGATGGAGAGCTACCAGGGCAATGACATGGGGACCCCAAAGGGGCTCACATTGATTCTGACACATCAATTTATGTAGGGCTTGATTTTCAACTTAATATTATTTGAGCTCCTGAAACTGCATGGCTAAAAATACGTGAAAATGGAAAAACATATCCAAAGAGATCTCTCTGCAGATCTGAGAGGATGCCCTCCCAACGATGGATAGCTGATTCCCATGGCTACCCTTGGCATGGCCAAGGGAATCATCACCATGGGAACAGACACTCCCACCAGAGCAGTTTTGGCTTCTTGGTAAAAGTCAGGAGCAGTGGAATCACCTTTGAGCATCTGCAGAAGGTTACTGCCATTTCAGACCAAATTTTTCACCTCCACTTTCTCAGCTCCCTCCTCTGTTATCTGAGAATATCTCTCTGCTCAGTCCTTTCTCAGACTCCAGGCTCTCCCCTGTTATTGCTCTGTCCTCAGTGCCTCTCCGTGCACTTGCCTCCGCTGGAGATTTAAAATCTGTGACTGAAAACTGGAAGGCAAACCCCAAACAGCTGGGATTCATAACAACTCGCATTTCTAAATGAAAAGTGAACTTGAAACCATATTTCTCATATTTAAAGGCAGGGCCAAAAGAGCCCTTTCAACTGTTTGAAAACACGTTTTGAGTTAATGAGTTTGTTGATACCAACAAACTGGCATTTCTGATGGGAAAAGCCTCGAACAGCTTTAAGACACACACACACAGATGGTTTATATACCACGAAAGGGACTTAACCAAATGAAATCTCCCCTAACAGGAAGACAGGGTTTTTACAAATGGCATTAAATGGATGCTCACTCATCCTTTCACCCCAGATAAGTGCAATGTCTAGTGAAGCGTTCAGCTGAAAAGTCCACCCGAGGAGATTGTGCCTCTCAGCCCAGCCCCTGAGCCCAGATATCACAAGCAGAAACAACCTGGAGAGGCAGCAGGGCTATTTTACTCCAGAGGATGTATTTTTGTGTGACTTCAGTGCAAAAAATGTAACCTTGTTTGGATTAGAGAGAAACTAATGACCAAAATTGTCCACACTCTCCTCCAGTCAACCTAAATCTGGTCCACATTAAATTGTTAAAAGCCAACCCTTGGAAAAAAAAATAAATTATGAATATGAGTAGATGAAGCAGAAAAGGGAATCCAGAAGCTAAAGCCTTCATTTTAATGACACATAAAAATCACAGGAGAGGAGAAGGAAGTGTCAGGAGCTGGCACCCTGGGAATGTGCTGATGAGAAAGGGACAGGAGCAAGAAGTCCCTGCTGAACTGAACTGCCACCTCCTTGTGCTGGAGGCACTGGCTGTGGAGAAGGAAACACACCTTGCTAGCACCTTGCCTGCTCACTGATCTGCCTTTTAGCACAGGAAACATTTCCTCTCACACTTTATTTTAATGGCTCTCTTTCAACAGCTCCAAAGTTGAACCATGTTGCTACAATATTAGTAAGCAGAGCAAAGTGTGCTTCAGGCCTGTGTGTGATTCCTTGGGTAAGGGCTTCTAGAGGAGCTGGTTTAATCATAAACCATCTCCAGATAATGACAATAGTTTATCTTCACATAGTTCCACCATCTGAATGGCTGCACCAGGGTTTGGTGAGCCATCCAGGGCAGATCTCTGTGCTTCCGTGCACCCACATCAGCACACGATGCCTCCAGAGCCACAAGGATATTTTATCTCAGCCATCAGGACCTCTGTCATGAGTTTGCTTGCACAATATCCACAGTGAGAGGTGGCTGTCTGTCCTTACAGCCCTTTGTGCCAGCTGGAGGAAGGGGTTGCTGTTGCTCCATTTCCCAGACAGACAGACAGACACACTGACAGGCACTCACTGGTCCCACTGCAGCAGTGGGAACCAAACACCCACAGCTCCACCAGTGCTGTGCTGCAGAGCTCTGCCTCTCTTGGTTCTTATCACTGTTATCATCTAATGCTGGGGCCTCCTGCTTACAAACCACATGTCGTGTTAGTCTGGGCTACAATCGATTGTGACTAATTACCCAAACACTGCTCTCAGAAAACATGTAGAGGCTTTATGCCTCTGAGCACTTTCATCTCAATTACTGGTTGAAATTGGCCAAGGTATTCACAGGTTTCAGAGGGAACTGACAGCTACACACCTACATGCACACAGAATTTAGTGATACAAATCCTTTTTCTTCAGAAAGCAGCTTAACAACTATTTAACAGACAAAAATCCCTGAATGCTGTCATAATTACATTTGCAGGAGGCTACATCAGGTTATTTCACACAACAGCTGACATAAATGTCCAGTCAAGAGAGGATTTTTTTGGTCTCTTTACATATTTTGGTCTGCAAGGTCTGGATGATTCTACCAGCCTTTGGAAGCAAAGGTGTGAGAGAGCTTAGCCTCTCATAAGGGTGTTGGTAGGTTGTTGAACATCTGACTCAGCTTCTGGTTTTCTCCCAGAAGCCTCAGACACTTCTTTCCTTGCAGACAGCTGAGTGCTTGAGTTGAAAAACTGTATAAAATGTTGGGAGGCATCAAGTACTGGCTTCTGCCAGTGACTTATTGTGTCACCTGGTAAAGTCACTTAAATGGGCTCTGAAAAAGAGAGGTGGTCCTCCCTTTCAGTGTGCAAAAAGGTCTGTGAGTCCCTCATGAACAGCTAAATATTATCCCCTTTTATATTTCCCCTTTATTTGACATTACACAAAAGGTAATTTTTGCATCTTGTGTTAGAAAAAAACCAAGACAAAAGAAAATGAAGGGTCTTGGCTTTTCCTGCTTGTTACAGCAGGTGGTCTTGAAAAGGTTTCACATTCTTGGTGGTCTCAGATTAGGGCTGTAAAGTCAGACTCCTGGATTCATTATAGGGCTATTTTTTTGCCTAACATAGGGCTTGGCTTGAATCCCACTACTCACTAAACACAGCGTGACCCCGCTGGGCAAATTTCAGTAGCAATCATCCAATTTAATGGCAAAGGGCTGGGTTGCTTGACCTTAATATTGCCTAATGCAGGGATTTTCATGGGCTGGGAGCAGGCTTATACAGAATGTGAAATCAATAAACAAAGGAGACTGCTGTTAATTAATGTTAAAAAGAAGAGGTGAAGATAAGGAAGATAAGGATTCAGATCTCCACTCAGACATTTTGTTTATCAAATCCTCATAGTGCCAGTGCGAGCCTAACTGGGAACAGACCACTGGCTCAGTCAAGGTACACGGGGCAGCTCCAGCCTGCAAAAGCAACTTGAGGTGGGTGCAAAGCACCTCTGCAAAAGGATTTGGGAATATCAGTTCGGGATTCCCAGAGACAGACCTTTAAACCAAAGACAGGAGCTTTTGCAGAGCTTGTCACGGCTGCACAGGGAGGATGAAATGACACAGTGCCCTCAATTCCCAGAGCCCGGGCTCCGGGCAGCCGGCACGGCGGGACAGGCTCCGGCAGCGCTGCACAGCAAGGCTGGCACACGGTGCCCTGGGGGGGACAGATGTTTCCCTGTGCCCAGATGTTGTTCCCACTGTCTGTGGCATGTCTTGAGTGCACGCAGGGCTCGAACATCGGGGGCTTCTCCTCGGCAGCCCCTGGAACCAAAATGAGCCGGCGACAGCTGCGGGGAGGCGAGAGAACAGAACAGAGCCGCTATTCCCCAAAACCTGAGCACGGCTCTGCTGCTTCTGCCTCAAATCCAAACCACTCACAAACGCTCTGTCTTCCCAGGTGCCACTGCCCATCTCCTTGGGGCTGCAGGTGGCACAGCTGATGTGGCATTTCTGCGGGGATGCCTCCCCCTCAATGGGTTTGTGGTGTTTCATCAGACACATTCAGGGTACCCAAAGTGTCCTGCTGGCCTTGAGCACAGCTGCACAGAGTGTTTGTCTCATGTACCCCGATGGCTACACCTTTCAGCAGAGAAAATCACAAGCAGTGCTAGCAATAACAGGTGGAAGTCATGACCAGCTAAAACTGATTCAGATACGACTTTATCCAACACTTTTTGTGATGCTGTAGATTTGCTGTTACTGCAGGAGTAACATAAACCTTAAGAGACCACACATCCTCTCCAGAATGTTACTTTTACAGCTTCATTGCAATCCTCACACTTCCCGATACTTCAGAGTAGCTTCACCATGTTGCAAACAACACGATTTTATTCCTGTTGGTGTGCATTATCTTTGCTTCTGACTGTTAGTGTTAGCCCGGGAGCGAGACCCTGCAGGCACTCACATGTGACAAGTTCATCTTCCTCTTCCTTTTGGCTGATCAACACCCTCCCCTTCCACAGGTTCCCAGCAAAAGAAGTCACTGTGAGACTTTTCCACTGTGAACAGCTGGCAGGAGGACACATGGCCAAGTGCTGCCAGACTGGGAAAGAGCATCAGGTCCCCCAGGGCTTGGGGGTGATGCTCAGCGGCTGGGTTAACTGATGGCTCACTGGGGTGGAAAATGGAGCAGACTTGTTTCTCAGTGACCTCAATCAAGTTATTTCTGTACCTTGTGCCTCTGTTCTCCTGTTTGAAAAAACAGGGGGATTATCAGGATGTCCTTTGTAAACCATCCTGAACTCTGTGGATGAAAAGGCTTGGTAAGAGATATCAGGATTATCACACTCCCCATCCTCTCTTGTCAGCCCATTCTCAACTTCCCTTTCCTCGGGTGTTGACATAAGGGGAGGTCACAGCAGCACTGAGGGGGGTGACTGTCCTTACCCCTCTCTGGTGGTTCATGTCCCCCAAGGCTGGCACTGTACCCCCAGTGGTGCCAGGCTGCTGCTGGGGCCAGCCCTGCCTACTGCCTGCTCCAGCACTTCAGACACAAAATCCCACAAAACAGTGATTTCTTTGGGTCGGAGGAGTCTCCTCTGCCAGGGGAACATTGCAAAGCACCTCAAAATACCACAAGAATTGACTTACCACCGAGTCAAGGAACCTAATGCAGCACTCGAGCTCAGGCTGAGTTTCACAGAACTGCCGAAAGAGAAGCCTTCCGATGGGCTGCCTCTCACATATGCTGCAGTAATCTCTCTCTAGAGGCAATAAAGAGAAGAACAGAAGCATGAAAATGAGAAGAGCTCTGCCTTTTGGGTTGCTCATGAGTTTAAAGCATTGCAAGTGAGTGCAGAACTACAACCCCAAATCAAAACAACCTCCTTTCTCTCCGCCACCACGTTTCAGGGATCCAAATACAAACGTAATTGATGGCTTTAAGACTCAATTAAGAGAGGCTGAATTTTGTAGGGCTGATGTTGGTAAAGATCAAGCAAAAGCCATTCAGCTATTATGAAAAAATAATTTCATATTTTTCTGTGGTGGAAATGTATGCAAAGGTACAGCTCGGAGTGGTGTTGGTGGGAATGTGGGGAGCAAATTGCAAGTCCTTGAAATATGATTCATACATTAAAGGGTAGAAAAAGCTGGAATTTGTGGAGTCCTTCCTGGATGCTTCCTAGATATGCACTAAAGTGCCCCATATCTCTGGAAATGCTTAGCCTACTTTCTATTAAACAATTATGGTAAACTACGCATTTTCAAAGGTTTCAAAATTTCTGCTATTTAATTGCTGAGCATTAAGGAATGGATAGAGCATATGGCATCTGGCTCATTTCAGTTTCACAAGCACTCCTTACAGAACTGTATTTCCCCTCAAAAGCCATGTTTAAATGCCATTCCCCTGTGCTGGTGCATCCACAACCATCACTCACAGTAAAGCAAAAGGTCCTTTGCCCATCACAAGGACTATCAGCAGGAGAATATGGATGAAGCACAGGCATCATTAACTGGCATGGCACCAGCACAAATGCCAAGGGCTTTGGATATTTTTCTGGTGAGAGCAGAAGATCCCCCAGCCAGCTTGGAGCAGCAATACTTGCTTGAGACACGTTATTCCTCTACAAGTACACACATGTCAAACAACATACTGTGTTTCCTTAGGCATTCTTCTCACCACCCTCCTCGCTGCCATATGGCACTTGCTGTTATTATGGAAACAACCAGCTTCTAAACACATAACACAGCACTGCAAACAGACATACCAAACCCACACAAGTTGTCAGTGCCTCGGTTACTTCTCTCTTGGGCCTGCAGTGGCTCCTGCAATGTCTTTGATTCCCCCTCTGCTTTGGCCCCCCACGTCTTTCAGCTCCTCCCACTCCATGGATGCAGGCACATGTCTGTGATGGAGCTCCCCTTTGCCATCGAGGCACCCAGCTGAAGGACCTGCTCATCTCAGAGTGAGCCCTGGGGACCATATTCTGCAAAAGCAGGACTGCACAGAGTCATCATAGAATCATGGATTGGGTTGGAAGGGATCCTAAAGATCACCTAATTACATATCCCCTGCCACAGGCAGAGACACCTTCCACTATTCCAGCTTGCTCCAAGCCTCATCCAACCTGGCCTTGAACACTTTCAGGGATGAGGCATCCACAGCTTCTCTGGGCAACCTGTGCCAGGGCCTCACCCCCCTCTGGGTACATTTGTCCTGGATAGAAAATGCTGTATGAGGTGTTGCACTACTGCCCTGTAGCTGGGTGACAGTGGGCAGGAGCAGCCAAGGCTGCCTCTGGTAAAAGGAAGGAGGGAGCCTGCCCAGTGCTGCACCTGGCTGTACTTCAGGAACTGATTCCTGAAGCACTTCCAGGGTGGTCACTGGGGACATGGGTTGGGGATAGCTGAAATGTGCTCTTAATTCAGTGTGGTCCTGCTCTGGTCTGGTCTTCTGAAGCAGATGGGAACAACACACCAGCAGCATTTTTTGGCTGGCACTGCCATTCCTTTTTGGATCAGCCTAACAATCTATTGAGAAGACTGCAATGTTTTGGTGCTCTCTCACAAGAAAAACTGGATCAAAATCACTGTGTAAATCCTAACCTGACCTCCAGTCAATCCAATTGTCAGCAGCATACTCCCCAGCACTGGTTTGTTTGCCTGAGCTGGAGCCTTCAGCATGGAACATCATGGCACTGGTAGGTGTGGTGGGAAAACCAGCGGGATCACTGGGACACAGAGCAGTCCTGGGGTGTCCCTGTGGGTGGTACCAGCTTGTGCTGCTTGACCAAGTGCATTTTCAGTGAGTCACTGCAGAAGGGATGTGCAGACAAGTACAGAGCTAAGGGAAGTGAAGGAGTCAGGAGAGTGGATGAAAACAGCCACTCACAACATCCCAGAGGCCAGCACAAAGCCAGAGGCTCAGCAGCTCAGGTGAGCTCTCCTAGGAGGTGTGAAGGTTTAACTACATCTGCCTGATGCTGTTTTCTGCTACCCTGACTAACTAACTCTTGTGAGGGAATGAATAAAACATACACCCTGAACACCAGGAGCACACGGACTCAATCCCTCCAGGAGCCCAGACCCACAGCAAGCTTCCCCATGCCAAACAAGCACTGCAAAGAATGAGACTGACTGGATTCATAGTAGAGTAAAACAGAAAGGAACAAACACAGTAATCAGCTGGTTTGCCCCATATTTTCTTTTGTACAACATCATTTGGTGGACAAAATGATTTGATGGATCATTTGTTATACAAAATACAGTTAGTTTGTCAAAGTTGTAATGACACTGTGACACCCAATGTAGCAGAGGGTGATCTTCTTCCAAAAGGGCCAGTGAGACCAGCTAAACTAGTGTGCAAATTGCACATCCACAACTGTACTTCATGGCACAGCAGGGAAAGAAAACAAAAAAACAAACAGCAAAACACTCCAACATATGTGGATAAACACAACATAAATAAGACATGAGCACAGACTTCCTCCTACTCTACAGAACTTGGCCAACACGTGAGAGGGGTGACCCATTCGTAAGGAGGAAAAAGGAAATACCAGAAATAATCTCTGAGAACTCAAAGGCCAGAGCAGTTCCCTGGAGCCATCCACTCCTCCGTCATGTGCATTTCACTGCTGGATATACCAACACGGACAATAAACACACGAGGAAAATGCTTTCATTCCTTGTAGGTGAGACAAACTATTTTCTTAGGCCCTGATCTTGCCGTTGGCCTCACTAAGCCAGCTAAAGGAATCTGCACTCAACTAATTCTTGGGATGCATGGGCCCGGAGTGGGCTAAGAAAGGAAAACACGTCTCTCAGCTAAGGCTGAGAAAGGAGCGGATGGTTTTATGAGAGCAAGAAGTGTTTTAACAGCCTGCTGCACCCCAGAGATGTGGCTGGAGCACCCCGAGCCGTGCTCAGGAGCTGCTGCAGGAGGGAAGGGGTGGGGAGGCAGGCTGGCACCACAGCCAGGGGCTCTCCTGGGCTTGTGTCGCTCTCGCTCCTCCTGCCAGCAAAAATATCCATCCAGTTTCAAAAGTTTAAGAAATAGAAGGAATGATTTCCTGAGGAAATGGAAATGTTAAACACTTGGAAGTGAAACCATATGCTTATGATGATGAGGTGTAACTAAAACAGCTCTGAGAGTGATATCTTTGGTAGTCAGACCCTCCTGCCTCAGCACCATCCTGTTTAACATCTGCAAAGTCACCCAGAATGGGGGTGAAAAGCTGGGTGGGTCAAAGTCTTGGCAAAGCAGACACTTCTCACTGACGCCAAACTCTTTACTTAGAAAATATTACTGGCAAACAACGCACACATGCAAGTGAATTCTCCATCTTCCTAACAGAGCAACAACACGGATTAATATAGAAAAGGTATTATATAAAATGCCGCAATTAACATTCAAAAGATAAATAAAGATAAATGATGTTTATTCATAATTCTACTGACTCATTTTCCCCTTTACTTCATAGCTTATGTATTGAAATACTAATTTCTAGTGCACACAGCACGAAGAACATACCAAAATAGTTGCACCTGCACACGTCACGCTGTCACGATTCCAAGTCTATGGCCAAATTTGTTCCCAAACAGATATTCTGGTAAGGTTCTGAAAAATATCTGAGCCCATGCTGAAGAAAAATGGTCCTATTAACAAAATTTTGTACCAGTCAAAACACACCATTGATGAAGTGAAAAACTCAGCACAAGGTAATAGAGTTGCTGATGTCAAAATCACTAACTTCCAATTAAAAGGAGGGAAAATCTAATATTTTAATTAGGAAAAAACCTCCCCATGCATTGTGAAGATTTTTTTATCCTAATTTCTCATTTAAATATTTTCATTTTTTTGGCTGGCTCAAAATATCAGCTTTTGGAGAGCAACAGTGCTCTGCAGAGAGACCAGGTCCCCCCTTCTTGTTCACATTTGCAATATACCTGTGGGTTTTGATGGGTTAGTGATGAAATAAAAAACTGTGTGATAACTCTTGGCTGAAAATCAGTCTTTTATGACATTCAGTGTAAACTGCAGGTGTGTAAGTAAGACTGCTACAAAAGTTGTATTTCTGCAACTTGTTCTGAAGAGCTGCAAATCCAAGCCCTGCAATCAGCTGGTGAGGCTTCCTCCTGTAGATGTCTGTGGGAAGGGATGAGCTCAGTTTAAATCTCACTTTTAAAGCCTACAAAAGCCAGGAACATCTTTTCAGCTTTTTGGTCATTTATTGGTGTGGCCAAGGATTGTATTTATGTACTACCTATTAAGTAGTACATTTTATTTTCCAACATACTGGAATCCCAAGAGCAGATTTTCCAAAGAAATGTGTGGAGAATTGCCAAGAAGACATGCACCACGCTGATGCATGGGAACATTTGGACTTGACCTCTGGATCCCTGCTATCCTTGGCATTGAATCAGATGAAAACTGAGTAAGATCCAAATGCAAACTTATTATGCTGCCTAAAAAAGCCTCCACAAAACAACAATAACAACAGAACCCCACAAACCAACTAACCAACACCTGGAACCCTCAAAGAGGATGTAGGAAGACTTAATGTTTATTTCCTGCTCATGCTCACAGATCTAAGATCAGAATTCATCTTTCCTTCCCTATTTTTCTTCTTTAAGGTGAGCCAAAACCATCCAGATGTTGTTCCAAGCCTATTCTTTGCCCACTGCTCTCTTCCTCTCACCTGCTTTGGTCCAGAACAACAAAAATCACCCCAAATTAGCGGAAGAAAACATTTGAATGCCTCAGTCCCTCCACTCAGCCTGGGCAATAGGAGCAGCCTTGAAGCCTGAGGGAGTAGCAGTCAGCTCCTAAAACTGCTGGCACACCAAAAGTAAAACTTTCCTCTCCAAGGAGCTGGGGCCTGTCAAAGTGATCCCCAACATCCCTGAGATGGATGGAGATTTCAGCTAAAGATGTCCCAAAATCACACGCCTCCCTCCTCAACCAAACTCTGGGAGATGCTGCTAAAAGAGATCCTACCCTGCCCAGCCCAAATATAAAACCACTTCTGGGGTTTTTTGCCCACCTTTGCTTTCTTCATAAAAGTTTCCTTACAGAGACACACAATGAAAAGGAGGACAAAGGCAGGAGCTAAGAGCAAGATTAAAGAATATGCAGCACAACTGAACTAAACAGACTTTCACAGCCCATCATACACTGTGCACTTGTAGCAATTTCCTTCTTTTTGTCAAAAAAAAAGACTAAATCCTTTAAGATTCACAGAATTATTTTGTGTCCATTCAGAATACTAATGGAAAACAAATTGCATCTTTAAGCACTGAATAACCCCATTTAGAGCTATACTAATATAAATACATTTTTCATTTAAAACCAGCAAGGCTAACACTGGTGCTTATAAAGATGTCTTATAATTTACTGCTGCTCTTCTCCAGCCAAAAGTGGAGTTACCACTGTCTACATATAAACTTAATAAACAGCACACACTAAACTGCCTAGTCTTTCAGGCTGATGAAAGTCCCTTCTTATCAAAGGATCCTTTGTGGATGTTTTAAAAGGATTTAAATTGCTTTGATTGCATTTTTAACAGTGTCTGTACTGCTCTCGTATTTCAGAATAATCTGGAAAGCTGGAACATTAGCTCTTGCATTCTACAAAAGACAGCTTTCCATCTCTAATAAAAACGCTTCAATACAAAAGATAATCCTTGTGTTCAAGATGAAAACCCCAAGATGGGTCATGTGAAGACCATCTTATTACCTTTTTTATTTTTACTCTTAATTTTCTATGGTCTTCAGTCCTGGAGAGGTGATGGCCAGTCAGGACTTCATGAGCTTTGCTGGAACCCAGGTACTTGCAGTAGAAAACAAATCAGATTTTTCTCTTTGAGAAACTGAACATAGGGGACCATTTCTGATGAAGAAACAGGGATATTGCTATTTAAACTGCAGAGCCTGAACAAAAACCTATACAGTAACATATAGAGGGATCTCTTTTTCATGGTGCCTACTTGGGAATGTTGCAGGAATGGGAGGAAGCAACAGGAGGGAAATTCCTTGCCCCTCTTGTCTGTTATTTTCTGGGGTTTGTTGGGTTTGGGATTTTTTCTTTGTTGTTTGGGGACTAAGGGGGGCTGTTTTACAGTGGAAACCTGTGGTTAAGATGCTGAGGACTCTCCATTCACCCCAGCAATGCATTTAAAAAGTGAGGCAAGCCAGATGGTTAGAGAGCACAAGGCAGGAATAAAAACGTCACATTTCAGTTCATTCAAAAATCCCTATAAACTGTGGCAGCAAGTCACGTTATAAAAGCCTAACACAAGCATCCAGGCTCCCGTGGGAATTCAGCTACCAGCACAGCCAACATTCTGTGCCCTGCAGACCTCGGTGGCATGCTGCATTTATGAAAGGGGGCTAATGGCACTGCCTGCCTCCCAGCAGCGTGGCCAGGAAAAGCCCACGGAGGCGTAGTGTCACCCAGAATTTTCTTAGCCTTCTGATGTTTCATATTGGAGTCAGAGTTTCTCACTTTCCTATGCCTTTTAACATAAACAAAGAATTGTTTTTTGTAAATATGGCCAGTGTTTGCATTCCTTCAAATGGGAGGAGAATGTGATTGATAGTCTGATTGACCAATGTGGTTGAGAGGTGAGAATTTCACCTTCCAATCCATTGTCACCTTGATAAAAGTATATATTTGGAAATTAATAAACAAAGCTCTCTTTTTCGGCTCAGCGCTGCTTCTCAAAAGATTCCAGGTCTCTGTGTGATCATTTCGTGTCCGACTGCATCAGCGTGGGAGCCCCGAGTGCTGCTGCTCGGCCCCGTGGCTCCGGCTATTTGCTCCCAACGCCAACTCCCGCCGCGGGAATTTAGTCCGGGAGAGCACAGCAGAGCCTTTTTTTTATGCACGAACCACTACACTGCTCCAGAACTTCACCTGGCACTTCAGAGAGATTAAAAACCACGGCGCAGCCTCTGTCCTGGAGAGTGTTTGCCTTGGCAGGCCCCGAGCAGCGCAGGTGCCGGACGGCAACTCTGAAGCCAAGGGCCGTGATGAAGTTCTCTTGCTGTCTCTTGCTGGTGGCAAAAGCACACACTCTCTCTAGCCATAAATGTTTCACCTGCTTTCTTTATTTTTTAATAGAAGGTGGAAATTGTCACAGCCCGTGACAAGATAATGGCTTGGTAGATTCCTCACTCTAAACAGCTCATCCCGGTCTGCAGCTCAAACCAGCCCTTCACTGCTGAGGAAAGCTCTAGACCCAACATATGAAGTACTTGGGGGAGAACATTTTTCTGGCCTTTGTTTATTTTTTTTTCCATTTGAATTTAGGATTTTCTACAGAAGACTTGGAGACCCGCATCTATGCTGTTGCAGCAAGAGTTGTTCTGGCACGGACTATCTAAGTTTAATTAATTAAAAATAAGAATGCAATCAAGCTTACTTGAGACAATGGAATTACCCCAAACTGGTTTTAAGTCCTGCCAACTTAATTTTCTCTGCTTGTCAGCTGTCTTTTTTAAAACAAACGAAATTTAATCTCCTGATCATCGAACACCAAATGTAATTATTCAGATGCAGACAGTGTTTGCTTTGTATAACTTCCCTTATTTCCACTCTTTTCATGGCATTAGGCTACAGGGATAAACTCCACACATCACAGCAGCATTACACTGGAGATGGAAACAGTCCAGTTGGACCGATACAGAAAATATGCTTGGAGAATATTGGAACAAACTCGCAGTTAAATACACTTCAGTGATACATATGGATCTTCTCATTTGTTTTTTGAAAGCAGCTGCATTGAAGCTTCATGGAATTCTATTTGAAAGTCAAATCCTACAAGCAGTTGCATAAATATGTTTGCATGAGTACTTGAACCAGAACGCGTTTGTGGCTTTGTTGATTTTGGACAAAGATTTTGACAGGAGGGATAACAACACACCCACCCTTTTTGCAGCAGCAGCAGGAGGAGGATCAAACAAGATCCTGTGAGCTCAATATAATCACTGCACAGGAAAACATGAGTGGGGTCCAGAGCCTGGGGAGGGATCTCAGCTCTCACAGGGGAGACATTTGGTCATCCAGCCTTGTGCCAGGAGCACAGTCAGATGGCAAAGAGAAAATGCTCTGCCCTGAGACCAGGCTCTTTGCCAGTGGAAGACAAATTCTCATCCTGACAAAATCTGAGCTGCTCTGCTGAGTTATTCCAGCCCTCCCCCAACATTTCTGGAATCTTCTAAAAGTTACTCTCTCAGGCAACTGCATCCCTTCCATGTGGGTCACTGACCAAGCCCCGTGTTCAAAAGCAGAAGCTGCAGGGTCAAGGCTCAGCTGAAGAAGATGGAGTTTGCCATTAATGCCTGAGCCTCTCAATCAGAGGAGCAAAAATATAGCTGTGTGAATCATGGGGTGCAGGGAAAGACAACAAATAATTGCTGCCAATAATGAAGGCATTTGTTAAACCTGCTGAAACCAGAGAATATTCTGAGTTGGAAGGGACCCAGCCATCGAGTCCAGCTTTTAAGTGAATGGCCCATATGGGGACTGAACCCCCAACCCTGATGTTATCAGCACCATGCTCTGACCAGCTGAGGTGGAAAGAATGATTCCCATCAATTCCAGTAGCTCTCTGATTGAGCCCACCTTAGTTTTCCCACCTCTCCTGTCAAGCACAATTTACATGAATAAACCACTCACTCTGTCTCTCAGTTCCACAGTCAACACCAGCAGGACAGTGGAAATGCGTGCACCAGGATTAATCACCAGGAAATCTGGACTGAGAATGTGCAATGGGAATATTTTAAAGTTGTTTTTTTTTTTACTTAAATTATTAGGTACCATGTTCTTAAACACATCCTTTCTTTTACATTTGGCTGCCAGTTAAAATAACAGTGCATAGAAAGGGAACAAAACTCAAAAAAAAGAGCAGGGAGACAGACTGACTGGCTGACAGACAGATGGGCAGGTGTGTTACACTTCTAGTCAAAAAGTTACCATTACTAGTAGTAAGCTGCTTTCCTTTCCCATAAATTACACTCAAAAAGCACATGGCCCTGGATCAATGCCTTTGGTGAGGTTTCCCAAGCACAGTGTTTGAACAGTTGTCTCTGTGGCCAGTCACAAAGGTATTCAGGGCAGGGTGGGCTTCCAAACTACTTCTCACTGATCACCAAAGATGCCCCACGAACATTTCCCAGGACTTTCATGTGGTACTTGTGCAGCCCCAGGGGAAGGGCTGCCCACACCAAAACCCTGACCACCACCTTGGCTAGAAAAGGAGTTTGCCTTTATCTCTTAAATGACTTTCAACAATGTCTCTGTGGCAAGGCCAGAGGACTGGGAAAAAAATCCCTCAAAGAAATATGAAAGCTCACCTCAGAAACGCCCTGTGAAATTCGGGGAACAAACACTTAGCTGTTCTCATTTTGTTCTGCCTTGGATGGGAATGACAGAGCTGGATGATTTGTTCTCAAAGACTGTAGCTAGTGAGATTTTTTTATTATTATTTTGGACTTTTATGTCCAGTCTGAAAGTTTTAACTGAAATACCAAACTTATTTTCTGTCTAGTGGTGTTATTTAGACTCCTGCCTGGTGACATTCTGGGTAACACATGCTGAAAGAAAATTTCAGTAGAAGTTGCAATTTGAATGTTTAATGTTATGAAATCTACAGAACTGTTGCTGTTGTACATAGCACAAAATAAACATCTCGATTCCAGGAAACTAATGGAGACATCTTGTGAATCACTTTCTTAAGACGAAAAGACTTCTGCAAAACTACTCTCTGACTTCTAAACCAGCCTAGGTAGAAAGCAAAGCAGCTTTCCTTTTTCAAGACTAAACTTTTACTAGGTCAGCAAGTGGCAGAGTGCACAGAGCCACCAGCACAGTCACACTCTGAGTGCAGATTTAAGCAGCACACGTTACTGACAGGCACATAATAAAACTATTCACAGGGATTACCTACTCTGCATGCTGTTCAATAGTCACTGCAAGTCCTAAGCATCCCAGCCATTTTATTAGTGAATCCTTTAACAGAATAGTAGGTGCTGTTAGTTGTTACTTCATTGCTAAATTTTCTTGGGTCTTTTTCTTTCAATTTTTTTTCTCCTGAGGTTTTGAAACCCTGAGCTTCAAGTACAACAGAACTCCACACTGGTAAAACTCCACTTATTTTATAAGTGTTTGTCAATCTCAACCTTTAAAAAGATTGCACAATAAGCTCAACCACCAACCTAAGTAATCAGAGACAATAATATACTGAGAAACATAATCAATCCACGACAATTTTAAGGGGTACCACTGACCTGTGACAACACTGCTAAATTACCACTTAACTGGATCTTTTGCTCAACTACAAGTGGCTTATTTGTAATAATACAGACACTGACTTTGCCTTGGTTTATATTGACAGGCTGATTTGACTGCCTGCTGAGAGACAGCCCCCCCTGAGTGGGCGTGAAGGAGCTGAGCTGCTGAGTAAAATTGATAGGAGTGGAAAGGAGGTTTTAAAGTCATTTAGAAACTCCAAATGCACTGAAAGTAACTTGTGCAAGATGGGGATTGCCAGTGGCAAGTATTTTTTTCTCCTTTTGGACAGAAGTCTGCAGTATTGATGATCCCTTCGTACCAAATTACTGGGATGGATGAAGAGGGTGTGGCAGCTTGTGTCCAGACACAAAAACCATGGGGAAAAAAAAAAAAAAAAGGCAATTTTAGAGAGAACTTCTTCATTCTTATGAAAACTGGATTGTCATAGGGAAAATATGTGAAAACTTTTGCAGTCTTAAAAGTTATTTTAGTATTTGAATTTTTTCAGTTTATCTCTTTTTTTCCCCCCTAGTCATTTCTTGGTTTATATTCACACTGTCATACAAAAACCATTTTACCCTTATGAAGTGTTTTTTTCCCCATTTTGTTTCCTAAATTTTTTCAACATGCAGCCACAAATTTCCAGCAACACAAAATAATGCTGTTCAGATCTGCAAAACAGGAAGCCCAGATATCACCTCCAAAGTTACTAAGATTTCAGTGAACAGAAGGCAAAATTAATAGGAACTTTGAGTAGGGTTGCCTACCTCATAAGCAGTGATAGGATATTTAGATGCTAAAAACCTATTTAGACATTTTACTTCTCACTTGGAAGAGGATACTTTCAACACGTTGGATCTGAAGAAATAAATGAATAACTGAGATCGTAATGCTTGCCTAAAGCATTCTTCAGCACCCTTCCAGCCAGGTGCTGACCCACAAAGACATTGCTTTGCTCAAATATATCAACTAGATACATCGAAATCTGATCCTGTTGTCTCATAAACTTTTACACCAGAGTGACACACAGCAAGGAGTAACTGTGGTGTGGTAAAGTACCCTCACAACTTCGGAAATCCATTCCCAAGTTATTCTGGTCAAGAATATATGAGGAAGTGGATATGAGGTGGATGCAGCCAGAAATAAGAACTGTGCAACTGCTCATGCTGCCTTTTCTCCGTTGGGTGACACCACCCTGCCTCCGTGTGAAGCATCATCCCCGAGTCTGTAAATGTGAAGGGATGCTCAGGCATGGGGAAAAGGACCACTTCTATGGGGCAGCCACTCAGACTTGGGTTGCCCCTTCAATTCTCCTAAGCAGAGTAACCTCTTGTGCTTGCACTTTCATTCTGACCTCCAGAATGGGTAGGGCAGATGCTGTACATGGCTTTTTGGTGCACAGATGTTTGGAGCAAGGTGTGGCTTCACCAGGAATATTCTGTGTCCCACGTGCACGGATAGACTGCTCCTGTCACCTCATCAGTCAGTGCAACAGTTGCCGGGAGTTCTCAAAAAATGGAATTCAAGATTGCTGCGTGTAATTATCACTTTGGAGATGGGTAGGTTCTCCTGTGAGAGTGGGATATGGGAACACTCAGCACAGTGCACGAGGCTGGAAGAGAACCATCAGCTAAGGCTTAACAGCTCCATTCCCAGGACTGAGGTGCACTGTCTTCTGGGTCCTCAGGCCAGGAACTCTACAGAAGACAGGGATTTCCTCTTCAGCAGACACATAAAATGTACTTCTCTGAAAGGAAGAGGGGGAAAGGGCTGGAAAAGAAGAGCCACATGGCTGATCTGAAAGGAAAGCATGCTTGCATCGACGCTGAAACATTAGAGACATTGTTCATCCTTGCAAAAATATTATCCTCGTCTGGATGCCAAGGTCAGTGAAAGTATGGGCTACTTGCCATGGAAGTGCTGGGTATTTAGGCTAGACCTGTCATGGGGCTTATTTACTCTCTGTGCCCAACGTTTCAGACACACTCAAGTGTAGTGTTCGTGTCTTGGCAGGAACTTCTCATTCATGCATTTTCTCCTGGTCCCCTTTGAGGAGTCTTCCTCCTCCGACATTGCAGTGGTTGAAATTTCACTGCTTGCTGAGAAAACCAACACTGATTAATTTCATCCTACTTGCATGGAAGAGGTAAAGTATGCAGGTCTCCAGCCAGGGACAAGGAAATCCCTGCTGCTTACATGCCACATTGAATAAGCAGCCCATGGTTGAGGCCATGGGACTTCAACAGTCTTCATTCCACCAGCAGGAAAGAAGCAATTATCCATAGCAGCGTGGGGAGCAAACAGGAAGTAATGCAGCACATTCACTTTTGATTATGGAATATCTTTTTTTATAAGACATAATATTCCACAAGGAACAATTCAGCTGCAGCATTACGTCGAGGCACCCCAAATTATTAAAGGAACGTGACTGAGGTTGCAAAGCTGAGCCTCAAAACCTAGGAGAAACCTAAATTAAAGCTGCTGGTGCAGCCTGAATGCCACTGCTCACTGTGTGTGTGTTCTGGTGCAGTCTTTAATTACATCACTGCAAACTGCCTTTCCCACAGGGCCTTTGCCTCATTCAGCACACAGAATGGACAGTGCTTAATAATGAGCAGCTATTCAGTGCTTGGTCCTCTCCTCTGGTTCAGTGTGTGGCCCTGGACTGTATTTACTGCACGCCTCTCTGAAGATGCAGTAAATTCATTTCCCCATGGACCTTTCTGTGACATTCTCCAGTGCAGCCTTTGCCTACCTCAGGTGTATTCATGGATTTATTTGCACCCCACCTCTGGGAGACAGAGACTCCAATCTTGCAGATGGGGAAACACATGAAGCTTAAGGTAGAAAGTGTCCACTGATTGGTGCTACTTGATTTTCTGTGTATTTAACTTTAAATGCTGTTCTCTCTGTCCAAAGCCAACCTTCCATTTGCTTCAGCTGGACACGCTGGTAACCAAGATCCAAAAATCCCAAAGCAACTACTCAGAAAATGAAAAAGCACAATTAGAGGCCAACTGTGAAAAACTAATTTTAAGTGACTTGCCTGTCATCACATAAGATCTATCCCTGCCCAGTTCCTTAGTATGCTATTCAATTGCTTTGGCTATGAGACCATTTCCTTTGATGCTGCAAATCCCCATTTAAATTTATCACACACCTTTTACCTCATGCAGTAAATGAGTCAGCCACTCTGTGCTCCTTTATTAGACAACCCAGTTCCAGCCCCAGACTAACTCAGGCTTTTGAACTGACTGCATTAGGGCCCCTGGGGAAGAAAATTAATTATTTGATATATATACTGAAAGATGAATTTAAGCTGCACAGGCAGCTTTAATTCAAAATTTATTTTAGGCGCTCATTGTTTTAACACATATTTTTGCATGCTTAACTTCCTAAGATTTAAGGAACTGAAGAAAAAAACTGCTGTGGACCAGTGGAGAAAATCTTGCTCATTTGGAAGAGTTTGCACAAAAGGCTGGGAACTTTCAACTTGGCAACTTGAAGAATGTTCTTTTAACATGGCTTTTCTTGAGCTCTTTCCTGAGTTTTCTTTGAAACAGAAACTCCATCATGTTGACACTCACAGTGAGTGAATGTCACCATCAGAGCTGACACAGGGCTGTCAGTGTATCTCCTGGGAGCTGGGAAAGAAGCTGTGAATTGTGTTGGCTGATCATCCTGGGTTCTATGGACTCTGTGGACCATGAATCTCCTGTTTTTTCTTTCACCATCCCTTCCTAACTTTTGCCATCTTCTCCAGCAGTGCTGCTCCTCCATTCTACTTCCTCTAAGATGACCACGTTTCCTCCACTTCTACAGTCAATCTCAATCCCTCTAGACAGTGGGTCCCAATTTCTCCACCCATCTCACCCCAGCACTTGTCCTACACTGCTACTCTGCAGCAGTAGAGGTGGGATATGGATTTACTGCACAACAGCAACTCTGCAACAGCTCTCCAAGTGACACCCTTTGGGAGATATCTGCAAAACTTTGAGTCTCAGTTTGAAGTGGCTGCTTTCTTTCACTGGAGAGAAAAGCATGGAGAGATCCTCAAGATGGGATCCTTCCCTGAAATGCACCTTAAATGGCCTCCTCCATTTTTGACTGAGAGGATGAGCAGGTAGATGAGTTGCAGCAAAATAGTGTTAAACTTTGTCAGATCCCTCAGCAATGTGCAATGCAATTAACATCCTCTGAAACTGCAACAGATCTCATACTTAGCCTGGATATGTAAGGAATAAATATAACAGTGTTAATTCACCTGCACTCATTCCCTCACCAGACTGATGCTACTTCTTTGTCTTTCTGATCAATCTTGGCTTCTATCTTCAGACTGTTAGTGTTAATTAAACAAAATTAAAAAGAAGGGGGGAAAAAAAAAGAAAAAAGAAAAAATGTAGCTCAGAAAATACCCAGCATGGAAAATTTCAGTCTACATAACTCTGGCAAGATCTTAATCTTGTAATGGGCAATATTAGACAAATTCAATAATGGCTGGTGCTACCCAGCCCACCAGTAACAACAACCCTTACTCAGAAGGTTTGGCTTTGGGAGAAGTGTTGTTATTACTTATCCTGTGTTACAGGGCCAGTTCTGTCCTGCCTGCTGGTGTTTGGGGACCTTGACTTGGGACCCTCACTGGATGCTGACTGCAAAACTCTCAGAGGATGCTATCTTTGAGGGTCATATGGGAACCAAAACACAAGCAGCTTCTTTTTCCAGAGTTTTAGCCTAAATAGATGAACATAAAGCAGCAGAAAATGAGGAAAAATGAGTAACTCATGCAACATTTTGTATAATTTTATGATTTGTAATATCTCTCAGCTTATTGCGGAATAATATTACCTTACTTTCCTTGAATTCCATTCAGTTCTTTCATTATACATATTCCACTTGAGCGTTCTCTTCTCCCAATACTTCTGGCACAAATCTGAGCCTCTTTGGTAAGGACTCATAAGGTTATGAATGTCTGGACAGCCTGAGTAATGAAAGGCCATTTGGGGCCGAACCATTGACCACAGCTTTAACTTGCCAGGAAGCATAAAACATAAAATGTAAATTAGGTACTAATAACCCATTTTTCTTCTAAATCCTTGGTACAGATGCGCAGCATGAAGTACAGATTATGTTTTGAGAGAGATTTTGGAATAATTTGCAGTTAAAAATATTGCATGGGACCTTGTGTTGTGGCCTCAGAAGAGACTGAATTGTGAGTTGTTACTGCTGCCCTTGAACCCACTTCAGTCGATGGAAAGTTTCATTGGCACCTGGATTTGTTGCTTTGGGTAGCTGCCTAGCTACCAGCAAAACCCAGCACATAATACTGTCATCAGGGAAAGAGAAATGTGCAGTCCAGCAAGCAAGACATGCATGGAAAAGTACATTTCTCCCAGCATGTTTTGCAATCTCCATGCTATTCCCTCCCCATCTTCCTTTCCACTGATCTCATCTGTGGAGATGAAGTCAAGAAGAAAACTTAGGAAGTAGCACTTGCAGGGCAAGATCATTTTACTGCCTGTTCATGACCAGCATCATCCTTAACACAGCTTTGACCCTCTGGAAGGGGCCAACCCCGTGTGAAAAAACAGATGTACAGCTCCAGTTCCTCATTCAATGGATCTGAAGGCAGCTTCAGGTTGGCTGGGCACATTTGGCTCCCATGGGAATTTGCCATTAGAGTTGTGGTCTTGGATTCTGCCAACAGTGTGCATGAAACAGTTGGGAAATGGAGATATGTGTTATGCAGGTCACAGCACAATGTTTCTGTCATGCTGCTTTCAGGACACACCTAAAGACATGTCCTTCATGTGGGAATTCCAGCTGCTTTATGGAAGAAGGCTGGAGCCATCAGTCCCTGCCACAACACAACACGAAAGAACTTCACGACGGCACGGTGATGAGCAAAGCAGGAAAAGCCCCAAGTTTATTTACAGAACTCAATTTTATACATTTCCAAAGGTGCCTGTGGATTGGAGGATGAAATCCCACCTCTCAAACCACATTGGCCAAGACAACTGTCAGTCAACTTTCTCCTCCTACTTGAAAATATGTAAACAACGACAGAGTTAGGAAAACAAAGCTATTGTTTATAGTAAAAGTGTGGGAAACTAAAAATTCTGACTCCAATAGGAAAGACAAATCAGAAGGCCTAGAAAAATCCTCAAAGCCAGGGTGACAGGTCCCCCCTCAGAAACCATTGCTCTTGTTCTGTTCATTGCAGCCCAGCTATGAGGAAATTACCAGCTTTCTCTTTTTTATCTCGGCCCAGGAGTATCTAAAAATATAACCTGTGGAACTCACTTCTTGAATTAATTATGCCTCAGGTAAAAATTAAATAAATGTACCTGGTCTTAGTGAGATCTGCAACTGATTCTCTATCTCATGGCACACATCCTTTTTAGGCAAAAATTCTTATTATGTTTCAATAGGTCAGTACAGCTGATACGGCTGAATCAAACCACTGCTCTACAGCTCAACAATTTCTACCATTCTTTGCTCCTAGAAAATGAGATAATTCAATCAATACTTATAAAAATTAAATAAATACCTGGGTTTTGGCATGTGAAGAGGGGAAACCTGTGGCTATGCCTCTGATGCAAGACATAAAGAGAAGACAGGCGTAAATCTCTACTGTAACTCTGCAGAATTTCCTTGCTGGAATAGATGGGAAGACAAACTCGTATCTCCTCATTCTTTTTACTCTACCTTTTAATAATTTTAATAGTAAACATTATTACAAATAAAGATTATTTTACTGTGCTAATGGCTAATCATGGTGCAGGACCAAGAACATACGGAGAGGAGGCCTGGTGCTAGGCACTGAATAAACACAGAAAAACAGGGCAGTCCTACCCTGATGAGTGGAAAGGTTTAGAGAATGCAAATAAATATTCATTGCTTTTGGAGGCCCATCAGAG
This sequence comes from Hylia prasina, assembly GCA_013397195.1. Classification (NCBI taxonomy): domain Eukaryota; kingdom Metazoa; phylum Chordata; class Aves; order Passeriformes; family Sylviidae; genus Hylia; species Hylia prasina. The sequence continues at coordinate 117,422 of VYXD01009947.1, read as the reverse complement.
ACACCTTCCAAGTCTTCTCAGGTTTGACCACTGCTATTGATGTAGCAAAAAAGAATCATGACTTAAACAGGGAAAGGAGGAGACTCCTAAAAACACATGTCCTGGCAAAACAGAAACAGACTAAACAAGCCTCTTGAAGAAATATGCATTTGAGAAATTGCCCTGATTTAAAAGATCTGGCTTTTTATCCTTCCCCCACTGTGTGGACCTGTGGTACAGCAGCACACTGGAGATACATCATGTGATAACTCAGGGACACTAACACTGCAGGAAAAGCAACAGTACTGCAAGAGCAAGAAAATAAACCTTGAGATTACAAAGAAAAAAACAAGAAAAAGAATCCACAAGGTCTGGTCTAGTGCACACTATCATTATTGATGTGAATCATGACTTTGTGATCCTCAGAGGAGGGCTGATGTGCCTCTCCATAAATCAGGTCTTAAGGGTATATACATTACTAGCAAAGGACAAGCACCACAGTTTGCTTTCACATAATGATTCAGCAATGGCATTTAATTGAGCAGAATATAAACACCCAGACTGGAATTTAGCCAGGACACTACATTTAACATCCTACTCTAAATAAGAAATTCCATATAGGCTGCAGTGCCCAAGCAGAGCCGAGACAAGCTAAAGTAAAAGATCTCCTCTGATAATCCCTCTCCCAACAAACTACACAGACCAGAATTTATAGTCCTGGGCAGCATCAAGAGCTGAGTCGACCCTGGCTGCAACTGCCAAATGTGGTGGAGCACTTGGAGAACATTTGCTGTGGATAACAGCAAGTGTCTTTTGTCTTGGAGTCCCCACAATGTCCTCTGGGGGAAAAAAAAACAAACAAGCATCTGCAAGAGGTCCCTTTTCCACCCTGTCCTGTTGGCCAGCTTCCCTTGACTGATCACTGTGCTCTCAAATGAACTCACCATAAATGTGACGACAGCCTCCCCGTTTTTTGGATGTTGGACTTTAGGCGAAAGGAAATCAGGGTGTTTGGAAAGCTGTCACCTCATCCTCTGCCAAGGACCAGGAGAATTTTCTTTCTTCATTTTTTAGGAGTGGCCAAACCACTTTTGAATCACACAGTCAACACTGTGAGCATGGCTGACTTGCCTTACTTTCCCCAGAACCAATCTACACTGCTCAACCACAACGGCGTGTGCAAATACCGGCAGGAAGTCAGAAGAAACATGACAGAAGGAAAATGTAAAACTTCCAGCACAATTAAGAAAACTGGTTTTGGTTACTCTCATCAGTTGAGACTGATTAGATCAGTAAGAGTGGCGAGACCTGGCTCTAGTGTGGAATAATCTCACAAATGGTATTTCCACTGAACAGACCCAAGACAACGCTCCCTTTGCCTTAGGTGTCTGTGTTGGCCAGTCTGATTTCATCCATCCTGTCACCTGGCGCTGCCCTTGGCACAGCCTCACTGAAAGCACTGTAGCACATTATTCAGATAATTCCCCTCTTCATCCGTCATTGTGAAAAGTCTTACAAATGTTGCAAGATAGTCCAGGAATTCATACAAAGTCCCTTGATTTCAATGGGGACTGTTGTACTGTGGAGTTCTCCAAATCAGATAATTCATATAATTGAAATGGTCTGCTTCTCTTTTTTTCCCAATTCAGCATTCTTGTGAGACAACATTTTAATTTGTGATCTTCCTAAGTTTTTTATCAGATTTTCCTGCATTCTTCACTCCAGCCTTCACATAATTTTCTGATTAAATAACTGAAAACACCTGGAACAGACCATGTCTTTCAGCATGTACTCAGAGGAGCCCAACGACTCTGAAAAGCTCAGTAAGCAAGAGCTTTAAAATTTCCATGTGGGTATTCACATTTCAGTTGGAATATATTTGGGTTCAACACAAAATATAAATAGGGAAGGTAAGAAATCACTGATTAACAAAGTCTGTTACTGCCCACAGTTAAGGCAGAGACCACCTGTTACTTGTGTCTGGGATCACATAATATCTCACAGCTCTACATCAGTCCAGCTGTATGGCAGTGACTTCATTTCTGGACCCCACAAGTCTCACTGTCCATGAGTATTTGGCTGTTGAGTCCTGGATGAGAGCAGAGGTTTCAAAGAGTTATAGTAGGTCATTAATAAGAAGAATAAATGCCTGAGACAATGCCTTAAAACAACCATTCTCTAAATTTAATAGGGGCATAAATTTCACTTCCTGCAAATTAGAGACCAGGAGGTCCAAGCACGATCCATTTTCTAAGCATTCTATTTTAAAGTAGCATAGATCAACACCATGAAATGACAGTGCATGTACACTTTGAAATAACAAATGCCTGCTAGGCTATCCCAGCTGCAGTGGGCAACAGCAGTGAAACACCCTGGCACATTCCTCTTCAGGATGGGGGAATCCTCTCAGAAACATTAGTTGCTCCCACTACTTCTTCACAAGCCTGTGCTGCCATTCTTTTCAGGCTGCTCCCATTCCCACTGCATTAACCACATGGAATCACACCTGTGATTCATGGGCTGCTTGGCAAGGGCCCTGGGCAAAGAGCTCCTGTTAACTCAGTCAAAAGACCACGAGAGTGTCCACCAGCTCAAAACCAGAATGCCTGTTGTGGTGCTGGTTTTGCTCTTCTCCTTTTGATCTTGCCTTTTCATGGTGGGTTTTTATGGTGGCAGTAATGTTTTCCTACTCATCTCATGCTGCCTGAGACATTAGTTTTTGTATTCACTTTTCCTTGCCTTGAATTAGAGGACACTCTTTTACCATGGCCATCTGTTGTTCTCAGATGCTTTAACACTGATCTATTTGATTCCAGGGCAGAATACAACCCAGAGTCCACATTCCTAGTGCTGACTGATAACCTCCTCCAGGCCACAGATAACTATTTACCCACAGCAGTTCCCTCAGATAGGTTCAGCTATATTTATTACAGCACACTGACCACACAGTCTTCCCTTTCTTCAGCAACAGAAGCTGCAGAGCAATGCCAAGCCTTGATTCTCTGACCCCAAGGACTTCCACGGGAGATCCCTAGTTTTATTTCACAGAGCTCTGACAGGACATCACATCTGTACATCACCAGATACACTCTTGGCCAGCTGAGTGACAATAGGATTCAGAGACATTAACTGGAGCCTTCAAGCCTGAGGTGAGGACTAAAACTGATTTACTAAAACACAATGAAAAAGTCAGCACTTATGAGAAGCCAGACTGAAGGAGGCTGTTCTGTCACTCAGGTTCAGGGCTGGGTTGGGTTTGCCAAGTGCTTTTCTCCTTATGGCCGATGAGGAAATTTTGGGCTTGACATTTGACTCTGGAGCTCTCTGCAGTGACTCTGCCTCTGCTGGCTTCCCTCTCCCTTTCAGATGGCTGAGAGCAGCAGGACACTGTGCAATGGATTTTTCCTGCTGGGTGCTTTGCTCAGCCCTGCATTGCACAGGGTTCCCATGGCTGTCATTAGCTGGGAGTTGAGTTCCAGCTCGAGTGGAAAACAGCCTAAAATCCAGACATCTGCTGTCCCTGTGCCCCAGGCCATGTCACTCCAGTGGCTGGAGATTGGCTGGAGCTCTGCAAACACTCCTGGTGCAAGGGTTGTCTCCTCTGGAATGTGCTTCCCCACTTCAGCTCTAACAGCCTGGATTTCATGACCTCCCCCCAGGTTATTCTGCAGGGTCCATCTGCTTTCCCAGGCTCTGAAGGGGAGGAGAAATTTGGGGAATTGTAAGGCTGCTGTAGAAATGTAGTAGTAATGTGGCAGGAAGAGTTTGTGCCTAGAGACATTGGCTCAGTAGGTAGAAATTGCAGTGATATTGAGTAAATCTGCCCAGAAAGCAGAATGGGGAAGTGCTACTGAGCTGAAAAGCAAACACTTATTGACTTTCTGGGACAAGATATAAAGGGTTTTTACAACCTGATAAGTAAAACTGTTCTGATTAAGCCTTAAAGTCTATAAATTAAAAAAAAGAGAACTAGCAGGAAACATAGAACTTACAGTCCTAAGAGGAGGGAGGGATGGAGAGGTCCATTACAGGATTCTTCCAGGAACTAACTTAAAATATTCAATGCTGATCCCTCTGCCTTCTAGCTCCTTAAAAGAAATCACCTCTTACATCAGGCCATTCAAAATGAATTATGCTTTCAATTTTCCTTGTTTCCTGCTATATTCATATTAAACTATTACATTGTATGAAGGAAAGAATTCAGCAAAAGCAACTTGTTGCATGCTAGGAATGGTTTTCTTCAGATGGCTTTAATGCTGAAGACAAAGGTCAGCAATTTACCCCAAACAAAGTGCTGGAATTTAATCTTTCCTCTGCTTGGGAGCAGCATGATTCCACAGCCTTCACGGCGTTCTTCAAATACATTCCTACTGGAAAGCAGGGCTTTAAAAAACCTTTTATAAAGCTGGTTTTTTGTTTTGTTTTGTTTTTTCCCAGAGAGACTTGAAGCCATGAATACTGTATTAGGGAGCTGCCAAGTTATCTGCAGAGGACCTCTACCACTTTACCTCTTCCAGAGATTCTTGTTTAATTACGCATTAATTTAACGCATTCCACAAGCTGTAGGACTCCTCACAGCTGAGGATTTCTTCTGATCTGTGCTGGAGGATGAGGGCACGGACAGTTCACATCAAATCCTGCAGCCCCCTTCCCAGCTCTGCCTTGCATGCCAACTGCATGGCCTGGAAATGCATCCCAGAGCAGCACACGGAACCAGCAAGCTGCTCTCTGGGATTGGGAAGGAAGGGGAAGACAGCTGGAAACGTGCATTATTTAAAATGCTGTAGGATGAGAAACAGATGCTGGCATGGCATTTGTGGAGTTGAAAGTCACCCAGCTGACGCTGCCAGTTGGCAAGCTAGCCTGGTATCAAACCCACAGCTATGCAAAACCCACCACCACAACGGGCACCCGGGCTGGCAGAGCTGGCCAGGGGTCAGGCATCAGTCACTGGAATGTTCCCTCTCCTGCCACTGCACCTCCACCCTGCACCTCCACCCTGCACCAGAGCACAGACAGAAAAGTCAGACTGCACCTGCCTGGGAGATACACACAACATCTCCCTTTCAAGGGCTGTCTGTGCATCACCAGGACCTAAATTTGCCCAAGTGAAGGGCAAAAAACACAGGAGGGAAAGCAAAGGGGGGCGTTTGCTCTCTCATTTGTCTTGATGACCCACATCTCACAGGCAGAGCCTCCAGCTGAACTCCCAGTGCCTTCTCTCTCGGAGGCAGTCAAAGGAAAGGCTTTCTGATCCCTTCCCAATTCATGCTGTAAGTGGGTGAGTTGGCAGCAAGATGAGATTCCCTTCCTTATTGCTGCCTACCAAAAAGGGAAACCCTGGAAAACTGCCAAATCTGAGGACTTGTTAGGGAAATACGAGTTTGTTGATGGGAGGCAAAAAACAGATGAAGCAGAATTCCACATAATTCTGCCAGCTAAAGCATTGTTTTGACTTGCATCAGTAGAAGGAAGCTATCAGCTAATTTACACAAAGAATAAAGGCTTTTGAGGAGATGTGATTTAGCATCATCAGCCTCCAGCAACGAGTGAGACAGAAGGTTAAAATCACACAATCATAGAATAGCTTGGGTTGGAAGGGATCTTTAAAGGTCACCTAGTCCAACCCCCTGCAATGAACACAGGGGTTTAGGAAAAAACTATAATCTGTCCTTGGGGATGGAGAAGGACAAATTTTCTCATATGATATGGACTAGGAGAAAAAAAAGGAATACTCTACCTATGCTAAGAGTCACAGTGAGCACTAATGGAGCACTCTGTAGATTTCAGAGTGTAGGTGCCTTGGTAGGGATTAGTTGTGGGTGATGGTTACTTTCCACTTAGTTCAATGGTGCTGTTGGGAACAAAATCCTCTCCCTTTGTTTTTGAACGGGGATGGCAGGTCTCCACCAGAGCTCCTTCAGGATTCGGAACAGAGGCCAGTGTGTGCCAGAAAACTTGCAAAAACCACATGGCTACAGGGTGGATCCGTGTCTTCCCTGTCTCTGAGCTGGCCCTGTTGTAATCCCAGCCTGTGCTGGTGCACAGAGCCCTTTGCAGAACACAGTGGGAGTAACCACAACCTTGTGTGACCTTTGCGTTGGCAGCTCCTCTGCCGAGTTTGAAACTTCGCATTGCCTCCTTTCACTCCTTGAGATCTCACCTAAAGAAGCTGATTTTTAACTCATAAGAAAGGCCCCTGCCCCCTGAGGAGACTTTGAGGTAGGTTATAAAAAAGACATTAGTCCCAGTCACAGGACTTGGGGCTGTCCACGGCAAAGAACAGGGAGAAAAGGCTGGAATTCTCTCTTGCAGCTCTGACCACTGATTCATAGTCACACTGGCATAGACAATACTGACATAGACAATATTTTTAGAAGTTGGTTGGGGTTTTTTTTCCATAGAAGAGAATGAGGTTATGGCGCCCCATGGACACCCACAGTCTCCTGGGCAGGGATGAAAGAAGTCTGAGAAGGAAAGAGTTTCTACCTTGGAGGAAGAAAACCTCCATGGAGCTAAGGACAGTCATGAGCTCCTCTCCCAGCACTGGGGCTGCTTAATATCTGCTCTTTTCATGCTGGCGCTTCTCCTCCCACAAGCAGAACAAGCCTTGGGAATACTCCCACTGATGATACAAAGGGGATATATCTTTATTTACCTACAGTTTTTCTCCCAGCTCACTCACTCTCCTGTCCTCTGTTCTCCATCCTCCTCGGGCACAGACCTGGGCACACAGAACTCCAGGAGCCAACAGTACTGTTGTTCCCTCCCCAAGAACAGGTTTGTTCCCTCCCATGTGGAGCCCACCCTGTCACCAGCACAGAGGTCTTTACCAAAGATTTCCCACCTAGTCACTCATGGTCAGAGATCTGAAAAGGAAATCTGAAAAGGATCTTGCTTGAAGTGGCAGGGCTGCCAGTTGGCTTTGGCTGCTGGAGAGCTGATCAGCATAAACATGTCATACTTTGCGACATTAAATCAGATATTCCCTGTTATTCAGTAAGATCCCCACCACGTGTTTTTCCCTTTTGCATTGTAGAGTCCTTATTGTACCTTTGAGGGTGTCCCTCTTCCTTTCTAGACCTCTTGAAGCTCAGTGTGCTGAAGTCACTGCTCATGAAACAAACTATACCCACACCAAAAGGTCAAATGCCACAGACCTGGTGCTCAAGTGCTGAATGTTGTTTGTTTGGACTGATCAGAATAGTTCTGAAGTGACTTACACCAAATTCTTCCTGTGCTCAAAACCATGTTTCTCCATAAGCCATGTTTACAAATGCCAAAAATATTTTGAACCAGGAGTTATGAAAGCCTGAAAGCACTTACTTATAGAGAGCTGTTTCAACAGTGCAAATACTTGTATGTAGTTGAGCCAGGTCCTGTTGCTCATGAGAACAGCCTTTACCAATCTGTCAACACTGACCTAACTTGTCCAAGAGAGGGCTCAGAAAATCAATGTGACGTGGAGAGACCTTCAAAGGCCCACTGTACAAATACAAAGCTGGTGCAGGGCTGGAGGATGGTGAAACCTGGCAGGTACAAAGAAATCTGTAACCATCTCCAAAGATTGTATTTTTGAGTGTCATTTAATACTACTATATTTTAAAATTAATAGTTCTTCTGAAAGGTAAAACCCTTCACATTTTTCTTAATATACTAAATTGAATTGTAATTTAAATGTCTTGGTCCATAACATATTTTTAAGGATTATAAGAATTCAGACTATTTGTTGAACCATTTTTCACTGGCTTTAGCAATGTCAGGACGACAGGGGGTTCTTCAACAAAATCAAGTATCAGTCTACCATCCTGCCCAAACTTGGGAGACTTTTTCACAGTTTGCATTATACTATCCTGCTCTATAATTTTGTTTCCTTTCCCTAAATTAGACTTTCACTCATCCTTTCCATTAGTTCAGCTAAGGGACAGCAGTTGAGGGCAGAGAGTATTTTATTTTACCTGTCTTAGAATTCCCTGGTATCAGTTTAGCATGGTAAAAATGTGATTAATAAGTAAATAACAGTACTGGCACAACCAGGGGCTCTGTTCAGAAATGGCCTCATAGCTCCTGCTTTGATCCTGCTGAGTGGAGGTTCTGTTTTAATAGTAATATTTAGCAGAATTCATGGCCATGCCTTGATTTCTGAACTACAGAGCACAGAGAAATATTTCAAATTATCACCTCCAAGTGTTTTCAAAGCAGCACAGAGTGATTACCTGAAAAATAAATGGAATCTCTCAGCAACTGAAGGGACTCTGCCAAACCACTGAAAAATCAGGCTTGTAACATTCCACATGTGAATTCCTTCATGCTGTCTTGAAGCCAGAATTAAAAGATAGGTGTGGGATTATCTTAAAAATACTCAACCTCTCTTTTCCTTGAAAGCTGAAAGCCATGAGCACAAGGACAACAACAGGCCATATTGCCACTGAGGGACTTTCCCTGATGCATGACTGTTCCCAGAAAACCCTAAAACAAAGCCCAGCCACAATCCTAGAGGCCTCTGTAGTAACCAGCAGAAGCCAAGTCAAAAAACACTGCCTCTACCAGCTACTCCAAATGAGTTCTTTTCCTCAAGAAGCATTAACTTTGGCTAATCCCATCCCTCCCTGGAAACCTGAGTGTATCCCCAAAGGTGGGGATTTCAGGCTGTTCACTTCACAGCATCCCTATAAAGTAGGTCTGGTAGATCTTTTCTCTCCTTTGTCTCTCCCTGCAGTTCCCTCCTTCCATTATAAAAGGGTTCTGCATGGTTTAATTTAAGGGAAACTTTCTCTCTGACTGCACCAGAGCTGAGCAGAGCCAGCCAAGCTTTGTCCTGCCACCACCTTCCCATCAGTACCAGGAGCAACCTACAAGGGAGTCCTGCAGGGATAAGAGCAAGGGTTTACCATAAATGCAGCCCTACCTCTCATTCCCCATACCCAGCAGATGCTGAATTGGTTTTAAAATAAATTTCCTTAACAACCAAGTACTACTATTTAACAGGACCCGTGAGCACTTCTATAGCATTTTACAAATCACTGCATAAGTATTAATTAGACTTAATGACTCATATTACCTAATGAGATAATGAAAAACCCTGCAGCTCACAATACCTACTTCTATTTTCAGCAAGAGATGAAATGGATCTTGTAAAAGGATATATTCTCTTCTAATTTCCTTCCTTCATATCGTTGTAATAACGTTGGAAAGTAATTCAAAATGTGCAAGTCGTGACATTTTCTTCCTTCTCAGTTTGCAAAGGCTAATACAGTCTTTGCCACAAAACACAAATACAGAAGTTTAGTGATATTATTTGTTCCCTAGGAGGCCTTCTATTGAAGGATGACTGGTGGGGGCTCACTTTTTGGTAAGGAGATGTGGATTTGCTGCCTGTTCTTTATGGGGAATAGCAAAGTCTTTCTTGCTTTCTTTCTGGGTTGCCCCTGCCAAGGTAAAACTTAATGGATTAAGTCTTGTGAAATAAATTCTGTAAATAGAACGTGGACTGAGATCATTTCAACTCATTTCCCCTGCGTCCCCTTCCCGTCCTGGAAGCTGTCAAGCACAAGCAGCCTGCAAGCAGCCTGTTCTCCCAGTGTTAGTCTTGAGTCTCACTAGATGCATAAAACAGCTTGTTTTTCACATACTTTCAGTGATGGCATTAAAAAAAAATTACAAGGGGGAAAAAAAAGCCCCAACCCTTCTCAATTCCACCCATAGCTATAAACTGGATACAGCTAATCTTGCAAGGGCACCAAACATTGCTCTGTTTGTCCACATTTGAGCACTAGAAACCTATGTTTATGATGGAATTACAGTTGGATCTGAAGGATTTTAAAGAAAGGAACTGAACCAACTGCGGGTTTGTAAACAAACAATATGGTTTTGACGTCAGCCATATCATTTCATGTGCTGGAACTGTTTCTATCATGTGGCCAGCTGCTGCCCCTGAAGAGTATCTAATTTAATTTAGATGTATTCACGATATGGGACAGCACATCAAGTCCAAGAAACTACAGGGTAACTCTGCAGGAAGGTCTGTGCTGGAAAGATTGCATAAGCTGTACTTTGAAGGAGCAACAGAGACCTTTTGGCTCAAGGAAGAGAGGGGAAAGTGATGTCTACTGCAGAAAAAGGAGAAAAGAGAGTGAGGGGAAGGGAAGTGTATGGAGTGGGCACTGTCAAGGGGAAGCACTTTCTCCATTAGAAATGAGTCAGTTTGAGGTATTTTTCTGCATTAAAGTAATCCAAAAAAACTCTGCATAACTTTTTCCAGAGCAATAAATCCTATCCACAGCTTTCAGGAGTCTTTCCAACTTTGTTTGCGGTCCTTCTTGGGTTCTTCTCTCTTCTCTTTCTGTACTGGCCCTGCAGACAACCACCACGGAGGATAACTCATCCCAGGAGATCTTCTGGTAGACACCACTCCAGCATCCATGGGATCACCCACAACAAGCCCTCAGGTAGGTCCTGGTGACCCCAGGGGTGATGCAGAGCCCCACTCCCTCCCCTGAGCACCTGGGCTGCCAACAAACACCCAGGTGAGGGGCTGGCACTTGGGTGATGGGGGAACAACAGCAAGATTTCCCTTTGCTGCTGCTGATAGTGACTGAAATAAGTCTAATGTTGCAGGTATTTAAGGGCAGCACTGTGGGAAAACTGCTTTTCACACAGGGCATGATTCTGATTGCTAAAACCTCCCCCAACCTGGCATCAACTGAATTTAAAGGGACAGCCTCTGTGGTTAAAAAATTCTTTTTGAGCCTACAAGTTTACCAGCTTGGGCCTTAAATGATACGGATTTCTGTACAAATATATTTCAATTAACAGTATAACAACAATAGGGCACATTGTATTATTTATTTATTTAATTTTTTTTACTAGAAAGCATTTTCTACTCCAGTAGTTCTAGTTCCCCAGGTTTCCAGAAAACCCAGTTCCTGCCAGAAGTGGTGTGGAGCTCTGTGCTGGGTACTCAGCTCTGGCTGTGCACACACACTGCCTACCAGCATCTTCCCAACACAGGTATCCTGACTCCTACACATTTGGAAAGGAAAGAGAAGATGGTTCCCCTTGCAGTTATTTCATGCCATGGAATCCTGACTGCTTGTTGAAAAACTACTTCCAATAAAAATGTAAGGGTTTTTTTTTCCCAAGGATAGCTAATGCCTTCTGCCAAAAAAATATTTCTCAAAAAACTTAAACTCTAGTTTTAGCCAAAAACACGAGACCAGCCTTAGGTGTAGGACTCAGAGCAATAGTACAAGACAATCACAGAAGTTATAACCAGCTGAGCTTGGTTATTTACAGTGTAATGCAAACTGCAATTCTTTCCTTTGATCTATTTGTTGGCTTCAGGATTACATTTCCCAACCATGCTTTTTAATCACTGTAAACATCAGAGGTGAAGAATTTGGTGGAGAGAAAATTGGCTGCCTCTTTGTATTTTTGATCAGATGCGGCTTTGATTCCTTCTTTCCCAGTTCCAGTGCCTGAGCTCTCTATGTGACACCACCACGGGTACTCAGGCTCTGGGATCTGCACACGGAGTGTATTTCCTTGCCTACATCTCCATCCCCCGAGGGGACACAGCCCCAGGGGTGATGCCCTTCCCAGCGAAGAGGGGCAGGTGCCACACAGTTCCACGGACACTGACAGTGTCACTCGGTGTCCCAGGGACAGCTTCCCTCCTGAGCAAGCCTGGAAACTCACACTTGGCTTTTGCAAGACCCGTCACCCATGAGTTTCTCCCTGCAGTGCTGGGAAACCTCTGGAGTCAAGAAACCTGAGAATGGCTGGTGGGAATTCATGAGAGATGTGCCAGCACCGTGCAGCAGAGCAGGGAGGTCCAAGCTGCCTTTGAGTGAGACAGCAGGGGTACAGCAGGAGGCTTTCTGCCACAGGATGGAGCTCAGTGCAGGCTGCAAAGCATTTCCAGGAAGCTCCACAAATACTCAAAGCATCTGAATCCCATTGCAGAGCCTGCACCTACAATTGTGCCTCCAGGCAGATAAACTGCAAAGTGACTGGGAAAAAAAAATCGTGTAGGTGAAGGTCTTGATCATGTCTGAAAAAGTACAATGCCCAAGAGAGTGAGGGGGGGGAGGAAAGAGCCAGCTTTTGTAAAAAGTGAGCATGTGAACTCTGTGGCTTCGATTCTGTCCCACTTGCTCTGTTCACCAGCTCTACAAAGTGTTTCTCACACAGAAGTGTATTTTTACCAGCACTGAAAAGAATGTGCCAGAAGCTCAAGCTACTTTTACCCTGGGTAAATAGGATGCAAATGCCATGTAAGAGGTAAAATGGCAAAGGAAGGATTTTTTTTTAAAACCAAGAATGGCCAAATTAGTATTAATGGGGCTGATCTTTCTGCCTGTGAAATCTCACTGAATAATAATAATTAACATGAGAAATCCTCAGCATTCTCTTCTACTTAGCATCATGTACAACCAGAAACTGCTTTACCAAAGGAGTAAAAAGTTTTCTGCAATAATGCAACAAATCACTCTATGCAACAAACACAGACACATTCTGTGGCAGCTTCCCCACAAGGTTCAATCTATGGGGTAAAAAAATCTTGATTTATTATATAGCATTTGGACAGTTGCGAATGAAAATTTGCCAAAGATCAGAATAATCAACTCTTTCACCCAGGCAGGGTTTTTTTTTATGCAAGAAAAAAAGCACAGAATGGGTCTGAGCAAAATAAATAAAAATTCCACACTTTTAACCAACAGAACCTTTTGCGTCACTCAGAAATATTTACAGACATCCAGAATCTTTTATCATCAAAAAGACGCTCTGGCCTTTCAAATTACAACTTTTGCTTACATTTTTGTTTACTGATGGCCTTTAAACCTGGTGGATATCTCTAACTTGTGGCAACTCTTCATGTCGAGTCAAATGCAGGAACTTTTAAAGCTGCTCCTTGCTGGTTTTTTCTCTTCCCTTGAAACATCTCTTTTGCTAAGCTGTCATCTGTGAGTTTTAAAGATAGCAGAACCCCATCTACAGCAGCATCCATCACATGAGTCAGGGTAACTGTGCCTCAAACATCAGTTTTTATCGATTGACTGGGCCTCTGGTGCCAATATGGAAATCTTCCACCCTGGAAAGGGCTGCCTATTTTAATATAATTAAATACAGCCAGGAAGAGGGCTGCAAATGGAAACATGCATTAGCCATTCATAGTATACAAGCCTCTCTCAGAGCCCAGTAAAGTGCATCATCCCTGCTTCCCTTGCTGATTTAATTAGCACACAATGAAGGCCACTGAATTTCCCTGCAAAAGGTGTTGCGTACTTTGGACAAAAAAGAAAGGAGAAAAGAAGTTGCTTTTAAGTCCAGTCCAAAAAAATAGCTCCTTGGCTAAATGGCACTTTTAATAAAGATGTTTCCAGTGTTTGTTTATTTATCAAAAAGCAGTGTTTCTCTCGGGTGTTTTGATTTTTATTTCTGTGCACAAGAAGGAGGGGAAAAAAAGGGCTTTACTAAGCAAGTCTTTCAGTGAGACACCAGATGATGGATAGTCAAACACAGAGTCTCCTGTAAACACAGAGGTAACCAAAAGGTATGAACTGACTCATAATTGTGTCAACACAGGTCGCAGACCCTTGGTTTATTTCAGCCTTCCTGTTTTTCACAGATTTCTTTTCACACTACACTATTTTTTTAAGACACAGACTCTTTTCAGTACATCTTAGCGGGGTGCAAAAGCACACACGTTTTTACACCAAAATGTGGGCATCTACACACACATGTAGGCTGTACTGCCACAATTAACACAGCAGCATTTTCCATCTATTGCTTATGGCTGCATTAAACTAAGCTGTGCAGTCCATGACTGCCCTAAATCAAAAAAGTCCATCCCTTTCCTGCCTCCCTCCCAGCCTTTCCCTGGAGGCTCTTGGGAAGCATCCAAAAGAGAGGAATACAACAAAACCTCAACAGCCTAGTGCTCCAGTTCATTCAACCTCTAAGACTCGCTGTGATTTTTTTTTTATTTTACCTAAGTGGCAAGACTCTGTCTGATGGAAAATGCTGGGAGGAGGACGGGCAGCAAAGAGGTCTGTGATGAGCAGAACCTGCCTGTATTTGTCCTGATCCCTAAACAAATTAAATTAGGCTGTAGCCTTTTCCTTGAATAAAGTTTGGAACCATGGTTTGGGTTGGAAGGTTGGAAAGATCATCTAGTTCCAATCCCCCTAAAAGACCTTCCACTAAAAGCCCCACCCAACCTGGCCTTGGAGGAAAAAGCCTTTCTGCGCTCTCTGTTTCATTATTAGCACTGACTAGAAGGTTAAGAAATAGGGTAGGGGCTGATGTGCATTCACCCCAAGACATTGAATCCCCTGCAACTCCCAGAGCAGCTAAAGGGCCAGGAGAGAGGTTTCAGTGCATCCCCTGTACCTGTGGAGACACTAGTCTGAAATCCTGAGCTCCTTTCAAAGGGCTTGCAGGAAATAACAAATGAAGAAGGGTTAAAGCCAGGGAAATTGTCCTTCCTCAGCAGAGGCAGGAAAAGAAACCATTTAAGGCCAGACTGGAGTGACCAGTGGTTGTTCCTGGGTGTCCAGGGAACACAGAGCCCAGGGCAAGGGATCTGCAGTGGATCCATCCTGAGCACACACATGAAAAGGAGTTAATGCTATAGACCCACCCACCCAAGATGTGTCCTGTACCAGCAAGGAGAAGTTCACACAGCTGTTTGTCTGGGATGTTTCAGCTTCAGGGGTTCACTGAAAATGGACAGGAGACCTTCCTCAGGCTGAGCAGGGCCTCATTCCTTGTATAATCACATCCAGCCCAGTGGGAAAGTGACTCAACAAAAATCAGAGTCACAGAACCAGGATTTGGACCTTATTTCCCACTATGGAAAAGGCAGTTGCTAAAATTCCCAGTTAACAGGTAATCACTGTAATGAGTGAAACCAAATCCACCCAGAGATCCCACAATGGCTCTTGCCTGGTTACATCACCAAATCATTCACCAAAAAAATGCAAAACAAATTACATTAGGGTGAAGATGACACACACACACACACACAAAGCCATAAAGAGCATTTCAGAAGCAGAAATATTTGGCAGACCTTTTTTTAAGACTACTCATTTTAGGATAGTACACCTCTGTAAAAAGAGAGCATTTTATCTGGAGCCATTTCCCCCTTTTGAAACCAAGGCTGACAGAACAATGGGGAGAATTCCCTTTGCAAATTACATTATATTAAGTCAGATTTGCTTCCAGCAGGTTCTGTACCTTCAGTAATTGCTCAGGCTTTGTATGTTTGTCAACTGGGGAAAACCTACACTCTATTCTCCTGCCTCCCCTCTTTTCTTTACCTCCTTCTAGTTCTACAACAGAAGGTGAAGAAAATTTTACTGAAGGAGACCATGAAAAAAGAGTTTTCAAAACATTCCACATATTTTCTCTGCATAAACATGCTGTGGATTTCTAATGTAAATAGTGCCAGGGCACTGTCACTCAGACCCCAGGAGTTCACCCAAGTTAGACAAATTATGCTTCCTGTTATCTCTGTTGTTACAGATTCTTGCCTTTCATTCATTCCTTGCCAGTGGCTGGATTTTATGTGTAGGGGAGAAAAGGAGCCTCAGAATGCTGAAGTTAACCTCTTGTGGTGAGACCAGCAATCCTGGGCTCTCCAGGGGAGAATGCAGAAGGAGATAGCTACTGGCCTTGTCTGCCAAGGCAGCAGTCAAAAGAACGCTGGAATTTGGCATGTATGAGCAAGACAAATGCAGTGCTATGAAAATGGACACTGCAAGCTCCCTGCCAAATCTGCAGCCTTTGGCCCACATGAATAAAACAAATTAAGTTAAGAAAAGTTTTCTATGTGTCCTGTAAAAAGCCTCCACAAAGCTGTGTTGTGGCTATAATAGGGGATGGTGCTGCTGAGCAAACCTGCCTGGCAGAAGCAGTGGCTGCTGCCTCAAGCATCATATCCACACTGTAATTAATACTAACTTCAGCTACAGTCAGCAAGTCTCATTTCCTCCCAGATAAGGAGATATTTATTAGAAGGGAATGCAGGATGTGATGAGGGGATTCCTTTCTGAATGTGTTTTTACAGCCACACTGGTAGGGACAGAGTGAAAAGTGCCTGTCCCACATGCCAGGTACTGTCCAGCTGTGAAATCCCTTTGGGTCCTGGAACCTGTGTATGGAAAGCAAAGGGCCTGGATGCTGCCAGCCCTATGCCCTGCCCTGCAAGTGCATCATTCCAGTCTCTCCTGCCTGGTCCACAGCCCCTTTGAGGAACAAAACCCACTGAATTTGCATGGCAGCACCATGGGAGGAATGACTTTGCATGCCCACCTGTAAACTGATTCCCTGTAAGGATGAGTACCTTTAATGCCATTCTAATGAGCCAGTTCTGATAGAATGTTTCATTTATGCAGTACTTCCAATGAAGGGAGAAGCTCTTACCTATTGTTCTTCGGAGATCTTCACACTGGCTAATGTGAGGGAATTTCAGGATTTCCTTCCACTTTTTGCTTTTGCCTTTGCGCTTCCCTCCACCCCCTGCAGGGAGAGAAATACCAGGATTAGATTGCTTTGGGGGCACAGTTCCACCTAGGGTTTACCTGCCCAGTCACAGTTCTTATGGATACCATCAATAATTAAAGCTGAGACATTGCGGGTTGATGTACAAGCAGATCCTTGGAAGTGTTCAAGGAAAGGTTGAATGGGGCTCTGAGCAGTCTGGTCTAATAAAAGATATCCCTGCCCTTTAAGGTCCCTTCTAAGCCAAACCATTCTATGGTTCTATGACACAGATCAAATGTCAACTTGTTTGAACTTAGAACACACCAAGGAGGTGGCACAGCCGGCAGAAGATCAGCTCACTAAAAGATGGGAATCCAGGCTTGTTGCCCACCAGGTCCAGCTGAGATGACAGTGCTACCTCCAGCATCACCTCTTCACACAAGCCAAACAATCTTGTAAAATTACAGTTCACACCTCTTCAACACAGATATCGCCCTTCTGGTTTTGGGACAAGCCCTGATTCTATCCCAAAAAAGTGCTGAAAACTGAAGATCAAAATTCAGTTCCCGCCATCCCCTCCCACCCTCACATTACATGTCCTGCCAACATGGCAATGCTGCTGCTGTTACACACCCTGGTCACTGCTGCTTCCACAGGAGAACTGTAGGAGAAAATTAATAGCTTCATGAGGAAAAAAATCACTTACTGGTTCTCCTTTCTGTTCTGCCTGGAGAGGCTGTGCAGCCAACGGAGGAGGAGCATCCCTCTGGGCAGGAAAGCCCAGACTGGGATTCTCCAAGTCACTGTATCTGCTGCAATTCAGTCCCTTCACACAAAATCTGATTCACTTGAGTCTATCTTACATGCACTGGCATGCTGAATGACTAATTCAGAGCTCAGTTAATTCTGACGAGGGGTTGGTAGAGTCACAGTTTCAGATTGAGAGTGTGTTGGGTCCTGCATGACATTGCAAGCTAAATTAGGAGTGCACTGACTCAAAAGGTAGCACACCACCAGAGAGAAAACAGGAGCCTCAGAAAAAAAGTTACAAGTATTGCTCTCTGTGGGGCATTTCTGATCACAGGATGTCACCTTTGGCACAGGAGAGCTCCTTTTGCACCTTTTATTCCTTTGCTTTTGATGGCCAATGGTTTTGCCATCATAGAGTCTGCCTTGAATTATTTTTAACTTCTTATTGGCAGGAACTGATTGTATTTCTACAGTAGGCAATGTGGAGCTGAGACATCTGCACTGGCCATACAGGAACCAGCTTTTTTGGGCTTTCAGGAGAACAGCCCTGCTATCCTTTCCAGGAATTTGACTGCAGCAAAGCACAGAGAGAGCTGTGACTGCCTCCCCACCACACAGTATTATGTTCCAGTGCTCAGCCACCCTGTGGTGAAAAACCTTGTCCTGATACCCAACCTAAACCTCCATGGGCCCCTCATTTCTGGCTGCTGCCACTGCAGCTGCACCTTACCAAGGGTCAGACAGAGATGCTGCTTGGGGCAAGCAGGAGCTCTCTGCTCAAGGGATGTGCAGTGCCTGGGCAGCAGTGCCTGCTCCAACAGTATTTCCAAACACTTCTGGACACAGGAGGCAGTGGGAGTCAGCCAGATGAGACCATCCTTTAGGCTGAATCTGCTCAACACTGGTACATCTTCACCCACTGAAGGTCTGCCCTGTAGCCACAAGCACTAGAGATTCCAGAGCACACCTGCTTCTCCAGCCAGCTTTACAGAAGTCCTCCCAAAAATACTGTGCCTTTAGCAGCCTCAAGCAACACAGAATATTGCAAAACAGCCCTTTGCTCCAAAAGACAGCTCTGAGATTTGTGCAGAGGTGATATGATTCTGCTAAGCTGGGCCAGAACATCTTTAAAATCCATTCAATGTAAAATATGTATTGATGTATTTACATTGGGTGATGTATTTCTGACATTAAATTTCCATCAAAACTCGAGAAGGGCTCTGCGGTGCCCCGTTAAAACCGTGATCAATACAGCCAGCATGTTCTCTCCTCTTTTGTGGCTATCCTCCAAAAATAAGCAGCCTTGCCTGATGAATCATTTGCTCTTAGCTGAGCGTGAAGTAGCGTTGCTGCTTTGCTTGTGACGTCTTTATGTTAAAGATTCTGATCAAGTGCTTTAATCGACCTGACCTTTCCGCTCTCAGCTTTTCTTGTGGAGCCAGCAGTGTTTGCTGGCTCCAAACGTTAATTCTGGGGGGGTTTGAAGGACATAATGCAGTGAGACAGCTGAGAGACAGTAAATTGTCTAGCAGAGCTAAAAGCTGAAAGGGGAGGTTTCTCTGGGTGCAGGTTGCAGAGGGGAGCTTTCACACGTTGCCTTGATTGCTGCCTTTGCACCGACTATTCTGTGCAGGAGGATTTGCATTCTTCCAGGCAGCTTCTCAGGGCAGGACTTGACAGACGTGCCATGTTTTAAATGTGAGTTCCATCCTGCAGTGTTGGAGGGTCTGACTGCTTTAAAATTTTGCTTTGCTTTGCTTTGCTTTGCTTTGCTTTGCTTTGCTTTGCTTTGCTGCTGACGACAAAAGGTGAGCTGCCAGCAGCAGCACGAAAGCTCAGCCCCACTTGCTTGCCTGCACTCAACAAGTCAGCATTTGCAAACTGAAGCTTGAAGCTAATTCTCTGACATGTCAACCAGTCCTGCAGGAAACAAAAGCATTTGCTCTACATCTTACCTACTGAAAAATACATGGCACTTTTCACATCATCTTGTGATGCTGCATGGCAAGTCTAGCTCTGATCTCTGCCTGTGAGGAGAGAGACATAACCAGAGGCACACATGTAAAACATCTGCCAGCAGGATATACCCTTAGCCTGAAGTACCTACCTTTTTTTCCCTTCCATTATTCAGTGCATACTTACTTTCCTAATACCAAGAGGAGATGGGAAAAAACCTACATATTATTAAGCCAGTGAGATATTAAGTGGCTTGTCCAAAATTAAATGAGAAATCAGAGACAGAGGACGGAGCTGAAGATGAAGCTGAAGAAGCCAAGGCTTTGAGCCTGTTAATTCTGCTAAAGACAGCAGCTAAAGACAAGCCATGCTCTTGCTCAAATGATTGAAGATTATTCACAACACAGAGTAAAACATATTGTTGGATGAGTTTATTCCAGCAGCAGGCCCTTAGCATATTCCATCTGTGCCTCATGCCACCATGCAAGGTAGATTTTAAGGAGGGATAATCTGGCTTCCTACTTCTGCTCTGTTCTTGCCCAAGTTGATAAACCAGCAGCACATCCCATGCTGCCAGGCCTGGCTAATCCAAGACAGCCAAATATTTCATTTAACTGCATTAACTGCAGTCTAGTTAATCCACAGATCACTGGAGGATGACTACAGTTCCTATCTTCCACTTCACAAAGTATCTGGGCTGTCACCCAAGACATTCCCTTCCCTGTAGCCTCAGAATGCAAGGCCTTGATTACACACGGAAAGCAGTGAAACAAATGTTAAAAATATTAAAAGTCAAAAAAATCATGGTTAGTGTCCTATTTCCACTCACAAGATGTTTATGTTTCTTTTCTTTGTCCTCTTGCCACCCTTTCTCTGCTCTGTCCCATGGAGGTGTTTGAAGTTATGTGTCATATATGGAATTGCCATGTTAGAGTAAGCTCTGGCCAGTACAGGATGGACTGCAGGCAGCTTCAGAGGAAGATCTTGGAAAGCTGTTTCTGAAGTATTTGAAAAACATTAAATTTGCTCCATATTCTGTTAATTAGATATGGCTAACAAACCATGGAGGTGTATGGCTTCCAAACAATTTCTTCTCATTTTTTAGTATCTGTGCTACTTAGAATCAGGGTGTTTTATGATCCTGGTAAACGCCCTGCACTGTTGAATGCCCTCATGTCTCATGTGGGTGTGAATACCAAAGATTAACTGTGTATTTGTGAAGGAAAAGAATACTAATTTTAATCTTGTTTTCCTAGAGCGCCTCATCCTAATGAGACAGCATGAATAAAACTTACCAGCCCATCATTTTCCCCCAGGAATTTTTCATGTCTAATACATCCAGCCTCTAAGGCAAACAGTTTCACCCTTATTAGACCTGTTTCATGTGGAAGTTCTCCCAGGTTCACTATTCTTCTTTCTTATTAGTTCCACCTACACTCAGCTGTGCTAGCAAATAAAACCGGCTTGTTTTTAAAGAATGAAAGGCTGCTTGCTCTCTGCCCTTCGTCCTGTCTCTCTCCTCTCGGAAAGCAGCAAAAAACCCCCCAGGAACCCTGTTTTATTCCTTAAAGATCTTAGTTGATACTCCTAATTAACCTGTGCTTAAAACAAGCACTTACAAGACCATTCGGAACCTCTTTATGAATCCTCTCCTGTCAGCCCAAGGGAAACGGGAAGGGTGCGAGGGCTGGATTTCCAAAAGCAGGTGGGTGTCCATGCACTGGGGTGCAGTGCCTCTGCAAACCGGTCTCTGGAGTCTCTATTTTATCAGACACAATAAAAAAGTCCACTGCGAGCCCTCAGAAGAGAATCATGTCACACAGCTCCTCTTATCGACGCTCATCTGTCTTTATCTCCCGCAGCCTTTTTTGATGAGCACGGCTCTGAGGAGTCACAGACCACGATAAGGGTTTGTGCCCATCTCCCCTGCTGCCACAGCACATTTGCTCATGATGCTGCCACAAATACCTACAAATGCCTGACAACCACGGTGTAAAACACCTCACTGCTTTTTGGGAATGAAGAGCAGATGTGTTTCGTGTTTTAGCCTCCAGAACCACATCGATGGGAATTTCACAAGCAAAAGCACAAGCAGAGTCAGGCTGGCTTTGCAATCTGGTTACCAGAGGACCAGAGGGCAAAATATTTTGTATACAACTGGCATCTAAAGTACTATTAACCTTGGCTCACAGAAGTCAGTGTTGATAAACACTTACTGCAGGAATATCTACCAATGATT
The DNA here is from genome assembly GCA_013397195.1 of Hylia prasina. Taxonomy (NCBI): domain Eukaryota; kingdom Metazoa; phylum Chordata; class Aves; order Passeriformes; family Sylviidae; genus Hylia; species Hylia prasina. The sequence continues at coordinate 96,010 of VYXD01009947.1, read as the reverse complement.
CAAAGAAGAGATCAGGTAATACTGCAAAAACTGTAAGCGGCTGAAACATGATTGCAACAACACATTTTTTATGTCAATAATAATGTTAATAGTATGCTTCAGTAACATCCACTACCCTGAAGGAAAATAAAGTAAGGGATTAGTCTTTGAAGACTGATCCTCAGGGCTTAACTATCATATGTCAAGGCCATTTTGTAACTACCCTAGAAATATAAAGGAGTCTCTTACACAAGCTACCTTCATGCCTGGTCAGAGCACATTGAAAGGACTTAACTAAACTTAAAAACCAGGCCTTTAATTTCTTCTGTAAGTAGCCATCCCAATTTATGACATTCTCCATGCAACTCTGCTTACATCCTCCACTGGATATTTTTAATGCATCTTTGAGATTATTTGAACAAGTTTTCTTTGGGTTTTGTGGGTCAGTTCACATATACTGGGGTTATGTTTCACTGCTGTGCTAACAGAGAGTTGTTTGGTCATAAATTTCCCTGGATGCAGTTTAATTTTCCCCAACATAAACACCTATAGTTTGTCTATCATGGTGTCTCTCTCTTTTATACCTTGCATTTAACTGCATTGTGTTTATCTGCAGCTGATAAATGAGCAAAAAGAGATTGCTGGCTTTTATGCCATTAAAAAAAAATCCAAAAGATAGAAAGTTTATGGAAGATTTACAATCTATTGAAAAGCAAACAAATAGTAAGTCTTACAAAACTAAAGCCAGCTATAATCTAAAACAGTAAAATTAAGAAGAGCCCAAAATTTCAATTTCCTATTCTTGACCTCAAAATAAACAAGGCTACTGGAACAAACCCAGGCATTTTTGTTGGCTTCAGAAGGCACTACCATGTACTGGCTGATTCAACATATCTGAGGGACTGTCTGGGGACTATTGAGAGATTTTCTTCATCAGTAGTGTGGATAACAGAAAAAAAAAAATTAACACCTCTGTATCAAAGATTACTATGGCAAACCAAGCTTTTGAACAGAGTTGTTGAGATTCAAAGTTATTGCCCTGCTGAAAATATCAAATCTTTCAGTGGAGCTTTCCTCTAAACTGGACCTGAGACCATATTTCAAAGTTCTACAAAATTCTGATGCAAAGACATTAAACCATTTCACTGTGATAACATTTGAGTCATCTCAGTTCTCTAACGTCAAAACATTATCATAGAACACATCAAATAGAGTACTAAGATATCACTGGAACAAAATGGGTATGGTAAACTGACATTCTTTACTTTGTTAAAATGATGTTTCTATATTGTCAATAAGAAGGTAGAAAAAGCAAATCATCTTTTCTTTTAAGCAGACACTTTCCTGCAAACCCTTTAATTTTAGACAAAACTTCATTCTCCGAAAGGAAGATTCTTTTGTCAGAAATGTTCTCAACTGTCACATGCTTTGAAGTACACAGGAATTAAACAAGGAACGTGGTCTCCCCGAGTGACTCGAAATTCCCACATTTCTTACCAATTCCCTTGAGTTAATTTGCACAGCTGTGAGTTACACTGACTGTAAGAGACCTGCTTCCCATTCTTCTAAAGGAAGAATGCAAATCCCTGCTCCAGAAATCCTACTTGAATAGGGCTTGATAACATCTTTCCAGGAAGGAACTCCTCTTTAAGCAATGGCTTTTAAACTTATGACCTGTCCTATATATTTATTACCCTGTTTAGCAACAAGCATGCAAGCTACAGACTGATGCCTCCAGACCCAAACCTACAAGTGCAACTTGGGGTGACCCTGTGCATGGTCAGGATGATGATCTTTGTGGGTTCCTTGTAATTCAGGATATTCTATGAGTCTATGAACTCGTCACCCACATACATCCCAGGTATTGCCCATGTAGACTGCCCAGGAGGATGTGGAATGCACCTGGATACAGCTCTGTTCCCCAAACAGCCCAAAATGTTCTCAGGGCTGGCCCCTAAACCCAAAATACCTTACAGGGACTCCTGTATCCTAGTTAGACACTGAGATAAGTAACTAGAAACCTAAAAAGCTCTGCTGATTTGCTGATCAATAACGTGCAGTTCTGATGTTGTGCAACATGAGACAGGCAGGAGGATTGCAAGGAAACCTGGCCCTGGTACAGGCACATACATGGGGCTCAGCTCTCCTGAAAAATATGATGCCAGTTCCAGAGGGAGAACATGCAAAAACCCAGCCCTGAGCAGGAAACCATGTGGGTTCTGTCTGTCCCTGTCAAAGAGCTGTGTGGGCTTTTTCAACAGCAGATAGTTGTGCAGTATCTAAAAAAATAACTTAGCCTCTGTGTTCCTGACATTTGAGTCTTACAAGGAGTATTTCTGAACTGTGGGGAGGAGATCCAGCTGGAGAGGAGGTGAGAACTCAAGTGTTCCTATCAGCAGCCTGTAGCCAAGCTCTGAGAATTATGTTCTATTCTGTTTTTTTACCCTCACCTAAATAAACTTACCAACAAGACCAAAGAAAAGAATTTTCATAAACATAATGAAAAATTAATGGCTTGAGACAGGCTGTTTTATTAGGCCTGGATTTATTGGTTCCACCAAATTGGTAGAATTGGTAAAGCTTTGAGATGTTCTGACAAGAAGCCAGAAATCCACATATTTAAAATGGTGAAAATTAGACTGGTAACCTCCTTAGTAGAGGTGTATGGGCTATACTGCCAAAATTGTTTCAGGGGAATTTCCCTTCTGTGACACCTGCAGTAAGCAGGGTAGAAAAGTACAGCATCATAACGTCTCAGACTGGGTCACTTCCTATTTGGGATCAGGATCAGACACATCTTTCTTCAACACAAAAGCAGATAACTACCATCTTCCTTGCTCTCTGTGGTCAAATAACACATCAGTTTCTCAAACATATGCATAAACCATAAATTAAACCCTAGATGTATGAGGGGCCTTCAAACACGCCATAGGGGCAATGTGGAGAGGGGGTGAAACCCCCCTGAAATGCCTGGTCACAACAAGCATTTGCCAGTTGCAGTGCCTGACTGGCAGAGGGGAAAAGGTGTGGGCACAAGCACTGATCTGGAGGAAGGAGATTCTGTGTGGACACCAGGGAAAAGCTGTAAGAGGGTGCACAGGACTGATGCAAAAGGACGCGGCCAGCTTTAGGGGAGACTTCCCCCTTACTCAGCTACAAAGCCTGGCTTTGGCCCCATCATCTTGTCCAGCAACAAGGTACCAACAGCTGCTTCCTGTGGATTGTGCTGGCACAACCTGCTAGATCAACCCTGAAACCAGAGAAAACATCCTCTTTAAAAACCACTGACAGCCCAAGACGTGATGGTAACAGTATTGTATGCGTCAGCTTTTGGGATCATTATTGTGAAAGGTTACAGAAGGGGATTTGGGTTAATGGAGGTAATCTGTGATTATCTGATGCAACAGATTGCTCTGCCAGTGACTCATTCCTTCTGCCACAATATGCTGTGGGCTGCAGCTGCAAATAGCAAGCAGGATGGAGCTGGCTCCCAGGATAAGACTGTCCCTGTTGTTTGGAGAAACCCCTAAAAGAGGGGGTGCCAAGCCATTGCAGGTGTGTGACAGCCTGGCACAGCTTTCCTGAGGGGAGTGGGCTGGAGAAGTGTACTACAGTCACTCATTCATGGGTGTTACTATAGCTACCAGTTGAAGGACTCAAGACAAAAAGTAGAACTAAAAAAAATATATATATAAATTAAAAAAAAATAGGAGGTAGAAGACAAAAAACAAGGAAACTTGAAGAGCAAAGGGAGAGGGTTCCTCTNCCCACCCGGCTGTCCTAATAAACACAAAACAGAGCTCTGTGCCAGGCATGGATTAACTATTTCCTCATGGCTCACACACTCCTGCACTTCCACTGGCTCTCCCTGCAGCCCTGGGGCCAGAACCAAAACAAGGTATTGATTTGGGCCATCAGCCCCCCAAGAACAATGTGGCAGCAGAGATCCTACCACCAGGGACTCCAGGAGGGAGCAAAAGCAAAGCACTGTCATGGCCTGGGGGATGAAGCAAGAAGAACAAACAGCACCATGCAGCAATCCCACACCACCCACACCTCCCAGTGGAAAGCCCCTGCCTCTGCTCTGGGTGCCCAAGGTAGCCCAAAGCGCCAAAAGCAGCTGCAGCCAGGGATGGACACTTCTAATATGTACATAAATCTAAATAAATGTATGATTCCCACTCACGTGCTTTCCTGACAGCCAGCTGTTCCCTTGGCTTGCTGTTATCGTCACTCAGAGATTAATGTCGCTGCCTGGGACAGCTTATTAGCAATTTTTGTTACAAAGCATATACATTTGGCTGGTGGTGGGCAAGAGCTAAGCCTCTGAGTAAATAAAATACTAGGAGGACAGCTCGCAGGGAATGACAGAGAGCAGATATCTGTGGGGTCTTTACCCTGGCTCTGAAAGCCAATAATGGCAGGAGGTCAGAGATCAGCTGCTTAATTGTCCAGCGAATTAATGGTGACGAACGTCTGTTTCTCCTCTTGTTAAAACTGACACCAGATATTTCAGAGAAAGCAGAAGGACACTTGGCTACAAAGGAATGTTTTGATGGCTGAGGCTGAAATTGTTGCCAGCCCCAGCCCATCAGAGCAGTGCAGGTCAAACGAAGTCACTGTAGGAAACTGCTGCTGACTCCAGCACAAACCAGAACCTTCTGGGCCCAGTCAAGCAGACACAGATTGCCCTGCTCACTTTGGGAAAAAAAAAAAAAAAAAAAAGTTTTTTTTTTTTTTTTAATAAAAAC
>VYXD01009947.1:40044-83442 GCA_013397195.1 Hylia prasina | reverse complement strand
TCCCATCCCAGTGCTGACCAGCCCCAGCCACCCGGCTGATGAAGCTGGACAAAAGCAGCCACTCAGTGTGGCTTGGCCGAGGTGTAAAATATATCAGACAGGAATTTGGGTTTGCTCAGCCCAGCGGTCCCAGGCGCAACTGCGACACCCGCAATTAGGGCTTGCGGAGAACACACATCGTTACAGCTTCACCCTTGGGCATTCACCAAAAGAGAGATTTGCTTTTCTAATTGGCTCAATATTTTGAGAAGGTAAATGGTGAATAATAACAGCCTCAGCAGGAACACGAGACGGGATGAAAGCAACACAAACTCCCCCTTTACGCTCCCGGCTTCGTGGCGTGAGCCACATGTTGATTGACTTCCAGCCCGGGGAGGAAACTGTCCTGCAGAAGACATCCCTCCTCCCTCACAGGACCACGGGGAGCGCCCAGGGACACCTCTCCTGGCTTTGGTCACCTCAGCTGGCTTTTGGCCTCAGTGAACTATGCTGTATTTCTGTGCAGCTACAAACCTCATTTGCAGAGCGATAAGTTCCCCGCAGAGTTAGGAACTCGCTTCCCTTATTCCAGAGAAGAAAGAAACAGTTCTTTGAGGGGAAAGGCAGTGTTTAATTTGCATGGACTGGATACTATTCCAAAGTTTAAGCTAGGTAAAATGTTAATTTCTGCAAAGCACTTCCTCAGCAAAAGGATATTTATAAATGGAATTTGATAAAAACAATAAATCTAATATTATCTTCAGAGATTCTTAAACCCATATGCTCAGTCCTCTCAAATACAAGGGAAAAAAATCAAAATAGCAGCATCCATCATGAGGTTAACTACAACCAGTCACACTTAACCTCTGATAATTTAGCCATGAGGAGTACCTTTTGCTCATAAAAGCTGCAGCAAATGTAACGCAATCTATAAATATCACTGAGGCCACCGGTGGCTGAGCTGTGGAGTTTAACCTCTGGGTTGCTGATTTAAATGTGCTGGGCTGTGAGCACAGCGTGCTGCAGCCACTGACTGCTGCCTGGGCTCAGGGCTGACAGATGTCCCTTGCCAGAGCTGGAGAGGGGGATGAATGAATGAAAATCCTGCACACCATTCATGGCTGCCAAACAGCTCATTTTTAAATGCCACCGAGAGTCGCATCCTTCCACCACCTGCCGATACAGCTCCAAATGCTTCTCCTGCATTCGGTCTACCTTTTCATTTTTCTATGCATGCCATTGCTTCACGTCTCTTTTGCTTTTGTGCAAAAGCCTGGAGCCTTCCTGCCTCAGTGCCGGGGACATAATTCTCCTGTTTGCAGGGAGGAGCGTGACCTCAGTCTTCTGCTCTCCCCGAAAGAGCGAATCTTCCATTGACGTCAAGGGCTCTGCACACAGAGGGAGGGAGATAAGCATATTGGAGGCAGGATCTGCTTCGTGAATGAGAATTTTGCTGTAGGAATTTACAAGCCTCACGCAGTCTCCTCTCTTGATTAAAGCCTGTGGGATTATTTCACAGATTCAGCTGCTGAGCCCCGGCTATTGGAAATCTGTCTCGCACAGGGCTCTGTGCTGTTAACCCATCCTGGCTGTCTGGGCAAGCCAAAAACCACCATTATCTGAAAAAAGCATGTCAGACCTGAGAGGGTGGTGTCAGAGGGGAGCTGCTGACGCCTCTCTGTATGGCATCTCACACCTGTGAGCTCTGAGGAGCTCTTAGAAAACCTGCATCCTTCTTGTGGTGCAGATTTTAAGCAACACGGACCTGTGGGTTGAATTAGGGGGGGTTATACCCAGCCTAATGCATTCCTTTCCTCAGGGAGAAGATGGGGCTGTCCATGGGGCTCAGCACAAGGCTGCAGATGAGCTCTCTGTGAGTCAGTAGCCAGGGCAGGCAGGGCAGCATGGGCAGAGCAGTCACACTGGGAAGGATCCCTGGGAGCAGGGCTACACTAGCTGAGAGCCCCTGCCCATCAGCCTGGGCACAAAGCCACCCCAACGTGGCACTTCTGTTTGCATGTCTGCAGCAAACCTGGCCTGTGGGGTCAGGGACCTCTGGATCATGCTCTGCTCCATGTACAGGTGAGCCTGGGGTCAGCAAAGGGCTGACAGCCTCGTCTGCCACCAGCTCCTCCTCTGCAGTGGAGCTTCCCAGCCTCACCTGGGTCCTCTGGGACACCAGAACTGCACAGCAACCTTGAGCTGCCCTGTTTGCACACGCCACAGCACCCTCAGAAACACCCCCAGAGAGGACAGCACTCTGCACGAACGCCAACCAGGCTTTTGAGCAAAGCTGCTTATTACAAATGCCATTACAACAACACAAACCAACAGCACAATCTGATTACACCGTGGTGTACATTTAACCAGGATTATCTGATCCTACATTTGTGTGCAAGCTTTCCCCTACTCTCACGCACAAGGCTGTTTCACATTTATTTTTATGCTGTTTTGCAGTGCATTGCTTGGTTATGCTTTACCTTCCTTTGCCATGTGCCACTTCTGCAGGTGTTGCAGCTGTAAAGTGATAATGGCTGCACATCAACAGCAAGTTTTCGGAGAAAACAGAGGTTTGAAAGGATGCATGCACAATAAGTAAATGCCAACTTTCTGCAGCAAAATCTGCAGGGAAAGGAATGCTGTCAGTATGTCAGCAATGCAATCTTCGTGGCTGGACTGTTATGCCTGGTGGAACATTGTAGCAGGAACTTCTGTACAGGAGGTCTAGGTAGGACACCTGAAGAAAGTGATGCCCCTCTGTGTAGATGGTGTATCACTTTACAGAATTTAAGAAATATTAGTGACTGTACACTTAAAGCCTGAGTGAATGCTCTGTGTGACCTCTTGGGCTTTCTGCTGTTACACCCCAGCACAGCTCACCCTGCCCATGCTGTCAAAGGCTGGAAGGACTGGGGAGAGGGGCTGACTTATGGGCTTATGGGTGAATCATGTTCCACAAAGCAAAATAAACCCCAAACCAACAAACAAACAAACAACAAAAAACCCCAACAAAACCCCCTTGTTTAAACAAAAGGTAAACACTATGAATGAAATGTGAAAGAAAATTATGAATTTCCTTACCAGCTCTGCCTACTTCAGGGTCAGAGCTCATTCACAAACATTTTGGCACCACAAAGGAAGAACAAGATACTCACAGCCAAGACCCTCCTCCTTTCCTGTTTTCCTGCAGCCTCAACAGAGCAGGGCAGGTATCTTAGAACAATATAGGAAATGATCAGCCTTGATATACATAAGACAGTGCTGATGTGGTTTGCAGATAACTCACACAGGCAGCTGCAAGTTACTAGTTAAGGTTTCCCAGACTCGATTACAACATTTGGTCATTGTTTCTGCTTGATACCTCACACAGCAACCATTGAAAATGCCTACTGAAGTGTTTAATATGAAGCTGGGGAAGAGACAAAGGATAGATCATATCCTGACGTAGAAGATCTCATTTTCTTTTTCTTACTCTTCCTACGCAAAGCCACAAACTTTATAATCCTGACAGTACCAGGGTTTTTCAAAGTCTTCCTAAAAGAAATGGGACTCTGTCAAAAGGCTGTAGCTCTTATGCTCATTTTTTATTTTTTTCAGCCATTAGGTATCGTTTTATACCTTCCCAGCATATTAGAATATAATTAGAAGTCCCAAAAAAACAAGGAAAAATATGCTAAAGATTCAGTATGATTTTCCACAGTATTTTTTCTATTCTCTAGTTATCTGTTTTTTTTTAAAAAATAGGGCACATGAGAGCTTCCAAAATATTCCGATCAATTAAATTAAGGCATTTCCTCCAGTTCTCCTTCTTTTTCCTCTCCCCTTAGGATTTCAAATAAATTGCTGGTTGTCTAAATGCCAGGGGAAATCAAGAATTAAAATACAGAGCCATTCAAAACATCCTCAAGACCGTAGTCTGACACTGTGGTTTCTGTCAGCGACCACACTTTCATCTTATTGGGATGCCCTTGAAAAAAACTCTTGCTGTCGGAAGCAAAACCTGTGCCCAATTCATGGAATACATGAATGCAGCATAAACCCTCACAGGCCAAGAAATTCCAGAGACACCGCACGGATTAGCTGTGATAACATCTTTTCCCATAATATTGAACCGCGACAGAAATAAAAGATGAATGTTTTCAACGTTTAAAAGCCTGGGGCCAGCCCCTGAAGCAGGGCAGTGTGTGCACCACTGCACGGGAAGAAGCTGCCCAAAAGCTGGCTTGTCTCAGGGTGGAAAAGTCTGCCTCAGGTATGGAGATCTGAGCAGGGCACAGAGCCTTCACAGCAGCACAGCATCATCGCTTTGACACTTGTCCTTCTTGCACCCCAGCCATCAGAGCTGTGCTTCAGGCACACCTTGGCACAGCAGCCCTTGGGATGCTTCGTTCCTTAGGAAGGGATCAGCACCATGTGGATCCAGGGAGGGAAAGCTTCAAATCCACGCTGTAACCACCTCCACGTTTTCTTTCTGCTTTAAAACCCCTGATTCATAGGGGAGACCCTGTTTCCCAAGAACATGGCAGATGCAGATGGTGACAGATGGAGGGACAAGGTGTCAGATGGGTTCCTTGTTGATTTAAAGGAACCTTGTAAGTAGCTTGATTGGTTACACTTTGTGTATTTCAACCACAACTCTTGGCAGGGTTTCCCCCAGCTTCTCTCCTCACACGTTGGCCAGTGCCATGAGATGTGCCCACTGAGGAGTGAAGGCCACATTTGAACAGCCACTACACAGAATAAAAAGCTTCAAGAGGGTCCCCTGGCCCTGCTCAGGGACCAGCAGGTATTGATCATGTAAATCCCCTCTGTGAATCACAGGAGTTTCTCAGGCCTCCAAAAGCCAGATATTGAAAGCCAGACTCATTCTCTCCTGTTGCCATAAACCAAAGCCCTGCGCAACCAAGAAATAAGTGCCTCAGGAAATAGGAGCTACAGCACTTCAGGATGGACCTGTGTACAGAATCAAACATGCTTAGTTGCATACTTCCAAGGATTCTCTAGGCTAGGACACCCTGAGAAGGATGACCCTTCAAACACTACCAAGAAGCTGGGACACAGCCATTGGGATGGGCTGCAAAGCAGCAGCGTGTCTGGGAGTGTGATGGTGAAATGGAGAAAATAATACGTTTGAGGTGATGACTTTTCTGGCACGCACAACTCAAGGCCACAGATGGTCAATCACTTGCCCCTTGCTCAAAGGGCTTGTGTTCCAGATGGCAGTGCCCCTTCCACGTCCTTCCTGGGCTTGCTCCAGGGGCCATGCCTGAGGGACCAGTGCAGAGGTGCACATCCAAAAACCCAGCTGGTTTATGTGAAACCCAGCAGGCCAACATAACTGCACTCCTGTTACCTTCCTGCTCATCCTTTATTAGCCATCATCTTGTGTCCTGTGGAGAGCTTTTTGTGTCCTTAGGCAGGATGTTGGTCAGTGAAGTGAGGAAACTTCCAGGCTGCCATAATCTGTCCCTGGCTGCCATTCTCCTGGAGGCCCTGATGCAAACCCAAGGAGGGATATTTTGAGAACTTTTGTGGTCTTGTTTGTTATTGAATGTGGAGATGACACTATGCATCATATCCATCTCTGGTGCTGCTCCTACCTCAGCCAACGATGGTCAGAGTGGATTCATCCCCAGCCTGTCCTCTGAGATGTGGGCACCACACACAGACAAGAGAGAAGCTGAAAACTCCGTGGGGCTCTGGTCACACATTATGTTAAGCAGTGGTGTACCATCCCCTCCCAGAAGCTCTCAGTAGTTTTCCACACTCTGTTGATCTCCACACCATGCTCACTGCAGCCAGATACAAGGGAGACTTCCCACAGCAAGCTCAAAGAGCCCAGTGAAGAATTTAAGACTGTTTTGCTCGGCAGCCCAGATAAAGCAGGAGGGAGAAGAAGCAGCTGGCACAGGCACTGCTGGACAGCAGCGAGTTCAGACAGACATGATGGGCCCTGGCCACAAAAGACTGGGAAGGAGAGCTGTGTTTCTAGCCCCAGGTGTGAGCTCCTTCCCCAGAAAACAGATTTCACACTCCTCAGTGGTTTTTTGGCAGCCTGTGCTGAGGCCTGCTGTCAAGAACAGCGAGGTGCCTGGTCAGGAGCTGGCTCCAGGCCTTTCCCTGGCCAGGCATGCCAAGACTGCTCCTCTCAGACAGCTCCTCACCCACAGCACAGGGCAGGCACGCCTCTCCCTCCACACATGTGCAACAAACACGTCTCACCCCACAGAGAGATGTGTCTGCAGACCTCCCAGGTGCTTTTCAAATGTGGAACCTAAAAACATAACTCTCAACAGCCATCTTGGGCAGGAAACATCACTTCTGCCAGTTTGGTAAGCCTAAGGAACAAAGCAGTGCTCCCACATGGAAAGTTCAAGTGTGACAAGCTGCTCCTGGTGCCCCAGCTCCCTCCAGCTCTGTTCCCATCCCTGGCACTGAGGGGAAAATGGAAGCTTTGTGCTGTGTTGAGACAGCTCAGCCTCTGCTGATGGATTCAGCACCCCAAGGAGATCATTTGGCAGCAGGAACAGGACCCAGACAAAGGCTGGGTGCCTCCAACGCCTGCTGAGATTTCAGCATCGCATTCCTGCACAAAAGGCACATGTTTTAGGGGAGCCCTCACGCCACAGCAAATGTGAAGACACTGAGGAGCACCCCACACACCTCACGTGTGGAACAGTCCCTGTTAGTGGTGACTCTGGCACTCTGAAATTCAAACCTTGATGACAAGGAGGGGATGTGGGATCTCTGCCTGCAGAGGCACTTTGAAAATGTTGTCCAAAGCCTCAAAGTTTATTCTCAAGAGGACTGGATGAGTCAGGGCCACCCGTGCTGACACACAACATCCTCACCAGTATAAAGCCAGCTGAGACTGGCAAACCACCATTTTATCACTGAGCCTCCTCTATTGCCTCAGTCTCATTTAGAAATCACTGGTGCCAAGTTCAGCATTCATAGCAGTCTCTTTCAATGGCCAAGGATGTTATTTTGAAATAAACATCCTGAAGAGTCTACATAAAAAGCACCACAAACAGGTTTTAAGAATAGGATCACCTATTGAAAGGGGTTAGATGGTACTTGTGGTGCTCCTGCTCTGTCACTCCTGGCCCTGCCCTGGTCCCACCATTTAGCAGAATGGTGCAGGTGAGGTTTTACCACTAAGCACCTAGTGAAGACTTACAAAGAATGACTGAAATAAAGAGAAGATTCACACTCACCAACTGATCAAGCACTAAAAAGCAATAAACTGTGATGTGGCGGTGGTGGGAATCAAGGGTGGCTGAAGAAAAGAAAAAACAAAACATCTAAAAGGCAGGGAACAGTGCTAGGGGAAGGAGACAGATCCTCTACAAAGACAGTGTCAGGCAAATTAGAGAAAGAACACAGAGGCGGATGTTAGAAAAATATAATGTTCCTGTGGGTGTATCACTTATCAGCCATTCTTGCACATAAAACACATTTTTTCAACATTTAGAAAAGAAAAAGAATGACTGATCTGTAATTAGCAGAAATAAAGGCCTGGCCCAGATCCTAGGATAGAATAACATTCTTGCAAAAGTGAATTTTGCTGAAATATTGGTATTAGACAGGGCAGGGCTGCTGCAGGAAAAGGGCAAATCCAGAATAATTGGAACAGTCTGCCCACTAAGAGCCACCCAGCTGGGGACCCCATTTAATAAGCTATTTAAATCCTATTTAACAATCCATTTAACAACAATATGACCCCACTGAAGGGAAATCCTGGGGGAACAATTTTGCATATTTGATACAGGCACCTTTTGCACATCCTGCTGCCAAAGTTTCCCTCTACCTCCTCCTTGCTGGGGCTCGCTAAGGAAAGAAATCCCATGGCACAGCTGCATGGTTTGGAGTTTAAACACAAACTGCCTTGACAATCTCTCCTGTCCTCCTCTCACTGGCACAAACCCACACTCCATAGGCAGAAGATGTCTAATTTTACAGTTCCTCTGCCTCTCTCAGCAGCCTGCAGCCTCACAAGCCTACGTGTTTTGATGGTCATCAGCTTATGCCAAGCCATGAAAGCATCTCTCCTACCGCCAGTCCTGCCCAAATCCACCTTAACACTCACAGCTCTGGACAACACCATCTCTGGAGCAGCACCCTGTCCACAGCACGTCTTTAATCACTGTTCCAACTTCACCTCTGCTACATGGTCTGCAACCTCCTCCTCCTGTCTCAGTCGCCTTTTTTTCCTCCCCAACCTGTGCCAGCTGATGGAAAGCCAGGAATGAGGGCAAAGCTACCACCCCCTTGAGTGGGTTGATTCTTCAAAGCAGCTAGAACAACAAAGGGCAGCAATTTATCAGGAAAATATCAGCTGTCAAGAAAAGCAAATGCAAATAATTTCTCTGCTGACTGTTCTTTTCACGACTGCCACACAATTGTCTTGTTGATTCCCACAGCTGGATGCTGTAGCTTTCTCCTTGGCATATGTAATTGAAAGTGATGCTAGAGCAACTTGAGTAAATTGAAACTGATTTCATCAACTGTGTATGTGTGTGTCAGTGACATGTGTCTATTTTTCCTCCCCTCCCATTGTCCACTAGCATGTTCTCCAGCCCAGCAGCTGTTGACATTTTGTTTAATGGCACATTTTCCCACTGGGAAATGATGCTTCCATTAAACTCAAGTGTTCCATGAGAAGATACACAATTTGTCAACATTTTCACTAAAAATGGTAATTCAGACTTGACTGGCCTGGAATACTACTATGTGATAAGGTCAAAATGCATCATCTTAGCTTCATGATTTAGATCACATTATTATAGAATCATATAACTCGACACCAGCTGATACAAGTGGAAAGCTAAATATTTCAGTCTCAGTGAAATATTTCACTGAAATACTAATATGTGAGAGAGGAGAAACCCTTTCTGAAAGGAAATTGCATGTGGGAAATTTCACAGCTCTCTATACTTGTCCTAATTGGAATCTCATTTTCTTCAATACTGCCCATGGAATGAGATTTCCACGTTCCAGCCTGATGACAGCAGCCTGTAGTCCTGAGGGTGGGATGACCAGCCAGGGATGTTTGCAGAATGGATTGATGAAGAAACTTCTCTCTTGTTGCCCTCACAAACAAACATAAATCTTCATTTCCTCAAGGCTAAAAAATAATTGACAGACTTACCAGTGGCTCTGGGCTCTGCTGCAGCCAACTTTCCTGGTACATGCCCTCATCCTTTTGCCTCCTAATCTGTCTCCTCCTCCATCCTTGCCTTTCCTGTCCTAGAAGCATTTCTGTAGCTGTGGGGTTCTCAAAGGGCAACGTCCAGAGTCTAATTACCTGGGAGGTCCTCCCAGAAATTTGTCAGGTATGAAAATTTTCCTTGCAACTGATGTTTTACAGGTAATAGCTGCTTTTAAAACAGCAAGTCAACAAAACACCAATTGCTTTGGCGCATCTGAGCAAACAATTGAAGTGTAACCTAGATCGAAATTTTTTAATTACAGTATTAAAAAAAAGGCATTATCAACTAAATACAGCAACTGCAGAAATTACTAATGAATATGCAAATTACCTGACAAAACCTTTCTGTAAACGCTTCACTAATTTTTAGAGATAAACCTTGAACCAGCTGCCTCTTTTATTTGCAGTTTTATTTGTTGATAAATATCCCATGCTCTCTACCTTATTTTGAGGAAATATTTCTAATGCAGTCATCCTTTAAAAGCACTTCTTGTAGAATGAAATGCATTAAATGAACCTGATGTTCTCTTCCTGCATTAAAGGACATTTTAAATCCTGAAGTATGAGAATTTTTATTTCCTTTTAACATTCAACATAGTAAGTGAACAAAAGTCACCATGAACCTCAACGTCTGGCAGTGCATAATGTAGCAAAAGTCCAAAACCCAACACAAAATCAAACATCAAAATTTTATGGCCATCTAGGAAATGACTTGAGCCAAATGAAGACCTTAGGGAATTTTAAGAAGTTGCACTGATGTTGGACTACAGGAGGAGTTGCACTCTTCTGCTCAGCTGGAAGCCTGAGAGAAGTGGGAGACAGGGAATATCCACTGTTAAAAGTTAGCTGGAGTGCTTTGCTAAGGCACTTCTCATTGCCCTGGAGGGGAGCATCAGGCTGCCCGCAGTGAGGAGACCTGCTCTGAAATGTGTGCACTGAAGCCAAAGAGAACCCTGCAATTGCTTTGGAAGGAGACTGGTTCCCACCTGACCCGTGTTCCCAGAGAAGCCCAGCACCCTGGCCAGTGCCATCCTGCTGCCCAAGGGGATGCAGATAGGCTCCCCAAGCTCAGATGGGTGAGATGCCATCTCCTCCTCTCACCCATGACTGTAATCATCTCCACTACCAACACAAGATTCCTTAGAGAAGGAATTAGGAAGTGTGACCAGTTTGTGCTGGCTCTGCAGTCACGCTCTGTGCTTGAAGGAGATCCCCACCTGCCAGCAGCGTGGAAACCCAGAGCTGCTGGAGGAGAACCACTTCTTGCCTCTCTGCCTGTGCCACTTTCTGTTCAGCTGTGGCAGACTTGGTGGGAGAGTGAGAACAGCCAGAGTCTGACACACGGCAGCAGCCACAGACAGCAAGTGTGGATGGATCCCCATTCCCAACACACGTTTTCCATGACTCTGCCCGTTCCCACAGCACTGGCCAAGCTCCCTCTCCTCCTGTACTACCTGCCCTTGGGAAAACCAGCCCTTAGGGTGGGGAATATTTAACCCATCTGGTATGAAAGCACCAGTAGATTTGCCTAGCTCACACCCACCAGCAGAACACACGGGGTTTTATTCTGATCACTCTAAGCAGGAAAACTAACACATCATCCAGACCTCACTTGGGGACAAAAACCCTTAGGAGAGTTAGTCTGCCTTAGCACAGGCATTTCCCCAGCATGGTCCCAGGGCCTCCTTGGAAGCCACTCAAGGCTCTTTTGTTTTCACACTTCCCCCCTGCACCCGTCACACACGTAATTATCCCAGCCTGAGACCCAACATGTGCATTGACGTCCAGGGGTGCTGAGGGCAGCCAAGGCCAGCCTGAAGGGCGTGTGAATAATTTAGGTGGGATGTGTGTGACACTAAACTGTGTGCCTTTATCATCTCTAGGCTGTAATCCCACAGCCCAAACCTTCATTTGAAAGGTGATGTCACATGATTAATTATTTTGCTACGTTGAAAATCTTGTTTTATCAGTAAAGAGGAAACACATCATATAGATAAATGTATATATTCATATGCATACAAAAGACCAAGTATTTATTGCTAGGATAACTGAGGTCTTAAGACTAATCAGTATTAGTCAAGATTTATTTTTTCACTTCTTTAATTACAAAAAAAATAATATTAGCATAATGAGAACTGATATACACACAGACTTAGTTTCTACCCCGTTTCCTGGTGCTATCTTCTCCCTTTCCCAGTCTTTCTGGGTCCCAAGGCCACAGGTTTCATTCTGGCATTTGGGGGTGTTTTGGTGAACCCCCATCACCCACATCCCTCTCCCAGCAGGAATACACTGTTCTTGTTGGGTTTTCTTTCTTCCTCACACTCAGATCCCCTTGGGGTCATTTTTACATGTTTGCTGAAATGCTTTTATACCTTTGCTGAAATGCTTTTACACCTTTGCTCTTTCTTCACTGGCCTGCAGCTCCATCTGCATTTGCTATATATTACAGATACCACTTCTTTGTTTCCCATAAAAGCAGTTCTGAACATCCCCAGCTCTGCCTTTCTTTAACTTACCTCAGGGGACTTGTTTTTATGGGGTTAGGCTGGTGTGGACTTGAGCTACAAAGGAAAGGATCCCAGGTAAATCACCCTGAATTTTGGAAATCTGTGTCTTCCTTGGGTGTGTTTCTATAGGCAACTATTGTGCACGTCAGAAACTTCAAACATGTTTGTTCAAGCTGCTGTTTTACAGCTTGACCACAGCCTCACTCTTCACAAGAGGAAGTGAAGCTTTAGGAGGTGGCAATTAGCTCTGTAGCCCCCAGACACACGTGGGTTTGTTAATTCTATGGGAGCAATCCAGGATCTGGAAGTGCCTGTAGCCTGTAGTGGGGGGATACAATTCAATCCCCTGCTTGGGGGTAGGGAGGAAGAAACTCTGGCCTAAAACAAGAACAGTAAGGAATGCTTTGAGATTTGAAGAGAGAACAGTGTCACACCTTGCTCTGCCATGGTTTCAAGCCACTGGATGATGAGAGCACTAAAAAATAAATAAAAAACAGCAAAAGACAATATTTACATTGTCTCTGTTGCTCCTCTGTGCAAACAGAGCATGTCCACATGCACATAAAGCACACACTTATAGATGAACAGATCCTATCCCTCTCCTCTACCTGTTATTTTTTTATTGTCTCAGACTTCAAACTATTGGGTCATAAACAGTTTATTCCTGTGTGGCCACAGCAGCAGGATGGCAAGGCTCCAGTTCTGTTTAGGTCTTGGAGTGACAACTATGATGAACACAGTTCACAAAAACCAAAAAACCTCCATAATTTACTACCACAGCATTTATGTAAACATGCACAAGCGATCTGGAGGAGACTTGGGCAGAGCCTGGGATACTCCTGTCACTGGAAACCAGGAATACCCTGACTACAGACTGTGTCTCCAGAAAAGGACATGTGTGTGTGTGATTGTCATGCTGCCCTGTAGAGTTATTTGTTCCTTTTCCATCTCTCCAGAAGGATGTGCATTTCCCACCTCACAGGGATGGGAAAAAAGCTCAGTGACTTTCTTTTCCTGCTCTGACTGCCAGGCAACTGTCAAATCAAGGGATTAAGATACATTTTCCTCAAAATCCAGCCAATCTCATCTGGCTTTGCACACAGTTATTTGTAATTACTTTTCTTTTCCCTTAAAGCCAATATATTTTTCCTCTGGACTTAAGAGCCAGTTGTACTTTTTAATGTAGAAAGTAAATGTTTTTTAACACACAGTTCATTCTGCTCTTAAAAGTAATTAATTTTTAGCACTGAAGAGAGAAAAATACTTAATATCAGAGTAATATCATAACAAAAAGGCCTACATCACTGAGGAAAAGAATCTTGAGCAACAAATAAAACAGGAGTTGATTTTTTTTTTCATTCAACTTTAATATTTAGCATCTTGAGGCAGCACTTGGTATACACATTTTAAGAGGTGTGTTAAACTGAACAGGGCTTAAACATCTGGTTGTAAATGACACTGGCATGAAGCAGAATATCCTGAGCACTCCCTGCCTCCCAGGGAAGAGAAATTACTTTTTAGCCATCTTTCCCGTAAAGCCATCCCAGCCTGGCCCACACACGTGACTTTCTATCAGCGCAGCGAGTATGTGACAGCTGAAATGCAGAGATATTGATGGGTAATTTCGTGAGTGCCTCTGCCAACAGATGCCTCTGTGATGTACTTGAGGGAGTGCTGAGCCATGCTGGCCGTCTGCGACACCCCCTCCATTTCCTGGGATGAAAAAGCACTCAGGACCTCTCAGGACGTGCGCTCGCTGACAAGGAGTGAAATGTCCTTTTCAGTGTGCTGGGAAGGAGGATAATAAAAGGCCAAAGCCACACCTGAGACAGGGTGAGGTTCAGAGAAGGGCTGTAAGTCTGTGCAGTTAGAAGTCATCATTAGCAGACAAATCCTTGGCATCCACAAGCTCTGACTCCCTCTGATTGGAGACAGTGTTGTCACTTACTCGTGACTCATTTCCTAATAGGGAAAAATAAATAACATCGGAATCTCCAAACACCTATTTTCAGCCCTCTGATTAAACGGAGCACGTGGAAGAAGAAATATCTCCTCTCTTGAAATATAACAACAAAGGAATGAAATGCTCAAATATCTAGTAGAGATAAGTTATTAAAAAAAAAAAAAAGGGAAATCTGACCACTAAAGAGATCCAGTTGGCCCTGTCTCAAGCATGGGGAATATATCCAGACAAGCATGAAGATCTCTATCTGCAAGCAGAGGATTATTCTTTTTACAGCTTTCCTTAAAAAACCCAGAAACACTCCTGGATGGAAAGGAGACTGTAAGTGCTATTGATGTTACTGCACTTGTGGGGATGGAGGGGGAAAATATCAACAGAGAGTGAAACTGGGGGTCTGAACAACCAGTTTGTAGAAGGGGTGTCTGCCCCAGTGACTGCACCAGGTTCCAACACAAAGGAACAGAGAACAGCTTACAAGCCAGCTAATGCTGATGTGAGAAATGGCAGATCTCTCCCTACACAAACACCCCAGTTTTGGGGCACACAAGGAAGAGAGGTGTAGGGAAGAGGTAGGGTAAGTTTCTTTATAGACTTGGCAAACTGAGATTCTTCAAGCACCATTTGGATTCTGATTCTGAGCACAGCATTTCAGCACTAACCTAAATGAAAGTCACCCAAGCCTTTAAATTCACCTATTGCTGCATGCAACATTGCCTCCAGGTCTTTTAAGAAAGGTACTACCACAAAGCAGGGAAATGGAAAATAGTAAGAAAAAAGTAATAAAATAAAAAGTCTGCAGATGTTCTCAATTACTCATTACCAACACCCACAACCCTCCCCACTCAATCTGTGGGCACCATAATTTTCATCCTACTTCTCCCCTCGGGTTATGTAACGTTCCGCGTATTTACTTTCGCTGAAGTCTGGTGGCAATAGAATTAACCCTGGCCCGGACAACCTTTACATAACGTGGGGCTGGTGCTGGCCAGGCCACTGACACCCAACAGCTAAACCACAGCAGAGCCACCACAGCAGAGCCACCACAGCAGAGCCACCACAGCAGAGCCGTGCCCGTCCCTCGAGCGGCCGCTGCACAGAGGCGGTGCCGCTAAACAGCGCCGAGCTCTCCTCCACCCTCACATTCTCATTTTCCTGTGCTAACGCACAAGAAAGCACAAATAAGCATTTAAAACTGTCAGTGCGGCCTCGCTGCAGAACTTGAGTGTTTTACTCCCACTCTTTTTTTCTTTTTTTGGTTTTTGGTTTTTTTTTTTTAAGTAATACTGAAATGTCCCTACCAGCCACAGCTGGAAGGGTGAGTTCATGAAGTGCTACCAAACCCTCACCCAGTGCAGCAACAGAAACCAGGCAAGTGGCTCAAAAATCAGGAGCTGGGAATTTTGCTTCCAGTCTGGAGAAAGAATATGAGCCTGCATTGCCAGGCAGCTTTGTGTAAGGGAGCTCTGGCTACTGAGCCCTGGGCAGAGACGTATGGAAAAACAGCAATGAACCTTGGTTCTTAAAATGTACAAATGCATAAAGCACTTCTTTCTGCAGGTCCAGCCTGCGTCCCACTGGTACTGCTGGCCACAGAATAAACATGACAACTAGGACATGACATTACACACAAGCAGACATTTCTACTGTCATAAAGCAGTATCAGAGAGGAGCGTGCCGGGCTCAATCAGCACATACCACAAAGTACACACACACACACCATGCACTCACTGGGTACAGCACAGCCTGCACCTCAAACAGGCACCGTTCAGCTGAAAGGAAGGTTTTAAGGGGCGGCAAGTAAGGAGAGAGGAGCTTAAGGGCACAGATGCTAATTGGGGTCCCTGAAAAGCTCGAAGTGACAAGATACCCCCCCTTGGATGCTAGTGGGGATCAGCTGGAGAACACAGGGATGGGAACATAGCCTCAGGTGAAGGATTAGGAAGGGTAGGTGGAAAAGCACCTCAGGACCATTGATGGAGAGAGTGGAGCAGCAGAGGAGCTGGTGGCTGGGAAGGTGAACTGGCAGGAAGGGGACTCCTGCAAGCAAGGTGAATCAACAGCTTTAAAATGCCAAGCTCTCCATTACAGGAGCGGTGAGGGGGGAGGATTTATTGCAGTTGGCATTTTCTTGAGGAAAATAATTTATCTTAGCCTTTTAACGTATGATAAATTCTTACAGATCTTGCTAGAAAGAAAAAAAAACCAACACCCCAATATGGTGTGAAATATCATGGTATTATACTTAGGAGAAGATTGGTTGAGTAAGCCTTCGCTGTTTTGCTCAGCCTGCAAGGACTGGATGATGCATTAGGAAGCACACTTTACAATAATTTTCTCCTCAGGCATGACATATAAATGTATGTCTAGAATGCATGCTTATGGATGTCTACCACGCTCACATTATCAACACAATGTACCAAACTCCAGGTTCAGCTTATTTTTCCCCTTTTTTCTTTTTTATTTCAGTGCTGATAATGTCAAGAAGCTGGAGCAGTTGGATTCAGCATTACAAAAAGCACTAACCACACTCTCTATGAGCTGATCCGGCGTCCTCCTGACAGCCCTCTGAAGTAAATACAAATACAAACCTCACAAACACTGAAAGAAAGAATATGGAGAGGCTCCTAAGCCCCAGATTGAGCTATGGAACCCCTCCAGGCTCAGGAATGTTTTGTGTTCCTTCCAGTTACCCAGGCCAGGTCTTCAGCTGCTGCAGATAAGCAGCAGTGGGGCTGCTGTGCCCGAGCTCCCATTCCCCATCCTCTCCAAGGAACAGGCTCAGAGCCAGGCCCTGCTGCGGGTCAGCTCCAACCCACAGGCCACCAGCTGCAGCCCCACGGTCTCTGCTGCCCACAGAGCATCCACAACACTCTGCACAGCAGGGGGAAGGGGAACCACGAGCAGTCCCAGCAGGAGAAAGGAGAATCAGCTCCCCATTCATTTCTCTGTCGTGCCAGCCTCGCACGTCCCTGGGGTGCGCGAGCACACCACCTCCCCATGGGGCAGATCCAGTCCCTGGGCTCCTTAGAGGATTTAAACATCAACTTCCCAGGGAGGTCCCCTTAATCTTTGTTTATAAAGGGAGTAAACAGAAAGGTTAAGAGAAATGCCTGCCATATGACTTTTCGGGAAGGCAGAAGTGAGTTGCTGAGAGGAGCACTGAAAATGCTCGTGTTCTTCCTGAAAATAAACAGCCAGGAAAATCAGGCTGTCATCTGTCAAGTAACAAACCAGTGTCAAAAAAAGTTCAGCCCAGGGTCCTCAAGTCCTTCTCTAGATCTGGTAGCATTCAAAGCTTTCCCTAAGCATTGCACATAATCCAAGGATTTCTCTGTAACGTTCAGAGTTTGGCACTCAGTGGACGTTGTGTATCAAAGATTTAATAGCACACAAGTCTCCAAAGGGAAAGCATTACATGGACACAGGGAAAGCATTAGATGGACAATTAAGATGTTTAGTTTCAGATGCCAGACCAATTTCCAATTAAAACCATATCACCAGTACAATTTCCAAGAATGGCATATAAAAATGTACATCTATCTGCACAGCATAAAAAAGAAATTGCTTGAAGCCTATGAACATCAAGGCTACAACTGTTAATTCTTCCTCTCACTACAGAGATGAAAACATAGGCAAAAATCAAGGGGAAAATAATATTAGAAGTCTATGAAAATAATCCACAAATATGAAAGTATTTGGGGGTAAAAAAACCACTGGAGAGAAACCTGACTTGCATTTGCAGAGTCTTAAGAAACATTTCAAACAACAGAGATTGAACTCTTTCAAAAGAAAGTAAGGCTTCTGACTCTAAAGGAGCTTTAATCCTAGGCATGTTTGGTTTCATTTCATTCAGAGTTTGTGCCAAGCCACAAAATTTGGGTCTGACCATTTCCCGAAGTTTAGAGCAGTTAGAATCCAAAGATTTTGGTTTGGACCCACCACTAATGCCGTTATTGTATGGGTCAAATATCTAATTATAATGACAGTAAATGGCAAGGGAAAGCTCTGAGGCCAGCCAGGGCTCCCTCTGCCAGCTAATCACCGAAAATGTTCCCAACACTGGGATGAGGGATGATGCTGTGGATACCAGAACTGGCCACAAACACTGCAGCACTTACACAGCAGATCAGGAGAGTAGTCCCTGCACCCTAGGTTATGCAAACTCAAAGGCTGGAGCAAAAACACCTATTAATTACTTACTGAGGTGCCACAAAGAACCTTCAAGCTATCGTATTCAAACCTGCTCCTGACCCTGTCACTTCTGGCCACCTGCTTTCAGAAGTTTCCATTCATAAGCTATGCAGATGAAAACATCTCCCATTCATCTCCCGCTGCCTTACCAATACTGAGAGGAAGGGAGCAAAGATCACGCACAATTGAATTGAATTTGAATTAAACAGCACATAAGGGTGAAGGGAATGGCTGTCAAACGTGGAATGGCCCTGTTTTCTGCAAGGACATAAACAGGAGAAACAGCCACAAGCAAGGATTGCTAGAAAAAGCACAAGAGAGGGAGACAAAGCTGCAGAATGTATCACAGCAACAACCACATGCAGAAATAAGTACATTTTATCGCTCTGTAGAACAAAGCTTGCCTATGAAGATCTTAAAGCACCTCTTAAATGCCTGATGATGCATTCATCCTGGTGACAAACTGGGTTCATTGTCATTCATCAACAGAAACAGAGGCCCAGGTGACAAGAGGCTTTGCTACAGGCTCAGCAGGGCACTGATGGAGTTTGGGAATGAAACAGAACCAGGTCTCTCCTCAGCCCCTTCCCTACACGCCAATATTACTGCCCTGGATGAGACCTCACCAAAATAAAAGTAAACCACAAAACTGCCACTTGTCTGAAAACTTCTCATCAATAAGCACAAACTAAGACTTGTACAGCCTAATCACTTGTTATTAAATTCCATTTTGGTGCATTAGCAGGAGAGCAGTTTTTAAACCTTGCTTTAACTTGGGAAGCTCCCCCTGCAATGACCTGATTCAGTGGAGGGTCTCTGGCCTCGTGAAGCAAAGAGCTTGCCCTGGCAAGTACAAATGAGTACCAGGCTTTGTGTGCAAGAACAAGTTGTTATGGTTCATTTTAAAACCCTGAAGGAGGCACAGGATGTCTAAGGAAAACATACTGTAGGGCTTAATGAATGGGACATCAATTTCCTTGACAGAGATGTCCTGCCTGGCTGCTTTGCTCTTCTTGTATATTTGATACACATTTTGGTGCCTTCATTCTGTAACAGTGGGACCTCTGCCAGGTGTTGCTACAGGCATTCATAGTGAATGGCTTCAAGTGTGAAATCAACCCAGTTTTCTCTCTTTACAGAGTAGGGAACTCTCTTTGTGATCCAAATAAACCTTGAAGAAGGCTTCAAGCCAACTTCGTCACTGTTTGCTCTTACGTAACTGGACTAGGAACAGTCAGTACCCAGAGGTAACAACAATTCTCCTATATACACCTAAAAACTACATTTACTTTGAACTTATCAGCAGCAAAAGCCTGTCATCTTTGGACATCATCCACCAGAACTGCCCAAGACAACTTATCTGTTATTTTTGGGTGCCAATAACAATGGACTTGATATTGTCTGCATTTATCAGAACGGATTTGTTACCCAAGATGCAGATAATAAAAAAAAACCCAAACAATTCCTTGCCTCATGGGCAATATTTTTTCTGCTGAAGTGACTTTTTATATTATATTCACACACAAAATTCATGGCTTTAGGAATTCAAATCAATTTATTCTTCGAGGCATAGATGAGCACAGCTGAAACCTGTTCACAGGGATCAGCTTCCACCTCTGCTTGTGGTTACAACAAACACTGCAGAAACCACAGTCCCTCTTGTCTCCACACTGTTGCTCTCTCAGAGGACACCACAACCTAAATAGCTTCACCAAATAGATTCACCCTTGGAATCCCAACCAGTTTGCAGCAGGAGCACCTGAAGGTTTCCAGCTGGAGCACTGAGGGACTGAGGTTCTGCAGGAGCAGGTCCTGCCCCAGCCCAGACAGTGCTGAGGGACTCCCCAGAGCCAAATCCCATCCAGTGCCCACCAAAGTCCTGACCACTGTGGCCTTAGCCTAAATCCTGGCATCTAATGCTAAAAAATATAGGAGAAAAAGGATTCCCAGCTATGCTGTGGAGCTACCACTGGGGAGCCCTCTCCCCAGAGAAGCAGGGGAGCAGAGGAGGCTCTGACACCCAGACAAAGGGAGGTGGCCAGAAATGGCTCAGGCACCTCAGGGGAGGCTTTAAAAAAAGTCAGATTTAAACATCTGACTTTGGGGTCATTGGAAGCACACAAAGGAAACACGATTTCCCATCAGGGAGCTCTGGTCCAGGACCCAGAAGTGTGAGGTGGGTGCCTGCACATGGTGCTCCAAAGCACCTCTCAGGATGCCTGGCAGAGCCCGTGGCAGACTGAAAGCCCTGCAGAGAAGCAGCCCTCATTTCAGACAACAGGGAGCAGCTGCCTGTCAGGTATTGCTCTCAAACTGCTGGTTTGTTTTTCATCCTTGGGGGCTTACAACCATCTGATGGGCATCTGTGAGCAGCTGGGCCAGCACAGGGAGACCCCCAAGTCCAGTTGCTTCTGGGCAAGCTGTGCAGCCAGGCTCTGGAGCTGCTAACAAATTCCTAAGTGCTCCAGAGCAGGCACAGAGGGAGGACTGTAACACGTACTCACCGCCGGGTTACGCACACACAGCCCCAACTGCTGGGTGACAGTCAAGCACAAGTCCCAGAATGTTTAACCTGCATAAAGGGCTTTAAGTTTAAAATGAAATGAAATAAAAACAGCATTTAACTGCGCATACAGCTCGCTGCCACCACTGGTGGCCAAGCCAAAAGTATTAGGTAGAGTTAACTTTGGCTGACACCGCAGCATTTACTGTTTAATTTCCTGATACTTAAAAAATAATTTTTTAAAAATATCTGTATCTTGAATATATCTGTGTTGGTGGGAACAGCTTCTCATTTTCTTTAACAACAGCTGTGTTTTTGAGTTCACATTTCACAGATTTTTCTCCTCCTAAACTCAACTCCATTCAGCAGCACCCACAGCATCTTGGCACAGGCTTCTCTCCCTTGGACAAATATGTCACCAGACATTTCTGGCAGGCTGTCCTCTTGCAGATAACCAGCATGCCGAGCTAAGAATAGGATTAGCTGCTTCTCTAGCTACTTTGTCCAGGTGCCTGCAGAGGATCACTTGGTGTGGCTGTTTAGCTTCTCAGAGGAGTAATGCACGACTGGGCTGGAACTCCAGCAGGTTATTAGGAAGCCTGTGGGTGGATGTCTGCGTGGGTGCTTGGATCAAAACACATTAAAAATCACTGCTAAGCATCAGATTTCAGCTGTCCAGTGATCCCTGACTAGCAAAAAAAAAAAAAAAAAGCCTGTCCCATTTTATTATGGGACGGTCAAAGCATTACGCCTTCCTAAGTCATCTGGCTCTAGTTACTGTCACAGAAAAAACTCCAGATTACAGAGGCCAGCAGTACCGTCCAAGATGTGACTGGTTTAGGTAGAATTGCCTACAATTCTTAAGTGCCTAATATAATATACAAACAGCCCAAATCATGTATGTAATTAAAAAGTAAAATAACTCAGGCAAACAAATTTAGCCGTCGCTGGAGAGCCAGATGTAGTGCAGGTGTGCTCAAAGGATTGCTGAGCAGTATTTATCATAAAACAGTTACAAGAGGTCCTAAAGCTTTCTGGCCTTATGTAGCTGTAGCATTCTGCAATACATCACTTTTTTTCTTTTTTCTTTTTTTTTCTTTCTTTTTTTTAAAAATTGTGAATGTATCAAGAGGCAGAAGATAAAAAATATACCCTGAGGAGACTCCTGTGGGGAAATAAGGAAAGGGGTGGGTTGTATGGGAATTGAGTGTTAAAAATGGCACATAGCAAGGAAGCATGTACATGTCAGACTGTACCATGAGGCAAACATGGGGTGATGGCACTGGCAGGAGAGCTTGTGGACCTGGAGATAAAAATGTAAGAACCAGAGTTAATCACAGCAAAGCCAGCTGAGAGCCCCAAGAAAGGCTGCAGCAAAGGGAGAGAAATCACAGTCAGGAAGCAAGGGTCAGCATCTCCTGCACAAATTCTGGGTGGTTTCAGCCATTAGTGCAAAAGGACTAATTCTCTGGAACTGTCACTCAGTTGACTGCATATTCTTGTGCTGTATGTAAGAATAACACGTCATACAAAGACAGGATGGAAATGCAGCTATTCAGTGACTACCCATTTTGATCCTTTTCTGTAACTCCACTTCCTCTGACTGCTTTGAAAGAGATCTGCAGCCTCTCTGCCAACGCGCAGCGGCGAAACTGGAGAAAATAACTCCAGTTAAAATATCCACTGTGTCAAGTGGAGGCTTCCTCCCTCTGTGTGCGTGTGAGGACGTAGTTCCCCTCCCATTGTCCCCCCGAACAGTGCCTGGCCAGTCTCTGATTAGGCTCAGCCACCTTATCAGCTTGCCAAGCACGCACAATCCAGATCTCATCACCAGCCTACGTCCCCTTCTTATCCCCGCTCCAGCACTTCCCTGATGTTTTTTCTTACGTGACTGCCCGCTGCACTTGAGGGCCACAGTTTTGGTGGGGACAGGAGCCCTGTGAGGAGAGAAAACAAAGCCAGAGCTCCGTGCAGCCTGGCCCAGGTCCTGGGCAGATAAGGCTCCGTGAGCCGTGCAGGGACCGGCGATTGCCCCCGAGGTGCCACAATCTGCAGTGGCCAGCGAGGGTGCCCTGGCTGCTGCTGGGCTGTTCCCCATGCCTGCTCATGGCTCCACGATAAAGATGTGGCAACAGCTGTTTCCACGCTCACAAAGGAGCCAAGGGCCCTGATAAGAGACTGAAACTCTGCACCAAAACGGAGGCGCAGGCAGAAAAGCTTGAGGGGGCACCACTTCACATGGCCAAACACACGCAGTTAAATAACTCTTTTCAGCAGGTAGGAGGAAGGGATAGAAAAGTGACCTTTCCCATTAAGAATTACATATTTGTTTTGTTTCCCTACAAGCCGATTTTTCTGGCATCGTGACATGTAAAACATTTTGAACTTTCTAAGGAAACTGTTATTAAAGCAGTGAACATTACTGCGAGGGTGCGCTTGAAAAACAGAACAATTAGGCATTTCAAAGTTTATCTAACTTAGTCACTGGTACCTTTCAAATTTGTCACCATGAAACACAAACAGCTTGGGGGGGGGAGTTAAATTATTCCTGTATACAATACCTATGCCTATAGGAAGAACAAACTCCTTGAAAATTTATCTTTGTCTGTAAGCCACCCTCCACCTCCCTGCTGCTGTCTGCTAGTGCACATGCTGGAAAAGTAATGTTTTCTGAGACAAAGGTGGGGGGTTTTTAAGCCTCAAGAGCCCTTAGGGAGTCATTGAGAGCGAGCAGCTCTGTGGAGCTGAGGGTCCAGCAGCCCCAGGTTTGCACACAGAGCCACAAGGCTGGCAAAGTGAGAGCAGAACCTGGGGAATTACGTGATGTTATGTTCTTTACTCTTGGTATAATTCACCATTCCAGCTCAGCTTCTACCAAGCTCCCCAGAAAAACTTTGCAGAACCACTGCCAGTGTTTAAGGCTCTCCAAAAATTCAGGCAGACAGAAGAGGAAATTCCATGCAACGTGCAGAAAGTCTGAATGAGAGGTTTCTGCTAGATAACAGGAAAGATGGGGCTGAGCTTGGGCTAGCACTTCCCTAACCAATTGTATGAACTTCTCAGAGGCGTTCAAAGAGCAGGTCTAAGAGGTTCAGAGGAGGTTTTCTATTGATGTCAAGGGACTGCCTTAACAGAAAAGTAATTGTTAAAAAAGCACAGAATTTGAAACAAAATGTGTTTCAGTAAAGGAGAAAACTATCTACTTCTGAGCTGCTCTATGAGAACAGTAATGGGGATTCATTACCTTGTTCCTGCTGGGAGGGTTTTAAAGGGTAGGATCCTACCACATTTTATGAAGTCTCTGTAGCTGAATCCGACTTGTCTTATTTGAAGCCAGATCACCTTTCCCCCTTTTTAAAATAAAACGCAGAAGGTCTCTTTGAATTTTATTCAAAGTCCTAAAGAGCACAGAGTAACATGGTGCAGACCCTACTATTCTTGGAACATGAGGCATCTCTGACCAGAAATGTTAGGGAGGCCTAGAAATAAATGTCATGACTTCATTACATTGCTGCAGAGCTTCTCAAAACAATAATCTTGAGAGGAACTGTAGGTGAAGAAAGGACAGAGGACGTGATGGCATTTTGCTCAGAGTAGCAGGGGAGGACAGAACAGATGTGACAGCCAGTGGCTGAGACCTGGTGTACAGCCAGGTCTGCAAGTGGGGCTATTTTAGCTTGGGAAAGGGAGAGGTGCAGGGGCAACAGCTTGGTGTGAACAGCACTGCTCGGAGCTGCCAAGCCTCTTGCACAACACTGCTTTTAGGAACTGAGGCAAGAAGTAAAAATGGGAGCAGATAACAGTAAAAGAAGCTGGGACCTGGCTGTTGGTTAAGGGGTGAATGTCATTAAACACAGCTGGAGGCTCCATGGTGGTTGCAAAGAAGAGGAGCTTTGATTCTGGAAGAGGGGGTCATTGCTGGAAGCAGCAAATAATGTGGTTGCAGAAATCCAGAAAAAGGATCTCATCTCCCAACAGGTTTAAACAAACACATAAAGCAAAAAAAAGACACCCCAAGAAACCCAGGAAGACTTCACACCATGTGTGGAACCACAGAGGGCTTTAGAGCCTAACACCCAAAATGGGAACCCAAATAACTAGGATTTCCAAAGAATCCCATTGCTTTCCTTCCCTTTCAATGCTGGAAGTCTTTTCCATACAGGAAAAGTATCTATTTATGTTTCATTAGTGCCAGTTTTGTGTATACCAATAGACTGTGTGTATATAGGAGAGCGGGGAGTGTGCTATGCAGCTGTGAGCTTTCTTGGCTAATTACTTGTTTTCTCTTTCCCAGCAAAATAAATACAACAACAAAATTCAACAGGGCATACCAGCACATCTATTAAGGCTGTGCATTTTCCACTGGTATTTGTCTTAGGCTGAGGAACCCAGTCTACAGCATCATTCATAAACAGGAGCTGCACAAACACATTTCCTAAACCAAATAAAATAATACCCCAACTTGACATGGAGCAATGTAAGGCAGTGATGCCAAAAGGCCAGTTACACTGATGGTAAAGTATTTAAGAAAGAATTGCCTCTGCAGCATCAAAACATTTTGTCCTAAGCCTGGGAGCCTGTTCCTTACATATACACTCCAACCCCCAAGTTGTTTTATAGGACACCACAGACTGAGCTGGGTTCTCACTTTTTTTTTTTTTTTTTTTTTTTTTTTAAAGTTTATTTCAGCATCACTTTTAGTAATGAGAAATGTCCTTGGTTCTGAGAATGCTTTTGGAGTTTGAAACTCCTAAAATGCATTAAGACTGTGATTTTAAACCAGAAACATTGCAACACTTAATACCTTCAAGCTTAACAACACCCTGGGCAGCAGCTGAATTACAAAGTTTTAGAAGACGAAACAAAAGAAAGTTTTCATAACTGATTTGCAAACACCAGCCTTCTAAATAACAGTCTGTAGCATGGTGTACTTGCACTAAGTAATAACAGATATTTCAGGTCCCAGGCTGCCAACTGGCAAAAACCTACTGCTGTTCATATACTTTGGAAACAGGTCCCAGACTAGACCTTAAAGCAGACTGACTTGGGGATGACTGCCTAATGATACAAAGATTTAAGAAGAAGTTTTGAAATTCTTACAGGTTCTGCTTCTTAGTCACTTTTCAGAGGTGGATTCTGAAGCCAGATGTGTTCTACTTTGAAGCAAGATTAGCTACTCACATGTATACATTTCCCCACACCTGAGGGCTTGGGGAATAAAGTCATATTCAAAGGTGAAAATCAAATATCTTTAATAACCTGTCCATACACCAGTCATATTCCTTTGCAGGAAAGAACATTGTCCCTAAGTGTTTAAAGTAAGTTATAAATCAGAAAACAGCAATGGAAATATTTTCCATATGCTTAATTTTGCGCTGTAATTATTCATTAACAAAGTCTACAGCTACATGTTGTTACACTTATGGGAGTTCAAACACTATTCTTACAATTTAAAATATATTATTCAGTTTGCTGCTAACTGCAGACATTTATTAGCTCCATATTTCACTGGCAGCAATTATTGCTGGGAGCCATTCACTCACAACTTCTGCAGATCACAGGGAGGCACCTGTGTGGATGTAAAGCTTAGCCAAGCCCTGACTCTCTAAACTGCCTGAAAACCTTCTCTCCATTTAAAAGAGCAGGTTGCAAATAAAATTTGCCATCACCACTATTTTTTTGAAGCATGCTGGTATTTGACACGGCCTCAGGGAAGGCAGTGTGGCAGTGACACACAAGTGGCACCAAGCTGAAGCTGGTTTAGCCAGAGGGAGCCCCACTCACTGCCCTGAGCACTGGCACAATCCACCCGACACTGCTGAGCACGTGGAGTCTTGACTTTTATCATTTGGGAACAAAGGCCCCAGGATTTTCTCTTCCTTCTTTCTACTCCCTGCCCTGAGAAGCTGTGGGTTCCCACACAACAGTTATTCCTTCAGGCTTTCCAGAGCAGCTCTTTTGTTTTTATTGTAAACGACTTTGTTGATGCAAACCAAGATTTGAATCCCACTGCTGGCAGATGGGGTGGGCAGCATGTTCTGTCCCAATTCCCCTGTGAGTTCAATAGGTAGCCACAGTATAGCAGGAGCTCTTGTTTTCCACTGTATTTTATTGCACTTGTACTTTGGAAAATCTCAGATCTTAATCTGCTTGAGTAAATTGTTTGGAGGAAACCAGCAGCCCTACACCCGACACACACTTCTCCCTCACGGCAGCTATGGCGAAATGCTCTCCCAGCTGCAGAATTATTTGCAATTTCAAATTCTCAGCTGCAAGAATTCAAAGCTGCACGAAAGGACAACTTTCTCAACTGGTTATAGCCAAGAGGTGAGGTGAAATGACATGAATTAACCCCATGGGCCCCAAATGGCTGCTACAAGCAAGGGGCTGCTCCTCACCCTGCACTCTGCCCACCTGGGCACATGGATTTGTTAAGCTTTATGCTGCTCAGGGAAGAGGCTGCATCCTCCTTCCTTGTGCTTGCCAGTGCTGAGCAGCACTAAAGGATTCTGCATCTGGAGTTCTACTATCATCAGAGGTAAACACTGAATATTTTTGAAGTTCATAAGGAGGACAGGAAACACTAATGGTCACTTCTGTAAAATTACTGAGCTGTCGACATAGCCTCTAGCAGCCAGCTTTGTGAGGAAAGGTTAAGTGCCTACAAAAGGCTTTCCATACCTAGATGCTTTTAACTGTTGCTGAATGCAATATATGTGAGCTTACTGTAAGCTTATAAACTTTGCAGGAGTAATGCTATCACCCTTAAGGTATGAGCATATTCCCTTTCACATGTCAGCACAGAGCTGCCCAGAAGTGAGAAAGCAAACCAGGATTTTCAAAAGCTTTCAGAAAACTTCCAAGAATTTCATTAAGCAGTTCCTATGAAGAAAACTTACAAATTTTGGTGGTCAAATACAGATACTTGAGAAAATGTAAGGTATGCTTGGTTTCAGTGTCTCAGGAAGAACATGATATGCAGTCATCTCAAAAAAATGTCATGGAAAAGCAGAAAGAATTCACGTGGTTTAACTAATTTTGTGAGGCGAGACCAACCTGGACATAGTGCTGAGGTTTTCAATCAGCCAAAGTCTACAGTGACTTCAAAGGGAAAGTTCCCAGGGTATCAGCTACAGGAATGTTCCTTGATCTGCTTAGACATCAGAGTGGCATTAATCATGACTCCTCTATAAGATAATTAATGATGACATGCATTTTTTTAAAATCTGCTTACATGGCACAGCTAATGGAAGAGCCAGGCTGAAAAATTAGTCCTAACAAATAAATAGAGGATCATTCCTGAATAATTAGTGTAAGTTCCTGTAGAATACACTGATCCATGTATTACAAATTACTACAAAACAAATAAAATATGCTGATTTATACACAGAAAATAAAAACCACATGCTGCTCCACAGCAGAAGGGAACGTCATTGCATACTCTGTTTTCCATGTAACAGAGACACCTGCATTAATATTCCTTTATTAGATCCTTAAGTTCAGCTGCTTTACAGAACACAGGTTGTTTGCAGAAGAGATTTTGACCATGAAAGATTAAACAGTTGACTCAGATGCACCAAGTTAACTGGTGGTAGAGACCATTCTCCTGTCCTCCAGCCTCATCTATCACAACTTAAAAGGCAGGGAAAAAAAATCTTCTCTGCCAGTGCTGGGATACACAACTGTGAAAGGTGTTTGGTGGCCTGCTCTGCTCCAGTTTCAGTCTCCTGAGCCCTTTGCTCTTTCCAGGTGCAGGATTTACTCACAGTTAGAAAAACTGCTCACTTTCTAAATGATCCCAGATCCCTCTTAAACAGCTGTGAGTCCCCTGCTATGTCTCCTAGCTCTGGAAGTTTCTTGCTCCCAGGGGCTGGATGAAGGGGCCATACCCTGAGCCCTCTCCCCCTGCCCCTTCCCAGGGAAGGGGGCTGAGCCCCATGGCACTGCACATTTGGGATGCAGCAGAGGGAATGTAAATCCCACCACTCAAAATGCCAGCTACAGCATCCTCTAGGGGATCTGTACTTTACCCAAAAACTATTATGTCTTCATGAAAAGCGTGTACAGTAAGAGAAGAGGCAGATGCAGAGAGCCACAGACAGGAACATTTACAAATGACAGAGTGTGCACCACCACAGGTCACAGCCTATCACATCTCACCACATTGTAGTGGTTGGTATGTGAGTTACCCTGGCCAGAAAAGGAGCTGTTTGTCAGATAACACTCCTTCACTGCTAAAAACAAGGTAGAGTTGGAGCACAAATTACACCTAGGTCTGTGCCACTTGTTACAGTTTGACTTGAAAGCCTAAGCATTTGATTATGCTTTAAATATCCAGATACCAGCCTGGTCAACTGGACTGATTCCTCCTATATGGAAGGTTACTGTATGGAGATGAATTATTGGATT
The DNA here is from genome assembly GCA_013397195.1 of Hylia prasina. Lineage (NCBI taxonomy): Eukaryota > Metazoa > Chordata > Aves > Passeriformes > Sylviidae > Hylia > Hylia prasina. The sequence continues at coordinate 54,676 of VYXD01009947.1, read as the reverse complement.
CTTGCTTTTAGTCTAAATATAGAGGTTCAGGACCCTGCAAGAATGGTAAAAACAGTAAATCACAATGGTGAGGAGAAAATTTTAGAAACCCTACAGAATTCACAGAGTTCAGTAAATGTTGTTTGGGATCTCTGCGCTTACCCCATTGATATAAAGTGATTACTAATATTCCCACATAAGCAGTAAGCTGAGCCTTTGGCTTATTTCTCAAAAGTTAAAGGAATTGGCACCAAATATGCTTTCTTGTGCTTTTTAGCTTAGAAGAAAAAAAAAAAAAAAGACACTCATGGCCAGTGGGTTCAATGGAAAATGATGGTGACTTTGCCATGTTCCATTAAAAAAAAATAATAACATTGAACTTGAATTGAGCCTTTGCCTCCTGCCCAAATTTTGAGGCTTCCTTCTTTTGAAAGAAAACAAATACACACTTGGTGTAGAAGATCAAGATAGTGGCATAAGACAGGAGCTGTTGGAAAGATCAATGCAAAGCTGTGTCAAGCTAAAGAAAGATTCTCTCTAATACTGAAAAGAATGAACAAAAACTACAAGATCTGAGGTTATGGAAGAGAAGGGGGAAGAGATTCCCCGTCCCTCAAATCAAACGTGAACGACGGCATCAAACTAAGCATTAAGCACAATCAAAAATGGGGGGGGACTTAGTGCCTCACACCAAGGAGCACTTTCTAAACTGCTAAATCCTGAAATAAGTAGGTAGAAAAGTAGGGGCATGTCAGTTGTGGCTCCTTATTACCGTCTGCAGCAAGTGTATCAAGCAGGATTTATGGTGTGGGTGATGGCTTAAGAGGGAAGAGATTAATATTTTATACAGCAGAAGTATCATGAAGCTATTCCAGAGCATGGACCAAGTATGCAGACAAAAATGAAACTGTGGCCGCTGTCAGAATCTGTTTAGAAATCTATTTAAGAGCTGAATTTGTACCCACTGAATAGTGTCAGGGAATGCAGTGCCATTATTCTCAGACTAAGAAAAAGAGTATAAGATTCTAGTTGTAAAATTAATAGCTGTGTTTACAAGGTCTTTAAGATGCTGCCTATTTTTACTCAGTGAATCATTGCCCTTCTTTACAAAGTATATTTCATTAATCTTAGCAATGAACTCAAATCTCAGTGGAGTTGCTCTGCTTACATACCAAATCTGATGTTCTAAGTCTAAACTATTTGTCACGGTATTCAACTTTAATAAAATCTGTATTTATTGGAAGATACCGCTTCCTCACATTCTCTTAAATCAAAACAACTGATTCCTGTCAAACTATTTCTCTCCCTCTTCCCCCTCCCTAGAGGAAAACAGTAAGATTTATAAAAAGCAAAATACACTCCTGTGCAAAATTTTGCAATCCTAAAACTTAGCTTTATCCTCCAGCTGAACATCATTTAAGATCAAATGAAACTTCATCTGCAATGAGATATTAGAGGAGTTAATACATCACTTGTTTGTGCTTTTTAAAACATAGTCATTGTGACTTGCAACCAGTCCAGATGAAAAGATAACAGTAATAGTGCATATCTATGTTAGCAAAAAAGACGCAAATGTCATCACCTTTTCAATGAAATAAGCAAAACCTCCTTTAAAAAACAGTCTTCCCACAATTATATGCTGGAAATAGGCATCAGGCCCTCTAACTACTTACACAAAATGTGATCTTTGCTATACAAGGAGGCAAGAGCCAGGAATGTGAAGAATTTACTTTCACTGATGAGCAAGTGCTCAAATTGCCTCTGTCAACAAACTGTTCACCTGATGCGACTGTTCACGTCTGAAACTTACTACCTGCTTCAGTGTTTATAAAATGGCATCTTCAGCTGGCACCTGCACTGGCAGCATTTCCACATTCCCCCTTTCAAGATGTGATGCTGCATCCCATGGGCGATAACAGTGAGCACAGAGATGAACAAAGGGCAGAGGTCAAAGCTTTGCTGCCTGCCCTCCTTGGTATCTGGCACTAGAAACATGCCAGACCTCTCACATTTACTTCTTCCCTGCACAGAATGCACACTTTAACAGAGTTTAATACCCAGTAGTTAATTCCCTATTTTAATTTCTTCTCAGCTTATTGCATCTAAAAGCTGAAATATATATATATATATATATATTTTTTTTTTTTTTAATCGTTAAGTATTTTTTAAAATTTAGGCCAGAGACTCTGAACAAAAGCATGCTCTGTCCTCACCTTGTAAAATATTTCTGGGCTTCTAAACAAGCTTCATGCCTTCACACAGCTGGTAAACGTTTGCTTAAAAATATATTCCAACAATCCCTTTGAAAAAGATTTGTAACATATAGACTTGAGCTTCATCTTGGAAGCGTCATTTGCACAGCACACCCATAAGTTTTAAAAAGCTGCCTTCTACTTATTTCGCTCCTTGCAATTACCAGTTTGTTTATATCAACCACCACACAAAGGTCTTGGAGAGGTCACTCAATAAATAATAAATTTCCCTATCTGCTTTCCCAGCTATGCTGACGGAGCCACAGTTTACTTCCTTCACTTGCCTCCATGAATAATCCCAGTGTCATGGTATTATTCAACCCATAAGCTGCTAATAAGCAAGGATAAATTATTAGCAACCTGAAATGCTGGCAAGGTTAAACATTAACTTGTTGTGCAGTCAGATTACAGCATTACTTTTAGGCAAGCTCTGTGCAGTGCAGGCTCCTACCTGTGCCACCTCCACAGCCCTTCGTGGCCTCTGCTATTTATGATACACAGAAAAGAGAGATGTGTTCCCCATGAGAGCTGGAGGCAAACAGCATCCCAAAAAAGGAAGGGAAAACAATATGCTGAATCCATCAAAGACTGTTACTTCATAGACTTTTCACAGCCAAATAAACATTCTGCAGCTGGAGGTCTGCATGAGCCAGAATAACAAATGTCCCGAGACCTGCTAGAGATTTTGGATTAGGCTGTCTGATGGAAGAGGTTGATCCTGTGCATGCATGCATGGACAGAGGCAAGTATTTAGTGTACAGGTCCTGAAGAATAATTACCTGAAAAGACCTTTCATTTTCTTTTTTTTTTTTCCTTTTTCCCCGTGATTGGCAGGGTTTGGGGATGGGGTAGGGAGATCTGGGTGGGGTTCATTTTCCAGTGTGTCATGGCCAGTGGCCCACTGGCAGGTATGACACTCCTCTGGGGCACCAGGAGTGATCACTGACCTTACAACAGCCCCAGAGGTTTGATGGGTACATTTTACAGTGCCCATTTTAAGTGTGTTCACCTGGGACCTTGTCCCTCAGCCCTTGGGGCAACCCTCATTTCTTTGCCAATCTTCAGTTGTCTCAGGAGTGGCTCCTTCAAACACTGCCATCAGCTGGCAAATTCCTACATTTCTCATTCCCTTTTCCTCCCCACCTCGGGAAGAAATTGGCTGTACTCACAACTGCCTGGGCAGGTGGATTTTGACACTTTTGAACAGTGATTTTCATGGCAGTGACTTTCCCCAACAGTTCTTAAGAAACAAAACTGTTTCTGGAGAGGGGGACCCTGCTGTGAGTCAGTAGCAGTTGACAAGATGGAAAATCAGGGATAAGAATTTGACAGCAGAGCAGGGCTGCTCACAGGGTGCCACAGAGATCTGCAACAGGACTCAGACTATTCAGTGTATTTATAAATGGTCTGGAAAAGAGATAAATAACAAGATGGCATCTGCTGCCAAGTTGAATTTCTTCAGGACAGTTGTAACAAAAACAGCCTGCAAAGAGTCACAGGAGTATTTTGCAGTCCTAAATCACTTAAAAATTAGGAGGAAAAAATGGTGATATTCTGTGTCAGCACAGTATTGCTCATGAAGGAAAACAACTCTTGCTATATCCACCAAACAATGGGCTGCAAATTAAACACTGCAGCTCAGGAGACCAATTTCTGAGGTCACCATCAAAAGGCCTAGTAATGAATACTTGTGGCAATGGAGAAAAACGCAAACAAACATCAAGTTAAAATTGTAACAAGAAGAAAGTACAAAGTGATCAGTATCACTGTGCCACTGCCCACAGTGCACACCAGTGCCAGGTAGTTTTGGTCACCCAATTCAAAAAAGGACACAGAACTAGAAGATGCAAAGGGACAGAGATGACAGACTTGGACCTTTCAGCCTGGAGATACACTATTTATTAGAGGACGTGATAAAAATCACAGAAGAAATGAAGTCAACATATTAAAAAAAGCAAAAACCAGACCAACACAGCAAAAACTCAGAAATATTTGATTGATTTGTGGATAATTCCCATTCTTCCCCCTCCAAGACACTTCCACATTTTCACAGTGCCTCCTTTCTGAGGCTGCCAAAACATAAGTCATACATTGACCAAGTCCCTCATGAAGGACACGTGGGGAAGCTTGCATGCTTTTGTTACATGATGGAACTCATGGCCACAGAAAGCTGCTCAGGCCAAAAGCAGAAATGTAATCCAGAAAATGGATTCAATAAACTCACAAAGGATAGATCCCTCTGTTAAGTCCCACAGGATAAAGTCACCTTCTGCTCAGTACGCCACTCGAATGGGAGGCTGAAAAAATCAGCCTGAGGAGGGATTGTGATATCCACACCTTTCCACAGGCACCTGTTGCTATTCAGTGTCCATCAGGAACATGGGAAAAGAAGATTTACTTCAAATGCTTTTCTGTTCTATCACTAGCTCTCCAAACCAGAGTGCTAAAGGTTTTGTGGGTTTTTTTTCATTCCTGAACCGTTTCTGTCTCTCGCCCAGCAAAGAGTGAAAGGAGATGCACACTAACACACAAGGCTTCCAGGACAGGTGTATGGTAACCCTGAGGGAACCTCACATCATATGTAAATCATCTGGATAGTTCTTCCCAAAACCCTGCTGCTGCTGAAATAAACAAAGCACAAACTTTCCCAGATGTGTGCTTCATGAGGAATTCTTACTCAACGTATGATTTATAATTTGGCATCCTCAGAAAACACAAAACCATGATTCAAAGATGGAATGTAGATGTGGAATTGCTAAGGAGGGAGATAGAAAGGGTTTATTCATAGATTAGTCCAAAGTCCTGTATTTGTAAGCTTTTTCACAGCTTCTAAATGTTGCACTGGGCAACTATCCTTCCTCTCATAGTAAGATTAAGGATGAGTGTCCAGATTCCCTTAATTTTCCATAACTGATAGCCAAGTAAAATTTCCTCTGCAAAACTTGCAGGGTGAACAGTTGCAATTTTGTGCAACAAAAGAAGGAAAGTATGTTGTCCCACTGATTTCTGCAGGAGAAAGGATTGCTGTGCAAGTAGCAAGATCATCCCTACAAAAAGCAATCCTATTGATTTCCAGGGTGCTTTTCACTAAAACCTCTCCTCCTTCATAGAGACCCAGAGTACTGGGAAAATAAAGAAACCATGCTTATAACAACCAAAACTAAAGAAGATGGAAGAGAGAACATTGGCTGAGAGAGATTGCCAATATAACCTTCATCCCCAGGAAGAAACAAAATCTAACCCAAGAGTGAGCAGGAAGATGAAATCAGCAGAAAGCTAAGGACAAGCATTAAACACCACCAGTATGAGTGAATATATATCTACATATATCTATATCTTCCACAGATAGTTTGGCAACCTTGGCTAAATGATGATTTAGCCTGGCATCTATTCTTTCCAACTCATCTGCTTGTTAAAGGTGTCAGTTCCCTTGCACTGCCTACGGGAATATTTTGACAAAAATGTCACAGAGGACTCACTGGTGCTGTTTTCACTTGGCATCATTGACATCTTCCCTTTGTTTCTGAATCTCCTCTTCTTCCAGCTGCATTTCTCTCCTTTTTTAACCTTCTTTCCCCCACCCCCCCCCACAAGAGAAGATCTTCCATGAGTGCCTTCTGCAGATTCTGCCAAGCAAACACCACTGTAATGTTACAGAATTTCTCCATCCTCCTGGCAGCTGGGCCCTTTCCTGGGGCACACAAGATAAAATTGAGGGGGAACTCTGAGGCAGGCAGAGTCTAAAGCTTTCGTTGTAAATAAAGACTTCCTATAGAGCCATGACGGTCTCTCATAACACATGCATGGAGAGGAAAAAAAAAAGAACAGTTTCAGTAATTTTAGCCAGGAGCCTTGTCACGCAGACTAAACACTGACCAAAGAGCAACCAAGGATAATAGGAGTGTGTAAATACATAAAGCCTTACATGTGGCCAGGAAACTGACATTTAATCCAAACTAATTAAATGTGTTTTAAACAGTACATCAAAGACTTCTCAAATTCAAAGGTGGTGTCAGAAACAGAAGACAGGGAAAATAAACTAGACAGAGAAGTGGGAAGAACAAAATATGGGAATTTTGGTCTAGAAAAATTTAGACTACTCCAACAGGGAGAGGAAATAAAATCATCCAAATTTATTCACTGGGAGAACGATACTAGGAAAGAGGGATGGGTTCAGCAGCACTGGGAACCAGCAAACAGCATCCAAAAAGTCATCGTTCTCCACACCCACGCAAGGTAAAGATTGGCTCTTTGAGTAGTGAAGCAAAGGAGGTATTGTATGAAAAATACGGTAACTTCTAGAACTTGCAACATAACCTCAGCCTACCAGGAAAAGCCAGGCTCATAGTGAAATCATGCATTCAATGGGACCCGAGAGAATACTCAACCAAGGCAAAAAATAGCTGCTCCAGCTTATTAACCTCCTCCCCAGCATCCTGGGGACAACAGGGTGCTCCAGCAGCAACCTCAGCGGGAGAAGCTGCTCCTGATGGAACACCCAGTGTGTCCTGCCCCTTCCCCAGGGCCCCACCACAGGAGCTGTTCTGGCTGGCTGTGAGGTGGGGCAGGGTGAGGAGCAGGTTCAGCCTCCCTGCATGGCCAACCTGTCCCTGGGCACGGGGAACCAGGAGGGAGCTGGAACTGAGGGCTGAATGCACAAAATCCCAGCTGGGCCATCCAAGCTGACAGGCTGGAAGAAGGAAAGAACAGATCCTGATCAACTTGGCAAGACCGTAACTGGTGAGGAACAGAAAGCACCTGGAAAAATGAAAACTGTACAAAAGGGATTGCATGAGTAAAGGAGATGGGAGTAAGGGACATTTAACCGGGGGGGGGGACACGACACGACTAACCAAGATTTCTTCGGCTCATTAAAAAAAAATCTAGAGAGACAGATCCATAAATGGAGTAATTTTTATACAACAATGTTTCATACCTTAAAAAGTACATGGCAGACCAGGGACAAGGTGATGTAGTAGGCCTTTCCCCATGGCTTCCAGCAGTTTCCCTTTAGCTCTATCCATGTGGTTTTACTGCCTGGAACAGCTCTGCTGCAGTGAGAACTGGCTGATCCCTGAGCACAAACAAGCTGCATTTCCAACCAGCAAGCAGTGCCCATGAAGTCCATGGGACTACTCATGCATAGCAAACACATCCCTAGGTGCTGGAAAGGATGGATACAGACATTTTTCAATCTTGGCTGTACCACCAAAATCTTATCTGTGAATAACTCTTCTCCTCCTGGAACACAGACAAGCACCCTTCCTTCACTATTTGTGTTATTTGCTTGAGTACCTGTGTGTAATTCTGCTCCTTTCAGCCTGCCCTTCTTCCCTGAATAACTGCTTCTGACAGTTTCTTAACTATATCTGAAAGGACATTATGAGCCAGAAGCAGCTGAGCCAGTTGAACAGTCTCACCCATCTCACTCCTCACCTGTGTTTTGTTCCATCCTTTCATTTTTAACAGGCAACTTGGTGCATTTTTTTTTTAATTAAGTAAAATACCCATCATCTTTAAAGAATTTTCTTTAGATTGTTTACTTTAGTTTTGGTTTCCCTACTTAATCTTTTTCACAAAGCCGTATGCATTTTTAAATCTTCCAAGGAAAATAATTACAAAGATAATCCAGCTGAGTGTAATCAAACTGCAGGGTTCTTTATTTTCCTGGCCTTTTAATTTAATTTCACATCCTGTGGTCTTAAAGAAATATTAGTATTATATCATCTTGTTATTGTTTAGATTACATGCCAGTAAAAATAGGGGGTAACCAATTCTTTTCTTCCCCACTGCCACACAAAAAACTCATACAGCACACAGAATATTCTCAAAATAAAGATGCAGGGGAAGATCTCAGATGAGCATGAGTTAGATCCCTAACTCCCAATTTTCTGTCCAGAACCTGTGTTCATTTGGTTGGATTTTTACATGAGCACAGTAACTGCTTTGATAAATCTGCTTTTAAAGTTTTTCAGTGCAACAGTATGGATCCCGATGTGACATTGTAGCTTTCCCTGGATCAATACAAACCAGAAGTCATTCACAGAGTAACACTGGCAGAAAACCAATGTGGGACATGAATCAGTCAGCCCAGCAACAAAACCACAACTTGTGTCTCTACCCATGCAGGAAGAACCTGCCCCCATCCTTGCAGTCAGTTTTGAGGTTTGTGAGGACCAGAACAGTTCTGCAGCAAGTCTGACTACACAACTGGAGCTTCAAACTCTTCCCTGCAAACACCAAAGTCCTCAGCAGACAGGTCTTCACCCTCTGAGCTGGGAGGAGATCATTAGCAGCTCTCAGCCAGCACAGCAGTACCTGGAAAGGGAGCTCGTTTTCCAAGAAGTCAGCCAGGATGGAATTGTGGGGTCTTGTGTATTTTTTCCAGGAGTAACACACTGTGCTGTCCACAGGTATAAAGGAAAAAGGAAGCAGTGTCAGCCACCAAACAGGTGCAACATACCCCCAGGGCCTAAAGCAGCAAAGTCAGAGCTGCTGAATCCCTCTTAAGCTGTTTCTCCTTCAAAATGAGGCAGCACGTGCCAATCCAAACTCACTGGGGACAGAGGCATGGACAGGTAGGGCTCACCTCGGGGCATGACTGTGTTTGAGATTTTCAGTCTGGAGCTGTTTATCACAATGACACGTGGGTTGGTTTGGTCCATGAGCTGCTGCTCTGGCAACACGCAGCAGAGCATCACAGAGACCACCTCTTTTGGGTGTTTTTGACTAAGTTCTCAGAGTATTCTTAACTAACGCAGAAAAAGAGTCATAAAGTTATGTCAATGTCTTGTGTAAGTACTGAAAATTCTTTTCTGAGTGGAAAATTTCAGCAACACTAAGTTAAAACCTTCTCAGAAAAAGAACATACTGATAACACAGACAGGCAGTCTCTTCTTAGATTTATTATTTTGCACTTGAGGAAAGCAATCCCATGAGATTAATGGCGCAGATGTAAGTAGTTCTACTCAAAGCTCCACGGTTAACATCTGTACTAAAAGTTTTACTACATAATAGGTTCTCTGTGTTAATAACCTGGCTCACTACTAAATAGTTTTTAAATGCCTACAAATCCAACAAGACAGATAGCAACCAGGCCATAACAGTTCCACACAACAACACAGGAAGGAGCATGGTCTTCTCTCCAGCGAAAAAGTTTGGATAGAAGAGCTCTTGATTTCTCCAGCATTGCCACATCCCCAGTCCTGTTGCCCATGCCTGCAAACTGGAGAACCCCAGAGTGTCCACCAAGGGCACAGCTACAGCTCTTTACTTTGCTCTGCATCAGCTCTGCTACCAAAAAATATAAAAAAACCCACAGGAAATCTATTTCAAGCCAGTTCTATACACACACATTTGCCCTAAGCCAGGTGTGACTACAGAACTAATTGCCTTCTCTAAAATTTTGCAGTGATTCAGACTTACACATTCTTTTCAGAAAGGCCTGAAAATTCATCTTTTCTGAATATCCTTGATTAAAATATGTGACAGTCTTGACTCTTCCAGGTACTTCTTTTTCCCCAGAAAGAAATGGTTCCAGGAAATTTAATTTTTTAAACTACTGCTTAAAAGCACCCGGCATTGAAGCAATGGCTGACTCCTTTCTTGAAATACTTTATTTGAAAGCTATTACAGTGGTGAGCTTCTCTTGAACTCTAAAAAGAAAACTAAACTGAGACACCACATGGAAGCTTCTTCTGCCTACAATGTTTTCCATACAAATCACTTTGGGTTTACGTCAAGGGATGGAGGACAGGACCTTAGATTCTGCATTCAGTGGTTAATGAAGTTGCAATAACCATATTCTCCATGGAGTTTTGGCTGTCACTATAGCCACCTTCTTTCCTTCAAAATATGCTTTTCATTGTTCTCCTGCCCTTTTTCCAAGTGCTCTGCAGCCAAGTTCTTGGAAAGCAATCACGCTTCATGTGTAGGATTTATTGCTAGTCTTTTGCCAGTACGGACACACACAAATCTCTCCTGTGATTATCCTGCAAAAGCAAGCTAAAAATACAGCAATTTATGAACAGACACATTTTGCATGTTATATGGCATCAGTGTGCACTCATCAAAAAACTCTGGGAGTATAAAAGGTCTCCTCTTTTGTCTAGCCCACTAGAAGGCTCTGCTTGGGTACCATAAATAAGCTTATTTTAGAATTCCAGCCTACCTAAAAAGGGAAAAAAGCATTTGCATTGTGTTTCAGTGCTTGAAGATTCTTTTTTCTTTTACATGGTAAACTTTGTGCTTTAGAAACTCTAGGTTTGACAAAAAGCACAGTTCATCTTCCAAAGTGGCTGCTTTAAAACCAATGACTAAATTATTATCACAGTTATCATTAAAACTTCAAAGTGGTGAGAACTGCCTGTTCGTAAAAATTTTTAAAGGATTTTGCAATTTCAGTGTCAGGTTGTATTTCTGTTTTGAAATGTGTTTCAAGTTGTCTGAGGAAGTTCATGACCACAGAAGAAGCAGGAAACATCAGGGAAGGCTGATCTTATGGCTGGGAAGGAATGGCTCATGAGAAAGGGTGGTCAGGTAATCACCATGCCTTGGTCATGCTTTTCAGGCCATATTGTTTATTTTCCATACAAACACTGTAGTTTCATTGTCAGTCTCTTTGAAAGACTTGTCTTATTGCTGTTGACAGGCAAGGGTAGATTCAAAACTCTGTGGATACAATTTAAATCTTCTCTGGATTAGGACTATTAAAGTTTCTCTGAGGCCTTGGGAGACTCAGTCCCTGGACTCTCCTGGCTCCTTGTTTCTGATGATGCCCTCTGTCAAACAACCACAAATTGGGAAGGTGAACTGGGGCTCATTGCCCAACCTGAACTCGTTGCTGGCAGTGTGTGGATCTCCAGTGGAGATCTCCAGTGGGGATCTCCAGTACTCGTGGCTGGGTGTTTCTGTGCCTCAGACACCACTGCTGAGGCTCAGGAACAAGAAGGCTGGTGAAAAGAAAGGTCACTGAAATGGCTTTAAACTGCCAGAGGGCAGGCTTAGATGGGATATTGGGCAGGAATTGCTCCCTGTGAGGGTGGGCAGGCCCTGGCACAGGATGCCCAGAGAAGCTGTGGCTGCCCCTGGATCCCTGGGACTGTCCAAGGCCACGACAGGGCTTGGAGCACCCTGGGATGGTTTTGAAGATGTCCCTGACCATGGCAGGGGGTGGCACTGGATGATCATTAAGGTCTCTTCTAACCCAACCATTCTATGATGCCATGAAGATCCAGATAAATGTTTTACCACCTCATAATCTGGGGTTCTTACTCAAACCTAAATGACTGCAGTTGTTTTTGTTTTGAGTTTCTTTTTATGACTCTCATCTTTCTTGCCTTCCCTTCTCAGCTTTTTCTTCTCCCCAGGCAATACTAGATAGTTCCCAAATACCTATTTGGTTCCTATAATTAAACCAGATGAATCTTCTATTCAGTCTGGAAAGGGATTAACGATTTGTGAAATGGGACTTTGCATTCAAGAAATGAGAAATTATAGCTGAGGAAACAGCATAAATTTATTCCTAATAAATAATGAATGGACTTTCAAATGCAGTAAATCTCCATTCTTATATGTTCAAACTGACAGACATCTGAGTATAACAAGTTACTTATGTGTAATTTTGTGTCAAAGACCTCATATTCTGCAAAAATATTAAAATTTCCTGAAATATATTCTCTGCTCAAAATTATTAACTGAAATGCATTTTTGTATGTGAACCACACTTACTCTTTTTGTTGCTCTAATAAGATTACTCATGTATCACATGGCATCATTTAATTCTGGGTGTGCTTCTCATTGTGATCATCAGGATTTAAGTGCAAGTATTTGTGTAGCAGTTATAAAACTTGCCTCTGGTATTTCAGCTAAAAAAGCTCACTTTACATCAGGGGTGAAGGAACTTAGAAAAGGGACCACAGGAAAAAAAAACAAAAACCAACAAACGCTACCAAGGCCAGAGCAAAAGAGTTGCAAAATTTAAACCAATATTTGCTATAAAACATTTGTGGTGGCCCCTCAGCCCTACTTCAGACTCCCTCAAACGTCCTCACTGCTGCATTTCACACTGCAGCTCTACCTAAACCTCTCTGACATTCCCTCTGCTACTGACAGTAGCTTTGTGTCCCCCTTGCAATTCTGACAAAACTTCTGCCTTTAGCAACATTTGCAGAGCGGATCCCACCATTTTTCTTCTCCTAACATTAAGGACCACATTGCAGGCACCAACCAGCATGTCATTGAGCTAATACATTTTAATTTTGCCTTCACAAGTGGAAACACACAAGCTTGTACTTGGCTTAGGCTACACATTCACCCAGCTAAATCTATTGATGGAGTCTGCAGGACCCGGAACTAACCTATTTTTAGATACCACAATATATTAACTTGCTTTTGGTCCAACATATGTTGTGTGCCTTCTTCAGCTGCAGGGAAAGCCACCTACATTCTTGCTGCCAATTTTAAAACAATTTTACAGCAGCTTGCAAGAGTAACTGAAGTATGGCAACATATCTCATGCAGGAATAATACTTGTGGCTCTGGTGTCAGGTACATCATTTGCCCTTTGCTCTTCATTTAAGAAAATTTCATATCCCTTCCAACCCCGCCCCCCCATCCCCGGGAAAAAGGAAAAAAAAAAAAAAAAGGCAAAACAAAAAAAATCTTTAAAAATAAATTTGCACCAGGCCTCCAAAAAATGCTGTTGGAGATTCATACACGGTTTAAAGAACAGTTGGAATGTAGTTTGGAGGAAATCTTGATAAATTTCTGCTATTTGGATTACAGCTGACAGCTTCTTTAATACAACTTTAACACAATAAAGCAACATGACTGTAATCATCTTCCTGAGAACGGTAGAAAAGGACCATAAAACTGAGCGGCACATTTAAAATTACTTGCAAAATATCAGCTCTCTGTAAACAACACACAATAACTGTAATTAATACCAGCCCTTTAAAGTATTCCTAAAGTCTACTGAAATCTAAACCGGGCAGTGTATGACTGGAAGCAACAATTGCATCCTAAACAACATTAAAAATGACAACAGAAAATAAAAGATCTCCATCAGAAGTCAAAAAGTTATAAATCCACTGATCTGCTGAATGGGATAACACCTTTGCCCTTATTATTTGCAGAGCTTTTCTGGGAGGATCTCAGGACTTTACTCTTTAGCTAAGCCTCAAAAGTTCAACAGCCTGCGAGTTATATAAACACTATTTTACTATTTGAGTTATTTTCCCAGCAAAAGGATCGCTCCAGGGGCGGACTATTTGAATGATCTCTCTCACAAAATGAACGCTGCTTTGCTCGTAGTTCCACAGCTTCTGAGTGGCCGGAGCTGAAGCCCACCCAAGCGGCGCCCAGCCCCGCTCGCAGGCAGCTCCAGCGCTTCGGCGGACAGCGGAGAACACGCTGCAGGTTGTACCGCACCGAAAAACGCCTGGTCCAGCGAGTGCTTTCAGGGAAGAAACTCCGAGCAAGGGCTTGGAAAAACGCGTTATTTTAAGCAGCAAGCAAGTAAATAAACACAAACACAAAAACGGGTTGGAGCAGACAGAAGGCGATCGCGTCTTGGCAGCGATGCCGCAGCCGTAAGACGTGTTGCTTGTGCGTGGCGCTCCCGCTCCGGCCGAGGGATGCTCCCGGGCGGACGGGGGCTCCGCGGGGAGCCCCGAGCCCCGGCCCCGCCGTGCCCAGCGCCCGGCTCCGCGCTCCGCAGCCGCGGGAGGATTTCCGCCCTCGCGGGGAGAGGAAACCGCGTCCGCTCCCGACGGGGGGAAAGAAAGCGCCGGGAGCCCGATCCTCCGGTGGTTGTCGGGGTTCGGCTCCGCGAGTCCTCGGGGTCGGGACGGGGATGCTGCCGGGAGCCCCTCGCCGCAGCCGAGCGTCTTTTCAGGGCGCCGAGCAGCGCCGGCTCCGCGCCGGCGGCTCCGGCATCGCCCGGAGCATCCCCGGTGCCCGAGCGCGGCGGCGGCCGCGGGGGACAGCCCCCGCTCGGAGACCCCCGCGCCACCCGCGGGAGGGGGCTGAGCCCCCAGCCCCTCTGTCCGGCTCCGGCTGGGGACAACCCCGCTCTCAACAATGGGCATGTTTGCAGCAACATGATCTCACCTAATAACGCCGAATAAGGCAATGACTGTACGGGGAAGCGATACGATCCTGCCGGTCTCACCACACGCCGCGGAAAGCTATTTGCAGATTTGCTAAGCCCTTTTGAATGAATGCATCTGCAGCTGACCTTTAACAATAGACGCTGAAATAGCACAATCTGTGGGACCAGATTTGAGGGGGGGGAGGCGGGAAGGGGGAAGGAAGAGATGGGTGAATATTGTAATCTCTGCAATCTCATTCACTTCCTTTCCCAAACCCCCGCGCACAGGGAAAAACAGCGGTATTTTCCT
>VYXD01009947.1:25854-39869 GCA_013397195.1 Hylia prasina | reverse complement strand
CTGGTAGTCCTGGGATGGCCCCGCCGCACCTGGCGCCGGCTCCGCAGCCGCGCAGGGTCCCCAGGGAGGGACGGCCGCTGTCCGCCTCGGGGAGGGGGAGGGCACGGGCAGGGACACGGGCAGGGGCCGGCCAGAGCGTCCCGGGCGGTGGGGATGGGTGTTCGCCGCCGGGGATGTGCGGGGCGACGCGCGGGGCTCCCGCGGTCCCGGCCCCTGGTGCCGCGCTCCACCCCGCGGCGGCGGCCCGGGGCTCCCCTTGTCCTGCCCGCGGTCCCCAGGGCTCCCCGGCCCGGCTCTTCGTGCTCGTCACCCCCCCCGCAGGTGCCCACACTCGTGGGAAGGGGTCGCCGACACCCGGCAGACGTCTTCCCCCTCCGCCCTTCTCCGGCCGGGGCTTCTCGCCTTTCTCGGGATCTCAAAAGCTCCCTACGGAAGAACCCGAGGGAACCCCATCTCTTCTGCAGCACCATTGTTTTCACCCTTGTAAGGAGCTGTGTGAGGCATCAGCCACTTGTGGAAAGTTTGTGAATTTTAAGCGCTAGATTACAACATAAACTCTCTCCTGTCTACATAGGACAGATGCTCGTGTCAGCATGATTCTGATTTTCCTAGCAACGGGGTAGATCGATTCATCAGGTCAAGCAATGAAAGAGGAAAAAAACCGACCCATTACTCTCACTGACACTCTTCCCCCATCTGTATTTGCATTGATTAAATCCACAAGAAGCAAATCAAATTAACATGCACCTTCTTGTAAGTGGAGTGTAGACACTACTTTTTTCTTCTCTCTTTTTTTTTTTTTAATTGTACCAATTTATTTCTTTCCACAGGCGCACAGAAACGACCTGCAATAGCAGAGCTTGCAGACTGCCTAGAACACATTTTCTGAACATAGGAAATAGATGAGAAATGCACTTAATGAATAATACCTTGTGGGTAAAATTGCTACAATAAATGCCTTTTGTACCTGATTAAGTGTCAAAGGTTTGACCTTTGAAAGTTATTGTGCATAGCAGGTGGCACTGCCATGTACAATCTTCCACAGGCTCTCTCCTGTCACTTTAGAAAAACATTCAGCCTTCAGAGCCATTCCATGTTGTGGTTACTTTCTTTGTAATACAAGTTCTATACAGCAGCAGTTCTGTCTGTAAGTACCGGAAGATTTTTCTCTGATTAAATAATTCTTGAGGGAGAAATTGCTTCCTGGAAACCAGAGCCTTAGCACAGAGATGAGGCTCCTAAGGAGCATCTGCCCTGCTTGTTGTCTGAACTCTTCTGTGCAAGCACTGATGTAAACAGAGCAGATTATGCTCAGTTCTAAGTGCATTCCACATCCCTGCCCAGCCTCCCACTAATGATCATCATAAGGACTATGCAAACATCACAACGTGGCTGATGGCGGAAGACAGAACTTACAGTATACAGAATGTTTTTAATGCTACAAGCTACTCCTCCCTCCAGAGGACAAATGTGTCTAAGTGCCCATTTTGTGAAGCACCACTCACTGCAGCAGCAGTGGGATATTCCAGTACCTGCTGCACCGCAGGATAAGGCTGACCAGTGGGAAGGGATTTACCTCCACGGGAGACTCCACAGGGAGCAGTGACTGTGTTCGGTGAGTTATTTTTATAGAGGTGCCTGAATGAAGAGGGCAGATCTTTAAGAGCTCAGTTATGATCGCACTGGCAATCAGCACATGCACCCGACAGCTCTGCTGCTCCTGTTTTATCTAATATCTCTGTATGTACCTCTAGACACGCGGAGTCACCCACAGTGTTGCCACGTACTTTTGTGGGACAAAAGTATGACTCCAGCACGCTGATGTTGTCCTGTACAGTTTCAAATATCTAATTCTTGAAAGGGCAAACCTATTTATCAAAGGAGTTACGAGAGGTGGAGTTGGGGAAATCCCACGGAGCTACCTAGCGTTGATGAGCGGCGCGGCTCCGGCGCGCTCCGCGATCCTGGCAGCCAGGGGCGCACACACCCAGCTCCCGCAGGAGCAGGGACAGCCAGCAGCGTGTGTGCTGCTGCCACAGGGGTTATTCCAGCTCGGCTGCACGGCTTTGCCTTCAAGTCGACCAGAGGCAGCCACATAACTTAAATGTGGCTGAGTGCAGGGAGTGGGGACATCTGAGCTCGGCTACCGGGCTGCTGAGGGTCTGCAATAATCTGTGTCTCTTAGTTATACATCTACATGGAGAGCAGCAGTTCTGACTCCATGCTTATTGGGAAAAGCAATGGAGAGGGTTTTTTCAATATTCTTATGTTAGCTGACAAACTCGTCCCCCCTTGTTTCTAATAAATCTGACTCACTGTGGTGCACTAGGATGTGGAAGGAGGCGTGTTCACCAGCACTCACTAGCACTACTTTGAAAAACAAAATCAAGGTGGTTAGTCCTCACTGCATCTCTCTTTTCCACTGCATCTTTAAAGCCTGATTAAACCCCTGATATATGACACAGGCCTGAGATGGATGGCCCCTTTCATGGATGTGGCTCCCCATGTGTTGTCAGAGCAAGTTCCACTGCACAGAAAGTCCATCAGCTGGCTTTTGCAAAACCCACTGCAGCATTTGGACTCTTACCTCATGACTGCTTCACAGCTCTTGGTATCTTCATTCTCACATCACCTGGAACAACTGGTTCACAAAACCAACAAAAAAATTAGGAAGAGGTAGATTTATTTATATCCATTTTCTCTTGTGGTGACACAGTCCTTTAATTTCAAGCTATGTCCACACCTGATTTAATGGAACAGTCAGGATCTCTGTGAGTGAGGGAGAAGGAAAGAGAAGACCTGCAAATCTGTTCCACTGCTTATCTGACTCTATTCACTCTTGTAAAATGGTGCTGAAATACGTGGACTCAAAGCAAGGTGGCAGGGAAGGAATGCAGGGAAGGAACACAGGTCTCTTTTGCTGGCCTAAATATCCTGATTCAACACTT
The DNA here is from genome assembly GCA_013397195.1 of Hylia prasina. Classification (NCBI taxonomy): domain Eukaryota; kingdom Metazoa; phylum Chordata; class Aves; order Passeriformes; family Sylviidae; genus Hylia; species Hylia prasina. Next base: position 36,921 of record VYXD01009947.1, on the reverse strand, counting down.
GCTAGGAGAAAAAGGAAAATTTACTCTGAATCATATGCAGAAGCAACCAACATTGGAAGGAAAAAAAAAAAAGGGGAGAGGCTACCAAAAAAATATTTCATATTCTGAAAAACGTGCTTTCTAAGGTGCTTTAAAAATGTGCTTTAAAATTTCCACCTGAAGTCATTCAGGAGAGGCTCCTAAAAACCCAAAAGTGCTGAACATCAGGGTGAAGCAGGGCTGGCAGCCATCTTTCCTTTATGGGAAAAGCGAGGTTTGTAAATGAAACGCCAACACGGAGCGAGACCCAAATGCATCAGTGTAATAGGAAGAGGGAAGCAGCGAGGCACAGTGTGATATTCTGAGGCACTCGAAGGATGACTCATCGGCAGGGTGGGCTCGCACAGCTCCAGCCAGAAACACAGCGGCAACACACCCACTTTGATCCTGCCACCGGAGAAAAACCGCGCGGCCTCAGCACGGCCGCCTCGAAATGGAAGGATGAGACCCCGCTGAACCAGATGTCAGAGAGGCTTTTGCCTACAGTTATCAATTGGAAACATACCCTAGCAGCAGCTATCTCCTAAATCCATGTGCTAACACTTAATTAATGCAGTAAAGCCCGGTCATGATTAGCCCTAAGCTGGATTGTGCTTGGAATTGCTTCTGAAACTTATTGCTACGAACGGGCAAATTCTTTCTCCTCCTGCTGAGCTTGGGTATCAGCAGGTGGGAGCACACAGGCCTGTGAGAGCATTTGCAGGCAGCTGGAATATTTTCCAGCGCCCCTGTGTGCAAGGACAGAGGCTGCCATCTACCAACAGTCACGGGGTGATGCATCGTGTTGCCTAAGCCAAACTTTTTGCTTTGGTTTAGATAAAAATGTTTATGTCTCTGCTGGTTTTCTCCCATTTCCCCACCTCTTTTTCTGTTATCTGTTTCCTCAAGGTAGAGGACAAATGATTTTTACAGCATTTGATCACATGGAATAACATAACCTTCTAGAAGATGAACGGAATTTACTTTTAAACAAGCAGACATATGTATGCCATACTCTGCACAGAACTTGCCACTCAGTGATCCACAGCAGCAGTTCTGATTTGGGATTTGCTTACCCCTTTCATCAAGTTTAGAGAGAAACAGCTACGTTTTCCCTAAAATTTTGTTGTGTTAAAGATGATCTTTTAAAGAGCTCTTTAAAATCTAACACTTACAAAACAATAATGGAAACAGCACACAAGCATTGTCTAGTATTTTTTAACAACTAATCTTGTAGCTTTTCACCAGAAAGACATAGATTACTATTCCCAGATAGGAAGAGAGGCACCAAATGGGAGCAGGCAGGTAAGTATCCTAACCAAAAAGAGCATTCACATCTCCCATTATCTACTCAAGTGCCTTATGGACTGCTCTGCACCTTGTATAACAACTTCTCCTTAAAGCCTGCTGAAATCTCTGGAGAGTCTTTCACCAACTTCACATCTCAATTTGAATCAGGCTTAAAGACAACTAACAAGATTTGGAAAAAGATGTGCATATGGTATCACTCGGTAGACTGATTTTGAGCTTTGGATGTCAGTAAGAACTGGGTTTAGCAGCTGCTCCAGCCTGTGCCAGAGCCAGAGCTGAGGAAAAAGGAACAACTTCTACCAGGTGCACTTTGGCAGTGACAAGGTCCATCTTCAGATTGCAGGGATGCTCATTTTGCAAAAGCAAAATGGAAAATACCCCCCATTAAACGGCAGTAGTTCAAGCTTTTACACAGAGGTCTGAGAACCTGAATTATGCTGCCTCCATAACAAAGCATGAGCAATATTTCCCCACCTGCAAGCCAAGAGTTTAAACAAAGAGTTTTAAACAAATATAATTTTCCGGGGATGGGGGGAAGGGCATTGGTTTAGAATACATCAACTTAGAAGTTTGGTGAATAATCATCTGTGGATGAGACAGCCATCCTCAGGAAATCCGAGCAACAGCCCTTTTCTGGCTGACACAATGCAGCTCCCACTGCTGAGGGAAAGGAACCCGGCCACCCCTGGGCACACAGTTTGCTGCCCAGCCCCAGGGCACTCGTCTGGGTGAGCACATCTCTGTGGCCAGGTTTCAGACATGAATGCAGTCATGCCATCCTGCACTGCTCTGAAGAGAATCAGCCCAGGTAATGGCTGATGGCTCTGCTGCTCTCCACCTACAGCCACTGCTCCACAGGTGTCCCAGGCTCAGCTTCACTGCTCCCCTTGCAGCCCTCAGCAGCAGCACAAAGACCTGCCACACCTCTAACCTGCTCACAATCTCAACAATTTCTCTTTCCCTCTCCTAATCCAAGGCTGCAGACTGGGGCACAGCTCATCTACACTCTACCTGACATACTTTCTAATGTACAAATTATTTACTCACTTCCACGTTCATGTTTTCAGTAGATAACATTATTCTGGCTGCTCCACTAGGAATTACATTTTTTTGGAGAAGACTTTCAGAGCCACATTTCCAGCTGTCATTGGCTACATCTGTATTAATAAATTCAAGGTGCCAGTGACTGAAATTTGCCATGATGTTAAATGCCTCAGAAAGGTCTCAGCACACTTCTGGACAATACCAACTAATACGGCCCCAAACAATTCCTAGGCATAGTAGAGAGTTAATACCAGCTAGTTATCAACCCTAACAGGCAGGCTGAACACAATCCTTCCTCTTTTGAAGGCTCAGAGGTTTCACTATTAGAGAGGTGACTGAACCATGCAGATGGATCAGTACCAGGATTAAGTTCAGAAGTGTCGATTTAGAATTCATTGAGTTCATCCCAGGGGTAGCTGACATTGCTCTGGCTGCCTTTGGCTTTGCCCGATACTGACGGCTGAGCTTATCCTGCAAGCAGAGCCAGACTTTTCTCTAGTTCACAAGGTCCACCCATTCTAAAATGTCATGGATATTAATAAATACATGAAAGCAGAAATTACTAAAACCCAGAAGAGAAACTGAATTCAACTTGGTTTAACTGTTTAGATGAAGGAACACAAAGAAGTTAGGAACTGTGTGATGTTGAAGGGCCTTGAGGGGATGCTGTATGAATGGCTGAGGGCACCTTCTCTGCTCAGGCTGAAGAGGAGAAGACTGAGGGGAGACCTCATTGCAATCTACAGCTTCTTTGTGAGAGGGAGAGGAGGGGAAGACACTGATCCCTGCTCTGTGGTGATCACTGAAAGGACGTGAGGGAAAGGTCTGAAGCTGAGTCAGGGGAGGTTTAGGTTGTATATTAGAAAAACCACCAGGTTTTAGAAAAAAACAGTGATTGGGTGCTGGAACGAGCCCCCCAGGGAAGTGGGCACAGCACCAAGCCTGCCAGAGTTCAAGAAGTGTTTGGACAACACTCCCGGGCACACTGTGTCACTCGGGGTGTCCTGTACATGGCCAGGAGCTGGACTTTGATGACCCTTGTGTATTCCTTCCAACAGAGAATATTCTGTGGCTCTGTAACTATAATCCGAGCGAGTTCAATAATGTCGGAGCCAATTGTAAGCGTGTATGTGGAAGGTTTCTGAGCACACGCCGGTCTGTATCAGCACACAGCAAACACCACCCACCCCTGCGCGGCCGGGCCCCGCGGGCTCAGCCCGGGCACAGCGCCGGGGACTTGGCACTGGTGAGGCCACGCCTCGAACCTGTGTCCAGTTCTGGGCCCCGCAGTTCTGGAAGGCCACTGAGGTGCCAAACCAGGTCCGGAGAAGGGAACGGAGCTGAGGAAAGGTCTGGAGCACAAGTCCTGTGAGGAGCAGTTGAGGGAGATGGAGGAGGCTGAGTTGTCACTCTCCACAACTCCCTGACAGGAGAGGTCGGGGTCGGGCTCTGCTCCCGGGTAATAAATGGCAAGACAAGAGGACATGGCCTCAGGCTGCGCCAGGGGAGGTTTAGGTTGGACATGCGGAAGAATTTCTTCACAGATAGGGTGACTAGACATTGGAATGGGGTGCCCAGGGATGTGGTGGAGTCACCGTCCCTGGAGGTGTTCAAGGAAAGACTGAACGTGCCCTCGGTGCCATGGCCCGGCCGATCCGGTGCTGCTCGGCCGCAGGTTGAATTCCAGGGCCCCNGCCGCCGGGAGGAGAGGGACGGCACGGCCCCCGGCCTGCGCCCGCCGTCCCTTCAGCCTCGGTAAGTGCGGGAGGGCGAGCGGGGGACGCGCGCCGGGAGCGCTCCCGGGCCCGGCCCGCAGCTCTGCGTTCTCCCCTCCGCAGGCTCCTCGCGGTTCGCCGCGGCGGTGACCCAGCACGCCCCGTACTTCAAGGGAACGGCCGTCGTTAACGGAGAGTTCAAGGAGCTGAGCCTAGATGATTTCAAGGGGAAATACCTGGTTCTCTTCTTCTACCCCCTGGACTTGTGAGTGCGAGTGCCCCTTCCCGATGGGCCTTCCGCCCTGCTGAAGGTCATCACAAGCGCTGCAGGTCGTTCTGGTTTTGCCCGATTTGAGCCAGTCTTGCAGGGCAGATGTGCCTGCAGGGCAGATGTGCCTGTTTCTAGAGCGTGAGCGATAAGATTGGGGGCACATGGCCATTGTGTGTTAAAGCAGTGGGTAGGGTGGCTGGAGAGCATCTTCTAGCTGCAGGGACTGCATCAGGAGCTGGCTGTGGTTCCTGTTACAGTCAGATCCCAGGGGTGAGGGCAGCCTTGGAAACTGTCCCACTTGCCTTGCAATTTGGGGCTGCCTTGGAGAGACTGTCCTTGAAGCAGCAAGGCCAGCAAAACTGCAGATGCACAACTTCAGGGCAAAACATGACAGGATTTGGGTCAGTCTGCTCGGAAGACTTGAATCACCAGGAGCATCCTGGTGCATGTGGGCACATGGAGAAGGGTTTAACATGCAGACCTTTCTCCTATAGTTTCCAAAAACTCTCTGGAGAGTCTCTAGTAGAGACAACTTCTCCATCTTTGTAAGAATCTATCTAGAACTCAGAGAAGGTAACTGGTGTGCCAGCTCTGTGGCTGTGACTGTTGGTTTGAGACCAAAACTAATCTTGATCAGGTTAAAATTACCAGCCTAAAGAAAATGCTCTGCTGCATTTGTGCCTAGAAACACACATGAGAGTCTTCTCTAGAGAAGATGGCAGAATTATTACAGCCTGATCTGTCTTCCCCCCAGCACCTTTGTCTGCCCCACAGAAATTGTGGCTTTCAGCAACAAAGCAAATGAATTTCGTGACGTGAACTGTGATGTGGTGGCTGTTTCAGTGGACTCTCATTTCAGTCATCTGGCCTGGATAAACACACCACGAAAGGTAGGAATTGAGTATCTTTTTAGGGCTTTCTCTGTTGGTTTGGTTTCTTTTCACAAGAGCTCCAAAGAAGATGAGCTGAATAAATATTTGTGCCAACACTGATTTTTAATAGATTTCTTCAAGTCTTATGAAGTCAACTTCCACATTTGATGACATAATTCTGACCTCTGTCTTTTGTTTCCTTTCTCTTTTTTAAAATGACTTGGTTTGGGTTTTTAACTTGTTTTGCTGTGATGATAGCCTTCTTGGTGACATTGTATCCTTGTACATTTATCTCAAAAGACAAATGTTCAGTTTACATATCACTGTCCTAAGATGCCTGTGTCAGCTGATAATGCACAAAAACTGTCAGAGAAAAGGAGCAGCAGCTGTTCAGTTGTTACTGTTTATAAGCACCCAACAGGATGGAAGCAGAAGAACCACCAGTTTATTGGAGCACTTTTATCACTAACTCTCTTGCTGAAAGGGTTCTGTTCTTGCAATACAAGTGGAGGTTTTTGGCTTTCTTTAGGAAAGGCAAGTGATGAAGACAGCTTTTTACTGGAGAGGAGCCTCTTTCAGATATGTATAACAGTACATGGCTTTTGATGACATAAAGCATCTCCCTGGTTTAGGTGGTTGTAGAGAAGCACAAGTGTCCCAGGAAGGTGCAGAGGTGCCTGTGCCATCAGTCCCAGCCTGTGTGGACAGCAGTGTGCAGGAGTTCTGCAGGCTGGGTGCCTTCTGGCACCCCTGGAACGTGCAGGGGAGGGAGGAAGTTTGCTGGATTTAATACACCTTGGCTGAGCCTGTCAGGAGTATTTCTTTTCTGTGTGCTTTGTTCAAGGCTCAGCATTGTGACTGTGGCCTGACTTCACAGCTTTATCCCAAAGGTGTTCAGGGTATGTCAGTCGTGCACGTAATATTTTACAGATGCACAGACTATTCTGAGTTGGAAGGGACCCACAAGGATCATCGAGCCCAACTCAAAACAACCTGCACAGGATGGAAAGAATTCCATGGTGGCACAGGCAGGAAACTGACACCCAGAGAAGCTGAAGCCTTGGTTTCTCTGACATCTGTGCCCAAAGCTCTGTGTAGGGAACTCTTGCAGACAAGTGTTTGCAGGATCAGGGTCTGAGTGGCTGAGATTACACAGTGATTCACTGATGATGCCAAGAATAGCAAAGCTAACAAACTCCAGCCTTGTTTCAAGGTTAGAGAGCTTATCTCTCTTGCAGTCTCAGTATGTGGCAAAACTGAAAGAAATCTTGTTTGAATCTTCCAATAGTATTTAAATTGATTTGTGGGAGGCAAAACCAAAAAAAAAAAAAAACGTGCATTGAATAGAACAGCAGAACTCTGACATACTTAGTGTGCTGGTAGGGGCATTGTGTTTGGAATCATAGAATTGTTAAGGTTGGAAAAGACCTCTAGGATCTTGAAGTTTAATTTACCACCACCATCACCATGTTCACCACTAACCATGTCCTCAACTGTCACATCCATATGTCTATTTCCCATGCCCTGGGAAGCCTGTAGCAATGCCTGACAATCTTTTCTGTGAAGAAATTTTTGATAATATTCGATAGAAACATCCCTTGGTGCAATTTGACACCATTTCTTCTTGTCCTGTCCTTTGTTACCTGGGAGAAGAGAATTACCCCCACCTGGCTACACCCACTTTTAAATAGTTATAGAGAGTGATAAGATCACCCAAGCCTCCTTTTTCCAGGCTAAATATCCTCAGCTCCCTCAGTTGTTCCTCATCAGATGTGTGCTCCAAAATTTGTTCACAAGTTTGTTTCCCTTCCCTCCCCAACATTTTCATCCTATTTAATTCTCAACACTTAAATATGCAGTAGAAGTTTTTCTATTCAAAGCTTCCTGAATAGGGTACAAAGGAAATTTTTTTGATATTTATGGCTGTTGCCATTGGTAGCCTCTTACCACCAAAATAAGCAATCCTAAAATGATCCGTGCAAAAGAAATTGTCACTTTCTAAAGAAACAAACTGTTGCTGACTACTTTAAAACAAACAAACAAAGCAAACCCAAGCAACACCACACACACTGTCATGGAGCAGATGCTGTGGTTGTGTTTTGTTGTTACTGTGCCCTCAAAACCATGGAATCCAGCAGCTCAGGAAGGATGATCCCATGGAGCTTTTTGTAACCAAGTGGAATCTTACTCTGTTCTCCAGAGCGGCGGTTTGGGCAAAATGAATATTCCAGTCCTGTCGGACCTCACCAAACAGATCTCCCGTGATTATGGGGTGCTGCTGGAAGGACCTGGCATAGCACTGAGGTAAGACTTGACTGCTGGTGGCTGTGCTGTGCCACAGCCCAGCCTAACCAGCATAAGGCACACTGTCCCTTCCTGTGGGGAAATGGCACCAGGTGAGGACTGGGAGATGTCTTCTGCTGCAGGATGGCTGGATCCCACCCTAGGAAAAGAGCACCTGGCCATGAAGCTGAGAAATGGCTCCAGGCCTCTGAAAATGTGTGAGGGAAAAGCCAGCTCTTCTGCTCTGAGAGAGGGGGAGCACTCCATGTCACTAAGGAAAAAGAGCAGCATAGAAGGGCAATTTCTGATCATTTTTTTCCATAGTAGTCCCTGAGGAGAAGTGGATTGGGTAGGAGTCTTCTGGAGACCTTCAGTTCCTGGTCTCTTTGGATCAAGAACTTTTGACATTTATTTACTGACACATTAAGTTAATTAGTAAGGTAAGATTGGGACTTGGGTTTTCACAAATACTTGTATGCAACGAGATTTAATTCAGTAGCATAATGCACAAGCAGCTCTTCACTCAGTACCTACAGATTTGACCAAAAAGACATGGGCAGGATGCCAGCTTTCAGTTTTGAAGTACAGGTGGAACATGGAATTCTATCTTTGCTCTGCCTGCTTGGATTGAATAGTCTCTATGCATACTTTGTAATTCCACAGTACCACAGCAGTGGATCACTTTGCTAACAAACAAAACAACCAAATGCTGTAGTTCTGCTCCTAACTGATGCCTGTAACTAGGAGTAACTGCCTTGCTGAAACTGCATCCAGTTCTGTGGGTTTGTTATCTTCTTTTCTTCTGTTAGAGCCAGGATTAAATGCTTGAGAGACACAGTTTTACTGTTGGGACTCAGATGTTTATTAATTCTTATCCATAGTACAGTCTCACCAGTTGTGAGCTCTAGCCAACAAGGTAGAAAATGGCTCTGTCTCTTTCCAAGGTCTTTTAAGCACAAATGAACCAATTATGAGATGACACCTGGATTATTTTTACCCAATTACAAAAAACCACCCAAACCCATGAAGAAAAAGGCAAAGGACTTAGCATATGCCTGAAATCCTCCATCTTGCTTTATATATATTACTATATACTAAAATCTTAAACTCTTAAGTTTTCCACCCTGTGATATTACACAGTTCTATTTTAAACTACACACCCACAATCCCAGTGCTGTCACCCAACTCTGGAATCCTGTTCCTGGAAGCCTCATGTCGTGTTTTCTTGAGGGTCAGTGCCTGCTAGCACAGAGAGCCTAAAATTCTCAGCTTCCAGGGTTCCAGCCCAGTTCCTTGTGTTTGGCCTCGGTGATTTGCCTCCCCTGAACTGCTGCTGTGTTGCAGAGGTCTGTTCATCATTGACCCAAACGGGGTGGTCAAGCACCTGAGCATCAATGACCTGCCCGTGGGGCGCAGCGTGGAGGAGACGCTGCGCCTGGTGAAGGCCTTCCAGTTCGTGGAGACACACGGAGAGGTGTGCCCAGCTAACTGGACTCCTGACTCCCCAACGGTGAGTGCTGCTCAGTGCTAAATGTGACCCTCCTCAAGACAGGCACTGCCCTGTTGGTGCTTGTCTGAAGGGCTGGGGTCCGCTCGGGTGCGTGGTTGGATCTGTGCCACCCTGGTTTGGAGGATTTTTCTAGGCCTTCTGATTTGTCTGATTTGTCTTCTGATACTGGAGTCAGAATTTTTACTTTCCCACACTTTTTACTATAAATAATAACTTTGTTTTCCTAACTGTCCTTTGTTGTTTATGTATTTTTAAGTAGGTGGGGAAATGTTGATTGACAGTTGTATTGACCAATGTGGTTTGAGAGGTGGGATTTCATCCTCCAATCCACAGGCACCTTTGGAAAAGTATAAAATTGAGTTTTGTAAATAAACTCGGGCTTTTCCTGCTTTGCTCATCACCGTGCCCTCATCAAGTTCTTTTGTGTTGTGTTGTGGCAGATTTGTGCCTGTTGTTTAAAGACAAAGCTTTTATCAGTTGGGCCAGTTTAGTCTGTTTGTCTAAGTGTGGGATTTCTGTGAAGAAAGTTAATGGTTTCCTTTTAGGAGATGCAAATTGTGTTCAGAACTCCAAATTTGACTTTGACTCTCCATTAACTGAGTTCAGATTTTTTACTTATTTAACATGTTGTAATTTAACAGGGAAAATGTGGTTTATACTTAAAATTTTCAAGTGGGAGTTGTCCATGATCTAGGCTTTGGTCTTTCAAGCAAGTGCAGAAACAGAAATAGATTTTCTTGGATAAAGTGTCATATCTGTAATTTTGTTATCGTGCCCATACCAAATAATAACTAAACTTTCTTTTCTTGGCAGATCAAACCAAGCCCAGAAGGTTCCAAAGAATATTTTGAAAAAGTTCATAAATAAACACACAAATATGTGGATAAAGCTCTTAGTTTTGTCCACTGAAGACATTAGGAAAACAGCTATGATTGTAAAAATTATTAATAAAAATAAAAGCTCTCATTTTCTCATGTTTAAGAAGAAATTAAATGCTGAAATATTTACTGACTCCCTTGTCTTGCTTTAAAAAGGGTAAAACTAAGGCTTTCCCCCTGTCTTCTGCAACTTCAGTTTCATGGATTTCTGTGATCATTACTCATATTCCTGAATGTGATGAGTGTATAAGTTACAGTTGCCTTCCACTGGCTTTTCCCTCTTTCTTTAACTAGTTTTGGACCACAAAATGTCCTGCATTTTGTTTTGTCACACAACATAAAATTCTGTCAAAAAAAAAAATTGAAACAAAACAAGGACAGAATTTTGATACATTGTTTATTTGTAATGAATTTCATGGAGGAAGAGATTACTGTAACAAGTCAAAATAATTTACAAAATCATTGGTTTTGCGTGGAAATGCACTAAAACATGGAATGAATGTAAATATGTGACATTTGTTAAAAAAGTGCTGCTAACTTGAGTGCAGGAGCACTAACAAGCATGAACTTTAATTTTGTTTGGGAGATGGTAGAACTTGAACCCCCACAGTGCACTTACTGGAGCTTCATGGCAAGTTTTCTTTCACTTGAATTTGCTTGACTCTTGTACTGCTTGAAAGCGATGTAGCATCTCTCCAGCTATAATAAAATAATCTTAACGTGGCCGAGCAGCGGGTGTGGTGCTTTGCTTTTCTTTCCCTTTCCCCCTAAGTGTTGTTTCTCTGTTGAGGAGGAGGTGGATGTGTTCAGTGCCTCGGCAGCTCTGTCCTGCACCTTTGGTCACAGCAGTCACAGCTGGCGTCGGGGACAAGTCCTGGGGGGCTGCACAGATCAACACAACACTCAGTGGGGTTCTGTTTATCCTCTTCTGTCCCTTTGAGCTGAGAAGCACAAGGTGGCCGAGTCCTAAGTTAGCTTCATAATGGGGATCAATGCTCCAATGTAACAAAGGGTTTAAAAAATGAGACCGAAGTGGTGCCCTGCCCGCTGATGCTCCAGGTTCCACTGCGTTCAGATCTTTTCAGTCCCGGTGTTTGGTGAAATGTAACCGTGGAATTGTTCCCAATACACCTGGGATTTAACCGTGGAATTGTTCCCAATAACC
>VYXD01009947.1:0-25573 GCA_013397195.1 Hylia prasina | reverse complement strand
GTGGAGGGCGGAGGGGCAGGTGCGGAGTGCGGGGCTCTGGGGACGGGTCGTGCTTGGCGAAGGTCCGAAATAACGCCTCGTCTCTCTCAGTCTTTCTTCCAGAGGTTTCTCCTCTGGGCGGACGCCTTGGATCCGCTGCTGCTGCTCAAGTCCTCCGTGAGTACCGCGCGGGGAGGGTCGAGATGAGCGAGCGACCTCAGGGGCTGTGGCTTTGCCGGGCTGTGAAACGGGGTCACTGCAGGGCTGCTGAGGAAAAGGAAATGCATGAGGAGTGTAGCAGTGAATGTAATGTTCCGGTGCCTAAAGGGGCTGCAGGGGAGCCAGGGAGCTGCTTTGGACAAGCAGGGAGTGATAGCGCAAGGGGGAATGGCTTTAAACTGGCGGAGAGGAGGGTTAGATGGTACAGCAGAAAGAAATTCTTCCCTGTGCGGGCGGGCCGGCCCTGGCACAGGGTGAAGGTGTAGCTGCCCCTGGATCCCTGGAAGTGTCCAAGGCCAGGGATCTGGAAGTGTCCAAGGCCAGGGATCTTGGATGGGGCTTGGAGCAGCCTGGGATGGTGGAAGGTGTCCCTGCTGGGCAGGGGGTGGCACTGGGTGAGCTTTCCACAATTCTACCTGAAACAGAAATACACGTGTATGCACTTCTCTGTCTGATTGCATAAACCGAGGGACATTTCTAGGCACAACCATCCCAGCAGCCCTGCTCAGACCGTGGCTGCTGTGCCAGCTGTTGAATTATCCCAATAGTTTAAAAGTTTCTGTGATTGTGAATTCATTGTGTCTAGCTGTGTTCTTGCTTTCACTGCTTAGGTGAGGAACAGGTGCATCGTTAGCTTCTGGGTTTGTATTTGTGGTGTTTTATAGCTGATATATTGCACTCAGAGTATTGAAATCTGAGAGGGTTTTGTTTGATTTTTTTTTTGTTTGTTTGTTTTTTCTCCTCAAATACAGAATGAAATAAAAAGAACCAGGTTATTAATACAAACCAATGAGAAGACCCAAAGTGAGCCCATACAGAATAATCAGGTATTTTGGACTGCAGTTGAAGTCTTAACATAAGTGTTTAGCCATATAATTGTTGCTTTATATTTTAAAATATCTACTAGTTTTAACTTTTTTAAATTAACCTTCTGTTCTGCCCTAGTGGGTGCTTTGGTGCTGTTACACAGCCCATGGGATGTGAGTGCTTTATATTCAACAGGGAGTATGTGGAGAGAAATTTTAGGGGAAAATATAATTAAAGGGTTATGTAAATATATACTCTTTGTATAAAAGGAAGTGATGATAAAAAGCCATAAAATAAATTTAGAAAAGAGATTTTACTCAGCCTCTTCTGAAATTTAATTACTAACCTATTTTTCTAACTGTTGTAGACCAGACAAGCCTTCTTGCTAAGCCTGGTAAGTTTATAAAATATTTAGATGATTTTTTTATCTTTATTCAAGTATGGCAAAGATGTTCTAATTTGCCTTTTTTTTTTTCTTTTTTCTTTTTAAGTCCAGTGTACATCCTGATACAGACAAGATAATTCCTGTTCTGTTTAGACCTCCAGGTAGGTTCCCTTAAGTGAGATTTTGTGTGTATGACTGAAGCATCGGGGGGAATAGCTCATGGTAAATACCACAGTGATTCTCCTCTCCATATAGAAAAGCAAGCAGACTCTTCTGTTAGTTACATTGGTATATGTGTTGAAGATTTATTTATTTATTCCTATGGTCCTTTTGAGGAATTTCTTCCTAGGATAATCTGCCCCTCTCTCTAGCTCTGATTAGTCTCCGCTTCTTGTTGCTGCAGAGTGAGTTCCCAAATCCCTCCACATTTAACTGTCTGCCATAATTTAAGTTTTTCCCTTGATGGCTGTGGCTGCTGGATGAATTTACTTTCTGGTGACAGATCAAGTGTGCTTGGGGGTGTTGTTTAGGCAGCACAGGTTGTTAATCAGATCTAACCAGACTGAGGCTATTTACTCTTTACCTCCTGTGACCACTCAAACTGTGGCAGCTTTTGTTATACCTCTCCTTTTGAACAGAGCTGAACTTTTGTTCAGTTATTTGGTTTCCAGGCAGCTCTGCTGAGTGGAGTTCACAAGGGCTCCTTTTGGCTGTGAAATCTGAGCAGGGATTGTGGCTTTGTGACTGAGGAGTGAGAGATAAAGTTTAGGGTTGAAGTTCATGGTGATGCTGGGGTTTGGGGGCAGTGTTTTACTTGGAGATGGAAATACACTGGCCAAGTTAGGGGAGTTTTCTGCTCAAGACCATCCATCTGCACTCACAGATGTTATTTTTACTGAAATAATGTTTTCTTTCTTTTTAGCTTTCATGCCCATAACTCTTCCCTTGGTGAGTAATCATGACAGATGCCAGTGTGCATCCAGCAAGGCTTCCATTTTCCATAGTCAGGGGTTGGAGGGAGGGAATAGAAGTTTTGGGGTTTTATAGTAGCTTCAGCAAACCTGAAAGGCATCTGCTTTATTGGAAGTGCTGACTAACATGGAAATTGAGCCCTTAAAGAATCTCCCTGGAAGTCCAAAGCTGTTAGTTACCCCTCTCCAGCAGCATTCCAAGAGCTTGTTCATGTGTGAAGGACAGCTTTCTGATGCAAGGTGAGATCACTCAGCAATGACAGCAAGGCCTGGGTCTGATCTGTTCAGCCTCAAAAATCTGGAACTGCAGTGGAAAGGAGTTGGAGCCTTGTGTCCTGTGTCTCAGACCCAGAATATGATTTTTTTCTTATGCAGATGATGCATTTGCAAGTAGGAAATGGTGTTGTCAATAAATTACCAAAGATATGAAAATAAACTCCTGTTACTGTGCTCAAAAATGGCACAATTTTTTTCCCATAAAATTTGTAGCTGTAATTATTTGCATATTTATTCCTTTAGATTCTTTGGGTTTGGGTTTGGCCCATGAGATATATCATTCCATACAGACAAAACAGCATTGGCTGTTGACTTACATGGCACTGCTAGAAAGTACAATGAAAGTCTTCATGGCTGTTAAATTCATTAATAGCATGAGTAATAAAATTAGTAGAAATACTTCATTTTGAAGTATTTTGATATTTACAGCTTAATGTGCTCTCATACATGTGGTTAGAATCAGTGCTGGCATTAATAATAAAGATGCTTGATCCACTGATATTAAATTAATTACTAATCCTTCTCTGAGGCTTTGGAGATTCTCAGCCTTCCTCTTATTCAGTATTTTATATTCTTATCTTGATTGACTCTGTTTTTTGAAAGTGCTCCACAGCTTGAGCTTGAAACCTCAAGAAAGGTTGTGGTTTATTAAAGCTGAACTTCTTATTCACTGTCTGAGTTTGAGCATAAGCTGGGAATTAACTCTTAAAATCTTGGATTATAGATCAGTTAGATCTAAGTTAGTATTCATATCCCTAGCAAAACCAATCTGACCCTTTCTCAATCATCTCTTTAATTAGACTTTTCTTAGTTATTTTATTTGCATCTATTTAAGCCTCACAGGCACAAATGCATTTTTCTTTGGGGTAAGAAAGCATCTTGCTGCAATATTCTTGCACATAATGTTTTACCACCATGTGTCTGTGTTTTGTACATAACTGTGCTTTCTGCTGAATAGAAAAATGAGCATGTCACCTCTGTAAAAAGAGAATGTGGTAGCCTAGAACCAAGGCTGATGGCTTTGGGCACTGCTGCCAGTGGTACCTCAGCAGTTCTCCTGCACCAAAAACCTCTACACTCATTTTCTTGTGCATTTTTCCTCTTAGGTCGTTGTTTCATCTGTTCAGAACCAGGCAAAGCATTCTTTTTTTTGGCAGGTAATTGCCTCTTTCTTTCTACTTTCACAGGCCTTCTAGTCTCAATCCTGAATTCAATTTTTCTTACTATCTCTTGTTTCTGCAGTTTGTGTTTCACACATACACCGCAGCATTCACTCTGATAAATGGAAATGGCACCCCAAAAGCTGAAGTGAGTGTTGATTTTTATGTTTGTGATCATCCTAATTGTGCAAATGCCATTTTGAACTTGATTTGCAAGTGTTTTACAATGTCCTTACACAGTGTGGTTTTTTCCTGTCCTTAGGAATACTCACTTTACCAAAAGCAGATCTTCCTTGGCTTGGGAGCTGTTTCCTATTCAGCCATTGTTGGTGTAAGTTTTTGCTCAATGATTGCTTTCCTAAGAAGGAGTAGGCACTGAGGTAACCACAGTGCCAGATGTCCTTCAGGACTGTCTTCTGGTGCTCTACTCTGATGTAACTCTTCAGAATAAGAACACTTTCTAATCATCTGTCAGCCATTATTTTGCTTGGCTTCCCCTGATGCTTCCTTTTGTGTCATTTTCTTTATTGTTTTGCAAGCTTAGCAAACAGGTAGTGAGAGGAACTGGCCAGTGTTTACAAACACAGAGTGAGCCACTGGGGTGCTGTAGCTGATTTTTGATGTGGTGCTGTGGAAGAGATTTAACTCCAAACAAGTGGTGAGATCTGCAAGCATCACTACTGGACAGTGTTTGCTCAAATCCCAGAAACAGCACAGCCATGAAAATACTGCACTGGATGCAGGGAAATTAGTCTTCCAGAAGAGAGCTGACCCTGTGCTCTCTGCTGGAATAGGAATTTGTGGTTTCTGGAGTTTGCTACACCAGAATGAGCTCAGGCATCACCATGACACTCATCACAAGTGTAGATGTCTCTGTAATGCCTCTCCTCACCCCCCACAGGAAGCAGTGATTTTCAGAAGCTTCTGGCAGAAAAATGTGATTGTTCTTACTTCTGTCAGAGGGAGTTTCACCTCTGTCCACTGCAGGGCAGAACAGCTGGCCAGGATTGCTCAGAGCTTACAGAAGTCTGGGGAGGGAGCCCTGCCCATGGGTCATCATGGCAGTGCTTCAATTGGTCCTTCAGGGGAGTCTTTGAGGGCCAGCTGGTGTCCTGGCCATTTATTCCTAAATGAAACTTCCTGCAAGTGTATTATGGAAATACAGAATTGGGCTGAAACTGCAGAGAATCAGCAAAAATACAGAAGTAAACCAGATTTCCTGTTTGGGGGAGAGAGGCGTGTGTGACAAAATGCAGTTGGACAAATGTCCAAGGAATATTAGCCAGAGGTCATTATTTTCTTTTTTCTGTCTTTGTATTCACTTTGTATTCACTGCTGCTGTCTCTACATGATAATGTTGAATGCCTTTTTAATCATGCTTTCTGTTCTTACCTTAAAGAGTGATTACAAGCACATTCTCTAACTAGAGAAGGCGTGTATTTTGTTGGAATTTTAAACCAAGGCATTTGTTTGTTTTCAGAGGTGGTAACTATGTACTAAGTCACAGGTTTATTTTCCTAACGTGTTACACTGAAACACTGCACATTTTTGCAATGGAAGGTGCCTGTGTCCTCTCCATGCCTTAGGCTCTCCCTCTTACCTTCGTGAATCGTTACGCCTTGAAGAGCTCATTAATGCAGCTTGTCGTCAAAAAACTGCTGCCTGCTCCTCTGCTGGGTGAGTAGAAACAAACTGTGCATTGTGCAGCTGGCCTGAGGGCCACCTGCCTGTCTGACTGTAGAGGTTTCTTGCTTTTGCACAGGTGTGGTGTTGCTGTTTCTTCCCTGGCTGCCTTTGCTGGCCCCCTCCTTTCTGTGGGGGACAGCTCTCACTGCACAGTGTCCCTGACCTCCTTGGATTCTTGCTGGTTTTAGTTTCAGAGCTGCAGAGCACTCTTATGGCCTTTGTACACATACCTGAAAGCACCAGGACAGATCAGGAGGGTAGGAGCAGTGGCACTGACATGACCTGGTGTGGCACATCTGTGCCACCAGAGTGTGACATTGCTCTGGGAGTGCAGAAAGTGAGATTTGTTCCAGCAGGGTATTATTAACCTTGCAAGGAAAGTGGGACTCAGTTGAATACTGCAACAGCTCTACTGCCATGGTGAAGTTGGACCAGGACAAGTTTAAGTATTTAATGTCATTAGTTGTGTTTCTGTTGCCATTGTAGAAACTGTAGAAAATGGCCTTTCTTAGGGGAAAATTGATAAAATGCATAATCTGTTTCAGGTTATGTGAGATGCCTACTCAGATCTTTCTGAGGTCTTACATTAGAGGTTTCTGACTTGTTTCCTTTGAAGCAGGGGTTAAATGTGCTTCCATTTTCTTAAATGTAGAGAAGAGCCTGAGAGTAGTTGATTAATGTTAGTCCAGCATTTGCAAAGTGTCCTCTGGTACAGTGATGTCTTTATTGAATAGCCCTACCAAGAACTAATAAAAAGAGCAATATTTTTTCAAGCAAGGTCAGTTTGACAGTCTATGCCCTTCCTTTCAGTGCAGGATACAGCCTTCTCTGAAACCCTCTTCCTTTCAGGATTTTGTCTTCTGTGCTGGATTTTATGCTGAGCAGGACAAAACCTAACCACAACAGAAATCCCTCCACTTTCTCTTCAGATGAAGTACTCGTGGTTTGAGCTGGATGGAAATTATTTTTAAGCTCTGAATCCATAATGGCAAAGCACCTTTTAGGACTGAAGCTTTGCAGTCTCTCTAAAGCTTCTGAAACAAATGATTCAGATCCCAAGTAGATTTTCACGGGGCAGTGTCTTTTAAGCTGTCAGGTTATGTTGTGAATCACTGAACTGGAAATGTAAAATGCACATCATTATGAATGTTACTATTGAGGCAGTCCTTTTGGATCTATTAAAGCAAAATCCCCTTTAACCCTGCAGGTTTGACCAGTGCATTTACTGTGGCCATGGTGAGAAGCCCGGAATTTGATAATGGGATAGAAGTGATGGACAGGAATGGCAAGGTTATAGGAGTGTCTAAGAAGGCTGGTGAGAAGGTAGGTGAGGTATTTGACTTTTCTTTCATTCCCTGCTAAGAACAGAATGTGATGCTGAGAGGAGATAGGGTTGGATAAATTGAATCAAGAATCCCACATCAGGTGCTGAGTCTTTGGGCAGGCTTGGATTAGGTCCCTGGAACCACGTTCCACAACTTTTGTGTCATCAGGGGTTGGCTGCCTCCCCAGACCAATATGCTGAGGACCAGAGACACTGGCACAGACACTTCTGTTTCCCCTGGTCACCTCCAGAAGGAGGTAAGACCCTTGGGTCTTCTGATGGGACACCTCTGAGAAAAGGCCTGTATTGTGGAAACAACTGCATGAGCAAAAGGACTTGGGGAGAGCTGGAGAGAGAACTTCAGATTTAACACAGGCTAGTTAGGATGCACAGAAGGCATAACCAATTGTATGAAGTTCAGCACAACTTTAAAAAACAAGTCTTAGCAAAATTGTTATCATGGCAAGAAAACTCCTCAGTAGTTTCATCTTCCTTTTAAGGAATTTCTCAGTCATAAGCAGAGTATTTGCCTCTTAGATTTCATTTAAGAAAGGATTGCTCTAATAGGTGTTATCCCTCATTAACCTGTTGCTTTAAACTCCAGAGTGCAAGACAAAAAGCACTCAGGGAAGCAGGCAGTGTTTGAGGCTGCCCAGAGCACTCTTTTGACACTTGTTTTGCTCTCTCCCTGAAGGCTGTGATGGAAACAGCCTTGTCCAGAGCAGTCTTGTTTGGGACAACGTTCTTCCTGCCAGAAGTGCTCATGTACTGTGTGCACAGGTGAGAGGCACTGCAGGGGCTGGGGGTGCCTGGGCAGTGGCACTCTGCTTTTCAGTCTGGCTGGTACCATTTGCCAGGTTTTCTCTTGGGTTTGCAGTATTGCTTGCCTTGCTGGAAGGGATGATGTGGGAAGTTGCTGCTGTGGTTCTTTGAGATCATTAAGTGAATCTGGTTATGTGTGAGCCATGCTCCAAGGGTTTGCAGGAATGAGGTTTTCCTCTCTGCTCCAGAGAGGAAAACATGTTTGTGCTCTCCTGACAGGCACCTATCTACCTCCAGATCCCTAACTTAAGATTTGAGTTTCAATGTTTGTATCAAGGTTGTTCACAGCACTTGGCTTAGGCTTCTATTTTTGAAGAGGTGATGTGGCACTTGAATTTGCAACTAAAGCTGGATCCCAACTTCCAAATAGTTTTCCACTTATTGTAAAATATGTTCTTGCTTTTCAACGTTTTAAATCCCTGTATCCTAAGAAGAATACATTGTAGGCTTTATGAGAGGATTCTTAGCCTGCCCTGAGCTTCTGGTCATGATCTTTTGTCATGTAAATAGTACAGGTAGGGATCATCTCTGTCAGGTAATTTGGTGTTGCCTAAATTGATTCCCTATCAGCTTAAGCAGCTCTTGTTACCAGAAGATAAATGCAGATGTAAAATAAAATTTAAAAATATATACGTCAAGTAATAAATTTTTGCACAAGGCAAAATAGAGCTACCCACAGGAGCTAATTATGTAAGGAAAGAGAGTAATACAAGAAAAATCTTCATCAAGGAACTGAGACACTTTAAAGCACTGAAGTACTTTCTCTCCTTTTGTTACTTTGACCTTGCTGCTTTTTATCTGAATCTTGACAGTCTGAGCTTGGAAAATGCTGCAGGCAAGCACAAAACAAAGGGAAAGCACAGGAAGTTAAGAGTAAGAACAGGAAATGAAGTAAGGAAACATCTTTAGGAACCATAAGCCTAGATTATTACTAATTTCAGTGTAATTTCAACCAGTAAAATAGTAGCTAATGCTCTTCGTGTCACTGTCAGGTTATTTTTCAATATGCTGACATACTTTTTTCAATGTCTTGGACAGAGCAAGATTGGTTAAAAACCCTCGTGCTTTTGGGCCAGTGAGGATGTTTGTGACTATGTCAGTCCTGGCAGGGATGCTGCCAGTCTCATTCAGTATGTTCCCGCAGTGTGGGGAGGTAAGTCCTTTCACAGGAATTGATTTAAGATTTTTGTGACATTAAATCAGCCTTGCAGAACTATGGCCAGCAGTGTGAAGGCCACATATTAAAAAAATCAACAGGATTAATGTGGTACATCTAAAATGGGGCAGCAGAGAGGCTGCTTGTGAAGGGCCATGTACCAGGCAGAGGCTCACAGGATGTCTGAGGTCTGAGCTGCATTGTGTGTTACTTATATTTACACTTTTCAATGTAGATTTATCAGACTTTCACAACAGTCTGAAGCAAGCAAGGTCAGGAGAAGTATGTTGAAGATTTAAGCCAAGGCTCTTCCAGCACTGCATTCAGTCCTGCAGGAGAAAGGAAAGATGTAGATGAGAATTTGTTTCTCTCATGCAAAGTCAGCATGAGCTCACTGGAGAGGTAAACCTGCTCACATGTGGCATCTCTTCACCCTGCCTTGCTGAACTGGGAAGTGTAATCTGCTCCCTGGGAAAGAATGGCCTCCTGGCAGGTTTGAAATGGAGGATGTAGCTCCTGAACCGTGAGCTTTGGAGAAGGCCAAATGAGAGAGGAGCCTTTCTGCATTTGTTTCCTCTCTGTGAATATTCTTAGCAAATCACAGACTGGCTCTTGCAATTTTTAGTGGCTTCTTTTATTTGCCTAAACTTTCTGGCATTTTAGCTTTTTGGGGTGTTTTTTAGATTTCTTAATCTCTTATGACAACAAAGCAAACTGAACATAAATGGGGGGACTTTGGAGGAATTATGTACTGAGATTAGGGGTGGTTGATGCCCTTTGGGCTTCCCAATGGCTCAGCCCACAGCAGAAGTTATCCTGTTGTCACCCAAATATATTTACAGCTGGATTTGGTGATCCTGAAGGTATTTTCACACCTAAATGATTCTGTGATTCTACAGTGAACAGAGATAATGTTGCTGTTTTAAAATAATAAGTATTTCTTCCCATGTATGTGCACATGTAGAACAGGTTGGAGGAGGAAAAAAAAAAGCCCCAAAACAACAACAAAAAATCCCTCAAATCCCCAAATAAACAAAGAGCCTCAAGTCCCAAGTACTGAATGCAATACTTGAATTTGTGCAAAGTGCAATGCAGTAACAAGGACTTAACATCCACTTACCAGGCTGTGGTGGTGCTGATTGCATTTTTTCCTACATTGCAGATAAACCGAGCAGACCTTGAACCAGAAATTCTGTCATCTACAGAAGAAACAGAGTTCTTCTACAACAGGGGAATTTAGAGCCTGGCTTTTATATATAAATGTGTGCTCTGATCCAAGTGAATTCTGAATGCACCACTGGCATCTGTGACTGAATTGTGATTCCGTGGTGGCAGAGGTGCCAGAACCAGTGTACGATGGTGTGGCCTGTCAAGAGGCAGAACTTGGCAACGTGGCTTTGCCAGCCCCAGCCTGCAGGCACATAAACACACCTCCCCTGATGCTGAAAAGTACTGGAAATGCACTGTAACACAGCCTTTGTCACAGCCTGTGTTCTGTGCTTCCTCAGGTGATTGATTTCTTAATTAAACGACTGTTGAGTATGTAAGTTTGTTCTGCTGCTGCAACCTCTGGTGTGCTTCTTTCCAGGAACCCAGCTGGTGAAGGCTTTGACATCAATACTCCTGTGGGTAAAGTCCAGCTGGTTCTTCTCAGAACACTTTGATGTTTTCAGTGATATAACAATGCTCATTTTGAGGATGAGATGTGAGTGAGGCAGCCCTTGGAGTGGTACTAGACAAAGCAACCCTGATGGCAATAGAATACTGGTTGAATTTAGTTGCTTAAAAAGTGTTCAGGAAATGGGTGTCAGACTTGATTACCAACTAATTCCTGGCTTTCTAAATATCCTTGAAGGAGTTGTAAGGCCTGATGGCCCTTCAGCTTTAGAACTTGGTTTTTTGCACTGAAGCCATGAGGAGATCCCATGACTTTCTGACCTTGTGGTGGACAGTGAGGAATTCCACTTTCACAGATTGGCCATATTTATCCAAGGAAAGAAAGCTCTTTTGATATGTGGCATCATTTTGATATGTTGATCAGTGAGGTGACACGTTTTGCTGATCCTATGAAATTATTCAGGGACCCTCAAGCTGTCTGGGAAGAGCTGCAGGAAGAGCTTACAGGGAACCTTGTGATTGTGACAACATCTTCAGTGATTTTTGAGCCACCTCTGCTACAACCCCTGCTTGTAGTTATGTGAGGTGCTGCTAAGGCTGTGTGACAAGGATGGAAATGCACTAAGTAATATAAAATTATTTATGTGGAAGTGACTATCACAAGTGCAGCCTCCAAAGTGTGCCCTAATTTAACTTGCTTAGGGCATGGTCACTGAGCAGGTCAGTGCTCTCTTATTGCTGGAGGATTGGGTTTCTTTTCACAGTGTGAGGAAAACAATGATTGCCCAATCCAATCCATCCTACAGGAAGAGAGCAGCAGAGAGCAAAGTAAGGAAAAATAGCAGGCCTGGGCTTTTGCAAGAAGAGATTCCTGGTGTGCTTTTGGCACTGAACAAAAGCAGGAAGTTGGGGGTTGAGTTTAATTTCTTGTTTGAGTTCTGCCTTTTTTGAGCCTTCCTCTGACAACTTACTGGAGGGGAAGGTCAGACAAGGGAAGAGGAGAGAGGAGCAGCAGCACATCCTAAGGACCTGGAACTGGAGAGGAACATGCTGTAAAGCTGTTCCAGGAAGACCATATGGAGACTGTCTGTAACTGGCAGAGTTTGCACTACTCCACTGGAGGTCTGTAGTGAATTTTTAAGGTAAAGGATTGTTTAAACCTACTGAACTCTGCAGGCTCACTCAGCCTTTGTGGGTGATGCTCTTCAGTACATGGTAAAATCTCATCAGGGTCAAGAAGATAATTGTGTTGTGTCAAAGCAAAGGGTCTGCTGAGCCAAATGTCATCTGCTCAGGGCAGGAGGTTAGAACTACATGATCTTTCGGGTCACTTCCAACCCAAACCATTCCATGGTTCTACCACAGGGTCAGGTGAACAGGCTTAAGCCTCAGCCTGCCTCTCTGGGTGAAGTGTTTGTCTCCTTCCAAACCTTTAATAGCAGAGGCACAGATAACATCTTGCAGTTAAATTATCTAAACCATGTTTCTCTCTTCCTGTTTCAGTGACATACCAAAGGCAAATGCAGAAGGGGTCTGATTCCACTCCCTGTAAACAGTAACTGGCACTACAGTGAAGACCTGCACCTCTCCCCACTCCTTTTTAAAATGTAATTTAAGAATGGCTAAAGTAAATGGTAGTTACAGGAACCACAGTGGGAACAAGGAAAATAACTCAAAACCTAAGAGTAGAGCAAAGCCAACAAACAGAATATATTGGTGAACTTTGGATCGTCATGGTAACTAGACAAGCTATAAATTCACTGGCAACACACTTGGATGTGTTAAGTAAATTGATGTCATTACAAGTCCATGAGTAAGGCTTCTGGAATAGGTCTGGTAATAGTGTCTGTTATTACAGCTGCCCCTTCTCAAACTCCACCAGCTCCTTACTGAATACACTGGAGTTGAAATTTGCCATATTAAAATCAGCTCCCTAGGATTATTAAATACCCCTTTCCCCCATTCTCATAAATGTTTCTATTGCTCTAACCAGAATTTTCCAGAAGAGGAGGGCAGGTGCCTGCCATTTAAACTGTCAGCCTGGCTGATTCAGCTGCTTCCTAAATCAGGGAAAAGCCCCTGGCATCCCCAGCCTTGAACCAGTCCCTGAGATGAGAACTGCCAGGACCAGACACCTCTGGTTGTCCAGACGTACAAGTCAGGGAACAAGACTGGGTCAGGCAACAAAGCATCATGTTTGAGGGACCTGGGAAGAGGAGACCTTCCCCTTTGTAATGTGGAATAGATGAGGAACATACCAGCCCAGGCAGGTCTGGCTGCTGCCTTAGCTGGCCCTTGTGTTAAGTGACAGTGTGTTAGTGGTGGAACCAGTTTAAATTGTGGTGAATGACAACAGATGGAAGCTTTCAGCTTCAGGGAAAACAGAAGTCTTAGAACAGCACAAGATGCTGTGCCTCACCCACTCAGCTTGTCTTGAAATGTAGGAAAATCCAGTGAGGCTTTCAGGCCCCTTTAATGTAGCTTAAAAAAAAAAATAAATCAGCCACTCCCGTGTTAAGAAATACTGAGATCAAAGCCTTTCTCAGCTGGAGCTGTGTCCTGCCTTACCCCCAGGCCTGATGGACAGCCATGCTGCTTTTCCCTTTTCCCCACAGGCTGGGGGTGGAGAAAGGAAGGATGAAGGCAGGGAGGGAGTCCTGCAGTGCAGCTTCTTCCCTGTCAAGACAGCAACCACCACGTGTCCTTCGGGAAGGAGCTGTTCCCCCTTGGCTTTGGAGTCTCCTCCCATCCCACATCACTGAGCAGCTCCAAGGAATGAGTTCACCTGGCCACAGATGCTCTGACTCAGACTGCAGCCAGCCAGCTGCCCAGGGAAGGGTGTAAGGCACTAGGAGGCAGCTGGGAACTCCCTACACTGAGCTTTATGGCTTGTTCTCTATCTAGAAATGGAGCTGCTTCAACTGACATCTCACACCACACAACAAACCCTCAGCAGCCATTTCAGGAGCAGTCAGAGGCTAAAGCCTGGCAGGAGCAGCCAGGATGTTGATGCTGTCAGATATCCCGTGTCAGGTTTTTCCAGGTTACAAAGCATTACACTGCTCTCCATTGAACATTCCCCCTTCACACATTTGCCTGCAGGGGAAACAGGGCAGGGCAGCTCATACCAGGAACTAAAACCCCAGGGATGAAAGCAGTAAAGCAAGTAACCCAATTTACTCAGCAAAATCCCAACTGCAGGGACTGAGTGCTTATCCTGCTCCCCTTTGCAAGCCTGCTCACTCTTTACCTTCTAATTTCTGCACACCTAGTGGAGATGTTATGGTGAACACCATTCACCAGTTTGTATTTCTCCAAGAACAGGAAGGTAGCAGAAAAGGTATGAATGAAAAATTCCATTTTAAACAGCCTTTGCTTCTAGGAGGAAGAAAGGATGTCATCTGACTGCAAAAGAGCAACTGCACCCACAGTGTGCTCGTGTGCATCCTGGGAAAAGGAAGTGAGAAATAAGTAGAATTATTTTCCTGTCCTGACATTGCAAATTTTTCTGGTTTATTTTAAACATTTTTGAAAAGAAACAGTGTCAAAAGTCATTAAGAAAATGCAAGAACATCGAGACAATCCTTTGAACACACTGAAGCTGAGGGAGGCCAATAAATCTTGTAGAGTGCTGATGATAAAGTCAGCAATGATGGAAGTGTTTGAACATTTCCAACCTAAAGACCAAACCATAGCTCAATCCCAGTATTGCAAAACTAAGAGCTAAGGCCTCCATGGTCACAACTACTCAAGAATAAATTTACATAAATTAAAGGATAGACTGTTCAGGAATTTTTTAATAGGCATAAGCATGCTATGAGTCCAGTTCCTTAAGTGCAAAATTGTATTTCATCTGTGTTGCACAAACGCCAGGAGATCTAATACAACACTGAGATTTCAACTGAAACATTTCCAGAACAGAAATCAAAACAGGCATTCAAGGTTTAGTTTGCAACTGAACTCCTCTGCTTTGTGTGGTTGTCTCCAGATATGCCTTAAGGCAGTTTGTTAATAAGAAATGGTGGGAATTTCTTCTCAGTTACACGGTGGTGTTAAGACAGCTGGCTGAAGCAGATTCAGGTTTTCCTTGGTGAAAGAATTCCATTTCAGTGGACTTTAAAGTAGGTCCTGAATAGAATTTTCAGCCCCGTTTTGCAGTGCTGTTTTATGGGGCCCAAAACAGAAGCAGCAATATTAAAGAACCATTAACAAAAGCCATTAATGGGCAAATGGGGAAAAAAGCTGTAGAGCACTTAGAGGTAAACAAAGGCAGTTGCAGTATTTTTCTCAGAAGTTAAAAAAATTTACATGCTACTGTGTTGAGAATTTAAACTTTAGACTAAGTGTTTAAAGCAGAATTTTATACCCCTGAAAATAGGGGATTGTTCTGAAGCACTTTCATTTCCTGACTGTAATAACCACCCATTGTATACACAGATGCCACATTCCTTAATCACATTCTAAAATAGATTTCCTTAAGGTATCATACATAGCAAAAGGACAACTCTTTTTCCAACCAATATTGCTTGCACATAATTATTGATGAGCTCTACCAGTTCCAGAATAGCAAACATCCAATTATTTAACAATATAAATATTGGTTACTAAAGTTTTAATTATAAGTATAAAATCTCTATGTAAAACCACATGCTACAGCTTACCTGTACAAAGGCCAGGAAAAAGGTTATTTTTTCTTATAACAAAGTGCTACTGCAGAATTGACTGATTTGTTGTGGACATTTCTGAACAAATACAGATTGTTTGGCTCAGAGCATCTCCTTACAGACTCCCAAATTCTTCTCAGAAGATTGTAAAGCAGTTAGTTTCAGGCTGCTCAGTAAAAAAGAAAAAAACCCAAAAACCAAAAAACCCCACCACTCTTGGAATTATGGCTGTGCAACCAAACAAGTAGGCAAATTTTAATTTTCTCTAAGCTCTTTCCCAGTTTTCACTATGACTTCAGACGTTTCCATCTAGATTTCATTTACACAGAGCACCATCAGACAGTCCCTGTGTTACAGCTCCAGTCATTCAAGAAGCTGCTGCTCCACCTGTGGCACCAGGCCATTTCAGCATTCCTGGTGCATAAGGCTTTGACTCAGATATCTGGCTTTCTCTCATGTGGATCAGGAATGAATGGCCAGGTCTCTCCTCAGCTGAGAGCCCCAGAAACTTCTTCAATGACTCCAGCTGTAAGGCAGCACCTGTCCAAACCCCCTTAGAAGCCCCACTTCAAGCACAGTGATCCTGTATCTTATCCCTCCATCAGAGACATGGGACAGAGTGAAAGGGGGAAAACCTCTAAGGCAAGAGCCCAAAAGAGGTGCTCAACTCACACCTGAGCCTCAAAATATCCCTTCCTTTTCATACTAAGGCTACCACATGAGATTTTCCCAGACATCCTTTATTCACGCCTAGACACTTTCAAGTAGAAAGAGAGAACTTGTCCATTTATTTGGGGTTTCCAGGTATCAGGCAGCCCAGAGCACGAGCAGCATCTGACAGGCTGACACCCCTGGAAGCCCAGAAGGAGCTCTGCATGTTCAGGGTGTCCCTGTGCAGAGATCAGCACATCCCAGCTGTGCTGGGTTCAGAGCTCACGTGCTGCTGCCATGTCCCAGACCCCAGGCAGACAAGTGAGAGCTGTGCAGCCTCTGGAATGTGCAGGACAAACACTGCACTGATGTCTGCCACAGCCTGGACACACTGGCCTGTGCTACTTGTACACCCACTCGCTTTGTGGTGTGAACTACAGGAGCCATTGGTACACAGTTAGAGTTGGGGGAGATAATGACACCAGGAATGTTCCCAAATATGTCTCCTTATGTTCCCAGTCAAGCTCCAATATTCTGCATTACATCATGGTAACTAGGACATTGAGTCATACCTTTAGTTTTTCATATAAAATACCAGGTATACCTATCTGGAGGGCAGAGACAGCTTTTTCAGGATTGGTCAAAATCAGATTTTGAGCATTTGTTCAGCAGCTGCTAAATGAAAAAGGAAGTTTTCTGTGGCTGGTGGAAATCGCTTTTGTTTCAGGGCCTCAGCGTTAAGGGTTGGTTTTTCATTGCCATCAGAAACTTCAGTAAGTGAGGCTAAAGTGGCCAAGATTTCTTTTGTCTTCAGAGAAATGTCCTTAAGGAACAGAAAAACAAGCAACCATGAACATAGTACTAAAAGGTTTTCACATACAGTTACAATAAAAAGCAATCAATACAGAACAAAAAAAAGGAAATAATGATAAATAAATACCTCATTTAAAATAAAGACCCTATTTATTTCAAGGCAATGTTGTAACAGTTCTTCAGCCTGCTCTTGTGCCATATTGGATAGAGGAAGCACAACCACTCCTCTCCTGACCTTCCTGAGCTCTGTGACTGAGTCACTCAGTTGTGAAATGCCTAATATTAGATGGAGGAGGGAGTGATAAAATGCCATCATCATAAAAATCAGGTTTTAGAGCTAAGAAGCCATATTTAGCAGAACCTTTTCAAGGTACTGCCAATACTATTGACAAAGCATTGAGCAAAATCCATGCCTTGTGGAATAAAACTGGGAAACCAGTCTTACAATCATTTCTGAGCTTTCTTCAGCAATGTAGTTACTAAAGAGATAGTATAAAATAAGTAAGTTGTCCTTAAAAACCTGCATGATGAATAAAAATGCTCATTTGTAAAAGGCAGAAGGTAGAAAGACTGACTGATTCTCAGTGACAGTCTTCCTCCTACTCCCTCCTTCTGCCAAGATCTAGCAATAGAAGTTAATTAGATTTAAAAATAAAATATTAACCTTAATGACTTGGCTGTCTGATTTATCTGGATCTTCTGCAGATTGAACAATTAGTTGTCCAATTTCTTTGTGAAGTTTTCCCATTGTCATTGCCTCTGTGTAAGAAACAAAACACCACACATAAAATCACCTTTTTTGTGATACGTAGAAATACTTATGAATAACACATAAAATTAGGAATCTTTTCATAACTGCCATTTGAAATCTGTTGGTTAAGGCAATAACCTTGTATCAACAGGCAGTACCTCTGAAGTGGCCCAAAGCAGTGAGGGGGAGCAGCAATATGATAAGCAACACACAAGGTTTTCTTTCAAATAATCCCCATTCTTCAAGTATTTACTGCCATGTTTTTCTAAAACTCATGTAATATCTCTCCATTCAGCTGAAAGTCTCTTCCATGTCTAACATGGATGTTATGAAATCTCAATTGTGCATTTGTTGGAAAACAAAGCACATCTTTCCAAATTCCAACTTTAACCAGTCTTCCAGGGTGGCAATAAAATGAAGACAGAAACTTACATATTGACTTTTCAAAACCTGGAAGAAAGAAGGATCAAAATTGTTTGACCTACAGCAAGTAATTACTGTCAACCCTGCAATAAACTGCCTCTAAATCCAAAACATAAACAGCAACCAACCTTTTACTACAGGTGAAACTGTAATCTCACTGTCTGCCAAATTCACATACACATCATAGAGGTCTGATCTACTGCTCACTTCAGAGTCTGTAAATCCAGCGATGTAACCTGGAGCACGGAATTGAGCAAGATTAGGATCTTCATAAATAAAACCAAAAATCACAGTGCTAAAGTCTATTCTAAGAGTATTTGACACAATACCCATTGGACACAGGAGGTTGCTCTCTTGATATTATCAGTCAGTTAACAAGTGTTCAGCAGATGCTTCATTTCCAAGGAGCTTAAAAATCGACTTGTAAAACTGCCGTGAGCATGGATTAACTGCTAACACTACAGCAATACCACTGACTTATCAGTCTGAAATTTTAAACTCTCTTCCTCCCTTCCTACTAAAATTACTCATTTGCAACTTTCTCATTACAAAAATCTCCACTCTGGAGCCTCTTGTCACAAAGTCAGTATTAGGCTGGAACAGAGGAGTAAACCAAGCAGCTTTTATTTACAGCATGTCAGATGAGCAAACTTGGAGCAATTTTTCTCCATGCAAGATGCTCAGTGAGCTGGATAAATGCTGAAGTTGAGTAGTCTCCTTGCTCATATTCTGTATAAAGAAGCCTCTTAATGGCCACATGATGTGTCACAGTAACCTCTGCATAAAGCAGGGGCCTGTTCCTGGATTATGCATTAAGCACTATGCACACACAGCACTGTGTCACACAGACCACACTCCTACAGGTAAAGTTTACCTGTGCTTAGGAGCCTCAGACTTCACTGACATCCAGAGTCAGGAATTCAAAAAAACCCCATTCTGTTACTAGTCATGTGTAGAAGCTGGGAAAAAAAATGTAGCTTATCTAAGTGAGCTGCTTCTCTGCAACAGGAAAACTTTCAATCCCTTCAATCAAAGCATTAAAAAAGTCTCAAGGCTCCTTTGCATCTGTGATTAGGGATAGACTGATAAGGATCCACCCAAAGCCACCAGATTAACTAATTATCTTCCCACATAATTGTTTAGTTGATCTGCCTTTTCCAAAGAAAATGTTTAACTTTGATCAATAACATTAAATAGCAAAATAACCCTTTTTTTTTCCCTCCAAAGCTCTCTGGTGGAAAAGCTTGGCAGCAACAGAAGCCGAAATTGAATTTTCCTGGTATTTTTGATTAATAAATTATCATTACCTGTGCAGGCTTTTAAGGCTTCCAGTTCCTCCTCATTTAGATGCACATATGAATGAAGAATTGACCAGTCTTGTCGATGCCACACTAAAGCTGGCAAAGTCCTAGGGAGATGAGGGTGCAACTTGAGACACAGTAGATTTTTACTTACACTAATTAAAGCTTCACAGTAAAAACTGCATCCCATGAAAAAGAACAATTATCACTAGGTCTCATTTGGGGGGTACATATATATATATTCATATATATATATATGAACTGTAGAGATTTCTACTATCAGTGCAAGCATTGTACTGATAGTAGAAATCATTCTACCATTAAATTTTTCTGAGTTGAGCAACATACAGCAAAACCTTAAGAGGGATTCAATAGAATTTCTATGAACAGGTTTAAGATGGATTTTTTTTTTCCCCCTTAAAATACAATGAAGGTTCAAAATTTGTTGGACTTCTGGGGGTGGGTGAGTGGGAAGGAAGGAATTGATAAAGTACCTGGTAAATTCCTGGATAGCTTCTATTCTAGGATGGTACACTACAATTCTCTTCCTTAACATCAGTGCAGTATATAAAATAACTGTTTCCATTCCAAACTGAGACACTATATCTAGAAATGAGGGGAAAGTATTTTAGAGAAGATATATATGCTGATATTATGATGTTTTTGAAGAAGCTTAAAAGTAACAGCACAGTTGACAGTGTCAGCACAGTTTACTTGCAGCATACATGAAAACCAGATTGTATTTTAGGCTGTAAGAAAGAAATGAGACTAGAGACTCTGGCAGAGATTAACCTTTGATGGAGCCAGCAAGGTAAGCCTTCCGAGCATCAAAGTCCTTGCTGAGAAAGGATCCATTTTCTTCACTTTGGCAGATGCCCTTTGTAAGGACTGCAATGTAACTCTCCATCATTTTCACTGGGCTTCCATGCTTCAAGTAGATTCTGTGTGAAAAGAAGAGAGTCAGGTAATTTAACTGCAATCAGCACACCAATTTATATGTGAAAAATAAAAAAATTTAAAGATCAGTATCCCAAAGAGCAATATTGCTGGCAGTAATTCCTGTTCTGGACACTGGGTTGAGGTTTGAAATGCTAAACTGGAAGTCTGCCAACATGCACACAAACATGTCTGTCTTGTAGAATTTAAAATAACCCTGTATTTTTATTTCAGCATTCTATTTTATGAATGAACCAACATGGACTAAGATAGAAGCACACCCCAAAGGTGTAGGCAGGTGTCCAGACAAAGGATTCTTTGCAGACTGGGAAGGTGTCTGCTTAATGAAAAAGCCCCTACCACAATAACTCCTGTTATTACATGCAGACTATGACTAGGTAGCTTTTAATTTTTTATTATTTTTGCCATTCCTCTCTACTTTTTGCTAAATGAAGAAAAAAAATATAAACATGTCCTTGATATTCATTAAAAACCCAAAATGACACTGAAGAAGCAAACACTGAGAGAACCCATGCACTGTCAGCTGTCTTCCAGGAAGCAGAGAGACACTGTAACCTATTTTACAGGTTAGGATATTTCAGGAACAGCACTGAAGTTGTCAACTACACATTTTCCATGTTAGCTGCAGCACAAAGCTACATCACATTTGAAACTCTATTATTATCACGCTTAGAAGAATCCATTCCAGATTTGAAAGGAAGTATTAGCTGGTAAGTCAGCAGAACTATGATCCACAGTGAATCTAAGTATTTCATGTATCACCAAAAAAGAACAAATCTCAGTTTTTCAGTACCCTGCAGAATTGGTAAGCCTGAAGGCATTCCCAATTCTACAATATATACAGTAAGTCCCAAGAGCACATAACCTTACAGTTTTTTTTCATTAGCTGCAAAATTAGCTGCAAAATCTCAGTGAATACTCTTGGTATCAAGAGCTGGGACCAAACTAATTCAGAAACTGAAGGAAAAGCAAAATAAGCAGCAGAGAGAAAGCATGAGAATGGGGCCATGAAGGGAAGTGAGTAAACAGGACAAGGAAATTAGGTTTTTTTTGGTTGGAAGAGGGCTCTCCCTTCCCTGTAGGAAAAGCAAAAACATCCCTGTGTACTGTGCTTAGCTCAGAGGAGCAGCAAGCAGCATTTACAAAGATATTGTGGAGGGATACAAGTCCTTCACCATACACATCATGACCTTTAAGTTCAGCACTGACATCTTCCCAAACATTTACACTTTTTAAAAATACATTCTCAAGAAAATGAGTGTGAGGGTGGTGGTGGTGTGGGTCTGGAGAACACACACATTAAAACCCAATGAACATATGACATTCACCCAACACTTTCTGAATATGACAAGCTCAAATCAAGGATTTTTATCATCTGATTTCGTTTGTAGGACTGAGTTTCCAGCCATTTGTTTGAACAAATGCAACACAATGACTTCAACCTTTTGCTTTGGCAAGATCTAAGCATGCACATGGCAGTACCTCAGGCCAGCTTTTATACAGACCTGCAGAGGATCCTGGTGAAGGCTGAGTATTTCTCTGGGTTGAAGTCTTTGGCCATCAGGACAATGGAGAAGTGGGTCACCTGCACATGACACAGGCACAGAAAGGTACAGAGCTCAGTTAATGACCCCACACCAAGAGTTTTGGTCACTTTACTGTCAAGGCTCCAAGTTCCTAACTGCAGGAATGGCCTGGACAGAGGACTTCTGATGTGACTCAGCTCCAGCACAGACTATCTTTTGCTTCACCTACACACAAGAGTTGCTTTCCTCTAATCTCATAAGGTTATTAAAAACAGAAAGGCATTTTTCTTCCCTGCAGCAGGGAGGAAACTTCCAGAATTTGTTGCCAAAGGAGGCTGCAGAAGCAGACAGTATCAACATATTTAGAAAGAGACAGGAAAAAATACATAGCAGGCCTGCAAACAGAACTAGTCCAACTTCCTCAATCAAATGATTGTGGGCTGGGACAGTACAAGACTGAAAGTCTGCAGACAATGACCAGGCTCACGTGTCCTCCTGAAATAGCATCTCCCACTGCAATTGTTGAAGGCAGCACTGTGACATTTGATTTTATTTTACTTCACAGGAAATATAAGCTTGGAGCGAGGAAAGCAGCGTTCTGCTGTGGGCATACAAAATTACCACATTATCTTTCCACTTAACAACATAGCATGAAACATGAAAATTGAACAGATGTAACTGACAGTTTAATGATTTTCATAACAGGGAAAAGACAGAAGATACAACTATATTTGCTGTCTTCCAGTAATCAATGCAATGGAAAAGAATGTACCTACATAACTCGATCTTTTGGGAATAAAAGGCAGCAGGTTCTATAGGAACAATATTCTTTACACTATGAAACAAACTTCTTAGAGAGTTGTCTCTCTCTAAATGCTGAACTTGAAATGCAAATTAACTAGAAACAGCAGCATGAAATAGCATTTGCATGTTAACACAAGGAATTGGGTAATGAATATCTCAATCATTCTGCAATTCCATGTCTGGGTGACAAATGAAACGTAGACTGGCTGGACACATGGACAGAGCTGCATCTGTGAGCACACAACACCTTGAATCCCTTCTCCTCCTCACATTTCTCTCCATGGAAAACACTGCTTAACCCACAGAGGAAGCTCTGCAGAAGCCCTCCCTGCATCCTGCTGAAAAACCCTGCCAAGTCATACCTTTTTCAAGGCTGGAGAATCCTGAACTTCTACCGTTGTGATGTAGAACCAAGACCTTTTATACTGCCCAAATACAAACGTATGAAGCAATTTGTTTTCATCTGTAAGGCAGCACTTTCGCAGCAACAGAGTCCTCAGTTCAGCTGTTACGGACGGATAACACCAAACCCACAAAGCATCTCCGTTGGTGTCTTTTTCTATGGTGGAAAGATGTTCACTGTGAGAATGCCAAACAGCAGCAAGGAAGTAAATTGATGGGTTAATCAGGTTTGTTTCCTGGAATCAGATTAAAATTCCACCTTACCCTGACCCTAGACATCCTATGGTTCAAGCCTTAAGGCAG
Source organism: Hylia prasina (assembly GCA_013397195.1). Classification (NCBI taxonomy): domain Eukaryota; kingdom Metazoa; phylum Chordata; class Aves; order Passeriformes; family Sylviidae; genus Hylia; species Hylia prasina. Next base: position 2,576 of record VYXD01009947.1, on the reverse strand, counting down.
GAATTCTAATACAGGTTTTATTTTTAAAATATTAATAAATCTCCATTCTTGACCTGCTTCACGAGGTCAGAGAAGCACCAAGTTTGAATGCACATTCAACATGAGCACGGTATTGACGAACAAGCACCGGGACCAGCTTATTTATGATCTTCACTATTTCTGATTTCGCAACACAAGCCTCGGAAGCCGCGAATTTCAGACACTTCGGCCGAGTTTGTGCACGGCTTAGCCCCGTAACAGGCAGAGCCGGCAGAGCCGGCACCGCCCGGGCCCGCGGCCTCAGCGCGGCGGGCCCCGGTACCGCNGCCCCGCTCCGCCCGCCGGGGCCCGCCCGGCCCTCACGGCCCCGCTCCGCCCGCCCGGCCGGGCCCGCCCCCCCGCCATTTACTGAGCGCTCGCTGCCCGCCCGCCTCCTGCGCCTTCCTTCGGCGGGAGCCGCCCGCCCGTTCTCCGGCGGTGCCGGGGGAAAGAACGGTCTCGGGAAAATGTGTCTTTTTTTTTGTTGTTTGCGTCACAGAATCCCTGGATAGCTCAGGCTGGAAGGGACCACGGAGCTCAGGCGGTGCCACCGCCGTGCTGAAGCAGGTCCCCGGGGCGCGGCAATCAGGAGCGTGTCCAGGCTCCAGTGGGGGAGACTCCAGACCCTCCCGGGCAGTGTCCCAGTGTGTCATCACTGCACAATACAGTTCTTCCTTGTATACAGGTGGAATGCCGTGTGTTTCTGCCTGTTGCCTCGTCCCACTGCTGGACACCACTAAGCAGAGCCCGGTCCATCCTCTTGACACCTCCCTTCAGATAGTGACAGACATGGAAGAGATCCCTGCTCAGTCTCTTCTCCAGGCTGAACAGCTCCCTCAGCCTTTCCCCAAAAGTGAGCTCCACAGCCCTCTGTAAGTCACGGGGCACAGTTCATGTGAAATGTTACACAAAAGGAGGGTGGCCTGCTGACAACCACCTCCTGAAGTCACAGCCAAGAGTACCCCGAGTAACCCAAAACACAGACATCCCTGTGTTTCCACACAGCATGGATAAAGGCTGCCTTGTGCCCAAGTGGGGACAGCGTGGCATGAGGAACAGTCATGGAAGCAGAACAACTATTCCTGAGTAACTCCATGCATCAGCAAGTTTATTGAGAATGTAAAGATCTCATTTGCAAGTTTGGACGAACAGTGGCACCTGAACATTGGACTCCATGATTTTAGGGTGTTTTCCAACCTAAATGATTCTAGCAATACCATGACACAGATTAGGAGAAGAAACTTCTGAAATAACTGGGATAACTAGAAGAGTATCAGAAGCTCCTAAAAAAACATGTGAAGTTCTAGGAGAGGCCAGGCCTGTCCCAACGTGGCTAGCGAATGCACTAAAGGGGAGCATGCCATATTTTCATGAAGTCATGAAGCACACAACTCAACTACCACGTAGGAAGAGATGTGACAAGTCAGATGATAAAAGCTGCTCTGGATACAAAATCATCTTGATCCCAGCCTGGAGGGCTTTCAGGAACTTCAAAGATCCAAAAATATGGAGTAGGCTGCCCAATAGCAACTCCAGCAGTAAGTACCGGGCAGGACACCTGCAGTCTCCATGAGAGCACAGCTGTCTTCATGAGAAAGATGCAAGGACAGTCACTGGCTCCAGTGCCATGGGCACAGCTGCCCCCCAGACCTCAGGCTGTCACCCGACAGACTTTTAAATTAATTTTATGAACACAATAAAAGCACTTGTTCAGCACTATAAATACCTTCCTGATGACTCTACTTAATGCAGACCGTACTAAAATACAGGTCTGTCAGGGTCTAGGAATAGAATTCCCCAATTAAGTGTTCCCACTGAAACACCCCAGACCACGCATCACTCGCTCACCGCCCCGCGACAGGATGGAGAATTAGAGGTACAAAAAAGGTAAAGATCACGGATTGGGCTAAGAACAATTTACTAGAAGCAGCAATGGATTAAGAAAACCAACAGTAAGAACAATGCAAATAACTGTGTGCGAGACAGGGCACGACTCACACGGGCCCCGGGGCCAGTCGACCGCCGTCCCCGGCAAACCCCCCAGTGCCCCCGGTATCGCTTAAGCCTCATTCGGGCAAAGGGCTTTGAGGAGCTCGCCCCGCGATGCCTTCGCGATCCGATCCGCCTCACGGCCCCGATCTCCTCACGACCCCACCTCCCGATCCCTTCAGGGTCCCGGTCCCAATCCCCCTCCCGCTTCTTCCGCGATTTCCCCACGATCCCCTCCCTGTCCCGATCCCAATGCTCCGTCCATCCGGTCCCGATCCCGGCCCTGATCCCAATGCTCCGTCAATCTGGTCCCGGTCCCGAGACCATTGCCCTGTCGATCCGGTGCCGGTCCGGGTCCCGGTCCCGCCGGGCGGTTCGCGCGCGCGCCGGGCGGGGTTTCCGCTTCCGCCGCCGCCGTCAGGGCGCGCGCGGCGCCTTTCCCTCCCCTTCCCGTGCCGCTCCCTCCCTTTCCGGCCGCGCGTGCCGCCTGGCTGGAGCTCGGAGCCGCCGCCGCCCCGTGAGGAGCCGCCGCCGCCGCCATCATGCCGGTGTACTTCCAGCGGCCCGAG
>VYXD01009946.1:519090-564825 GCA_013397195.1 Hylia prasina | reverse complement strand
AATGCCGGGGCGTGGAGGCACAGCCGGGGAAGGAGCCGGGGAAAACATCAATCCCAACTTTCTCACCTTGACGGGAACTGAGCGCTCCCTATGTGTCTCCTCCTGCCGCCCTCCCTGCCGGCCCAGCCTCCCCAGGAGGGCCGTCCGACGGGCCGGGGTCGCCGCGCCAGCTGTCCCCCGTCCCTCGAGGGGGAGAAACGCGAGTAGGGGGGTCCCCCTGGCTACAGGCCCCCTCGGTCCCTGCTGCCCGGGGCCGGGCCGCGGGCTCGGGTGGCTGCGCGGCGGGGTTGGCTGCGGCTGCCATGGGGCGCGGGGCTCCCCTCGGACCGCGCCTGCTGCGGGCAGCGCTGCTGCTCGCCCTCTGCCCCGCCGCCGGCAGCACCTGGATGTGAGTACTCGGGCGCGGGGTCAGGGTGGGAGGGCTGCGCGGAGCCCGTCCCCTCGCATCCGTCGGGGCCCGGCGCTGACCGGGGGCTGCCTCTGCAGGTGGCTGGGCATCGCCGCCGCCGGCGGACCCGAGAAGCCGGGCTGCGCCAGCCCTCCGCTGAGCCGCCGGCANGCGGTGAGTGACCGCCCCGGCGGCGCCGGGCCCGCGGCTGCCCCGCCGGTCTGGGTTTGCGCGGCCGGGAGCCCCGCGGGGCAGGGGCACCGAGCGTCCCGTCGGCAGAGCCGGGCAGAGCCGGGCGGGCGCTCTCCGCAGCCGTCCCCGGAGGTACCGCAGGCACACGAAATGCACCGAACAGACGAAACCTGCCCTTGTCTTTGCAACGTTGGTCTTGCTTTTTGTAATTTTCGCGTAGTACGCCCGTGGGTGACGCTGCCCGTAGGTAGATCCACTCAACTACCTTGAAATACTGTTTTTCTTAGACTTACGTTAGGTTTATCCCCTTGTGTCATAGTTACTAAGTGAGCTTATGACATATTATTTCGAAAACGTGACTTACAGGTTAAAAAAAAGTCTGCTCAGGGCACTAAATACAATGTGAAATGCTTTAAAATATACCATATGTGCTCAGTTACGTGGTATTGATCAGCACAGTCGAACCAAGGCTGCTTTTTTCTTGCATAAAATAATTATGAAATTGCTGGAATTTCCAGTGAAGCAAGGATGAGGGTTTTGTATCAAACGTCTCACCAACGCTTTCCTACAAGTTGCAAGGATCCTGCAATTTTTTTTTTTAAGGTGGTCACTGATTTTGTGATGGATGTGATTGTGATTTTAAGTATTGTGATACTTCATTTGTGTTCGTGCAATCTTCACCTTGAACTGAAACAATGTAAACCTCCCAAGCTTTAATTATGAAAACATAAAATGAGGAATAAAAAGTGATGCATATTCCAAAAAGGAAAGGGAAAAAAAGAAAATGAGAGGTTTCCCCAGTGTATGGAGCCATATGTGTGTTAGTCCTTCTGTTCAACAGGAAGGACTGTTCCTGGAGACCCACTGTTCACCCACAATGCTTCACTAGTGTGTACTGTGGAAGCCTTTTATGATGGTGCTGGCACCACAGACTAATATAAACAGGAGCAACAAACAGGATTTTTCCTGCCCATGAGCAGGAGCTTTAGAGACTGGAAATAAATAATTTTCACAGCAGTGAAAATTGGCCCATTTCAGTAAAATTTCAGCTACATTTATTGACCACTCACTGATACTCGATTTACTTAGAGTATGCCTTGCTTAACCCAGTATAAAGCAGCGTGTCACATTGTGCCAGAAGTTCCAGAGAATGGGACAGGTGTAAGGAATCCAGGCAGGTCCCTCCATGATTCTTATAAGATATAGTCTAACAAGGCCTTTCTGTCTTTCCCATGGCCAGCTATTTCTAGGAAAACGCATGGCCTAAAAATCTTTGTGCCATACTCTTTTCTGCCTGGTTTAAGATTTTCGGGGCTCTTTGCTCTCTTTGTGAATGAGAAGAGCATCAATGTATGCTAAATTTAGCATGAGGTAAGTTTTGGCCCTGTACCAAAGTAACCTGGGATCATGACAGCTTCTCTGAGATTTAAATTGACCTTTTCTTCTTCAAATCAACATGAATAGTAAAAAGTGGAGTAGAGAGTAAGGGGTTTGGAATGTGGTTAGTTTTGAGTTTGATCTTTTATTTATTATTTGGCTCGAAAAATTCTGAGGCAAATAAAACTCTTAATCAGATTTAGAAAGAAGGTACCAAAAATAGCAGGGTACAAGTAGTGATAAACAGCATCATTAATACCATGGTCGTATGAAGAGGCCCTGAAGTCGTTTCGGGGCGTGAACATCCACTGCTTTGAACAAGATAACGTTACAGTCCAAGCTGTGGTGACCTTAAATTTGTAACTGTTCCCTTCTAATAATCATCTGGCTCGTCCAGTCCGTGTGTGTATCCCAGGCAGGCAGGTGATCAGAGCGAGTCCCCGAGTAACAACATTTCACGCCTTGCCGTGCAGGCACGAAGGAGACGGCGTTCATCTCGGCGGTGACGGCGGCGGGGCTGGTGCACTCGGTGACGCGCTCCTGCAGCGCGGGGAATGTCACCGAGTGCTCCTGCGATGTCACCCTGCGGCACGGCGGCTCAGCCAGCGAGGGCTGGCACTGGGGCGGCTGCTCGGACGATATCCACTACGGAATGTCCTTCAGCAGGAAGTTCCTGGACGTGCCTTTCAAGAACATGACAGGCAAGAGCGGGAGTGGCCTGGCGGCGATGAACCTGCACAACAACGAGGCTGGGAGGCAGGTAGGTGTCATTCCGATGTGGCAGCAACTGCTCCATCACCTTCGCTGACTAAATCAGCCACAGCAGGCAGGTCCTTGGCTGCAGGTATTCGTGGGGTCAGGGGCGAGAACAGCAGTAACATCACCAAAGAAACATTACAAACTCAGAATCAGAGCTGGTTTTAACCAACTAATCTCTGTATGTTAAAGTGAAACCCATAAAATAAGTAATAGAACTGCAGTGCTTAAATAGTAAATTTATCTTAATTAGAATTTGATATTCAGTTGCAAACTTGAAATAGTCATGTTATCAGCATGATACAACATGATTTTTGTCACTTGTTATTCTGTTACTAACATGACCTGCCTTTTTAATTCTCTCTAATACTGGAGAAGAAGGTCAGCTGGACACAAGGCCTCATTACTCATCCACAGTCTGTAGTCCATACCTGAGAGAACAAGTTTAATATAGTTCAGAGAGGAAATCAAGAGCTAATACTTTCTTTAAAAACATGGGATAGAAATGACACCTTCAAACTACCTCATGGGTTGGGACATGCATCAAAGAAGTGAAAGGAGACTGATTGTGGATGGCTTTTTTTCAGCCCAAAGAACTTCCAACCAACTTGCTGAGGAAAACTGTGTTTGGATGTGTGACATTGGATTCTCCTTCCTGTCCCGCAGAGGATGTAAAATGGGGGCAGAAATAGCTTATACAGGGAGATGTGAGCCTGTAATCTAGTGCTTGGAGCTTACATCTGGAATGGAAGAGATTTGTATTCTTATTTTTCCTTTAAAATTACTTTCTCTGCTTTACCTTGGAGATTTTATCTTTAATAGCTCTCTCTGGGCCCATAATACTTTAAACCTGTTCCTGCTCAGTGACACAGCTATAACTAAAGGAGAAAAAAAGAAGGGGAAAACCTCTGGTTTTGACTACAGATATTGATGGACTCCATTGTGACTCTGAAATTTCCTGTAGCTGGAAGCAGCATCAGTGGGTTTTACTGTAATTAACTTTCCTGTCTGCCACAGACAAGGAATAGCCATAGTAAGCCATCATAAGAGTCATGGTGGTATAATTGAAAATTGCTTTAATTTGAAGTAATTTTTACTGGTAATAGGTGTTATTTCATTTAAGCTATGTAGTTGGAAAAGCAGAAAATCTTCCAGGTTCCTTCCAACCCAAACCATTCCATGATTCCATGGTACTGTGACAAAGATTCTTTTCATAACTGAAGTACATGAAGCAAACTTTAAACATAAGTAAAAGCTGAGAACAGTTACTATGAGTTTAATTAGATGCCAGTCAGCTAAATCATCTCCAAGGAAAGGTGATCATTGTCTTGTAGTAGCTGTTATTAAGAGGAACATAAGATTAAATTATTATTTCCTTAAGGAAAGGACAAAGGGTTCTTTATCATGTTTGTAGAGTGAGATAATTAAGAAAGAAAAATATATTCAGCTTCCATGCATAAATATTTTGTAATTTAATGGAAAAATGTAGGATAATGCAAATATTTTGATCACTGTCCAGAATGAAAAAGAATGTTCATTGTTGATATTTGGGATTTCTAGCAGCAGTATTATCTGAAGTAACGTTTAGCATAACTCTTCCTTTTTATATTTTCAAATCTTAACTAGGAGATGCTGGAAAATGTTTGCCTTCATGTTTGGAGGCTTACAAGAAGGATGTTTTGATATCTTATGGTCTTTTGTAATAAATACTGTCATGTTCCTGGTTTGGTGTCTAGCAAGAGCAGTCTTCCAAGGACAATACTTTTGTGTTTGTTTGGAGTTAGTAACAGAACTGGTATGTGCAGAATTCTCTTTTTTCTCTCCTATTTCAGTACAAAATGTTATTTCACAGTTCCAAATCTCATAGTTGTCATATCAACATATAAAAATTTTAAAACTGTGTGTGTCTTTTGAGTTGTCCACTAATCTGACTTTCAGAAGATTCAGATTGCGTCCTTATTCTGCTAGAAGATAAACACTCATCATCTTTTAGCATGGCAGTTTTCAGTGTACTTAGATGTGCATATGTGAGTTGGGCTCCTCTCCTCCTTATACAAGAGGATGTGGAGAGTCAGGCACTATGGGGTGACTATCATTGTATTAGTATTATTTTACTGCTGGAAAAATTCTGCTCACTTTTCCACTTGTGGAAATTTATTTGATGTGGGACTTGTGTTCTCTCATTGAAGAACCTGGCTTATCAGAATTTGTTTTTGCTGATACTTGTGGATTGGTGAGAGACTCAGCAAGAGTTTGGAACTGTTCTTAAGTGATGCACCTCTGGTAGGACATGTGCTTGTCTTTATGAATAATCATATTAGTTCTACCAGTGGCTGAAATTGGGACTATTGATTACAGGCATCAGTTCCTGTGGCAAAACAAGTGCTGGTAGTCCTTGTCTCACAGCTGAGAACAGTGCCTGCAAACAGAGAGCTTAACTTGGAGGTGTTAAGCATTAACTGGCATTAGAGGTTATGCAAACTGTGATTCCATTGACACTCTTTGCTGCAAATCAGCCTCTGCTTTCTGTCCCATCTCTCTGTTCTAGCCACAGATTCCCACCCTGTGCTGCTTCCTCCGTTGATTGCATTGGATCGGTGAAAAGAAAACAGTTTAAAAATGATCTTTCTCTCAGGTTTGATTTTTAAAAAGAGCAGTGTTCATCCCTGTTCATCACTTAACCCTGCACTTTTGTTGTGCGTGTTGTACCACCAAGGCTGAGTGGCAATAGGGGCAGAAGGAACTGCTCAGATGGGCTTGTGGCTGACTACAATGCTCAATTCCACACTGATCATTTCTCACAAGCTATCAGTCAGTTCCATAACCCACCTAAGAAAGCCTCTGCCAGCTTGCTCAGAATGACACATCTATCCACTAGGTTTCTGTAGCAGTGCTCATCTGAAGCTCTCCATGGAATTTGTTTTTCATGGGGAGAATCCTCTCACTATTTCATGAACAACTAAACAGATTCACCATATGAATCTAAAATGTGAAACTGTTGTGGAGTCAGTCTGGAAGTCATGATCCCAGTAACTCTGCAGTCCCTGTGCACTGCTGAGGCACATGTGTGTGCTTCAGCTGTGTCCCACCTGAAGGCCATGTTGGCTCTTTAGGCACGATCTTAGGTTTGCTTACAATATCAGGAGAAGATGCCTAATCCCTAAATTTTGTCAGATGTTCAATTATGGGAGCTTTTTCATTGATGTTCACATGGCAGACTGAGATGCAGTAGCATGTTCTGTGATCAGGCAAAACAAAATGTGACCTCTCTGTGCTGGCAATGTAAAGTATATTGGAGTCCAGGCTGATAATTTGCCCATTTCGGCAGCTGGGAAGCAAGACACTGAATCAAATTTGTAGTCCTTGCATTCATTTGCTCATCTGTACACTGCTAATGTATGCCATATTTTTATACCTTGACATCAGTCTAAGACTTCAACATCAGTTTCTGCTTCTGTTTCTAAACTGTCTCATTCTACTTTTGTTTAGTTCATCCTCAGAGAAAGATTCTGAGTGTTATCTGCTGGGCTACTTGCCCACATGGAAGTAGCACCCTTAGCACCTAGCAGACATGTCCATAGATTCTTCTGACAGTTTCTGGATCCTTCTGCCCTTAGTAAGTAACTTAACATACTGCAGTGAAAACAAAGATTACATCTGCAACCTTATAAATCTATTAGCACAGTATGATTTAAAACTACTTCAAAATTCTAGTTACTTGACAAAAAATTTATCACTCAAAATTGGAAAAATGCTATTAAATCCTCTCTATTTTTAAGTTGTGTGTAAAATTTATCTTCTGATATTATGTTTCTCTTTTCATTCACATTTTTATTAGGTCATCTGTCTTCTGACAGACTTTTTGTCCTTGAATTTTAAATTCTCATCTGCCTCAATCACTCTTATATCTTAATGATTAATATTCTGACTACCCAGTGATTTCATTATTGACAGATTCTTGAGATTCAAGCAAGCTCAAGTCTGTCTATTAAAGAGAAACTAGTCTGTGTAGAAGAGATGGTAACCAACCAGCAGTACTAACTAGCACTTGATTTGCCGCTAAAAGAGTCTTTGTGTGCTCATGGGTGAGAGTTTGCTTGTTGCAATATTCTTATTTCTTGCAGTAGGGCAGAAAAATCTTCAGTTGCAAAAGCAGCCCACAGCATGTGGAAGTATCTCCTGTACAGGTGCATGTCTTTGTCACATTTAGTTTGCAAAGGCTCATGGCTGTTCGAGGTCAGGGCAAATGCCTGCTCTCTCTTGCTAATGTTTTTTGTGAATGTCTTGCATATTGGGCTCCCATAGTAACCTCCACCTACAAACCGTTCTATTTATTCACCAAAGATGTGAGTCCAAACAAGCACTTTGGTCGTGTGTTTTTTTTGAATGTTTGTAGAATTTTATGCAAATGCCAACTCAGGATTGTGTCAATATCTTTGGGCAGAATGTGCCAGGAGGCCTCAGTGCCCACTGAAACCAATGGAGTAACCATGCTGGACTCATCCCAAACTTCAGTGACCAGAGTCGCTGTGATGAAACACCCCAGTTTAGCACATTGTCCTATGCCTTGACTGGTTTTGGAATTTTGAGGATGGCATTTGTGCTGCCTGAGCTACCAGTATGGAGTCTGGGACTTGACTTGCTTTCTGGTCCTGCAGAGGGCCAGTGGGGCTCAATAGGATTTCAAGTCACTGCAGAATCAAGGCTTAGGAACTGGCACAAATGAAACTACTTTCTCAGGGGCAACTAGAGGAGCATGTTAGATTTGTGTTCTGTTTTTTAAATTCAGTTTCAGAAAGATATAGACTGACAGCAGTTAGCATCTGTGGAGGCTGAGGGATAAGCGAAGGATTAGGATGAAATGTAATAAACATCACGTAGTTGGGGTGTTGGTGTTTTTTTTTTGTTTTCCCCATGTTTTGGTAAAAATGGTTCCTCCAAAGAAGATTAATTTGAATATGCATTGGCCTTGATGCATGAGAAGTTTCAAGACAAACTTACTATGAGCCAATTTAAAATCCACACTTACTGTTAAATTTCTCAATCGCTTTGATTGTGGAAATTAAGTATGGGGAGAAAGGTTAGTAAACTGGAAGACGGCAACATGGGCTTTCCACACTACTAACCAATGGCCCATATGAGTCTACAGGCTGGCTCCAGAAGATATGTTAATGCAAATGTAAAACAAACCAAAAAATATATCTTGTGCTACAGCTGTACTTGTGTGATTTTTCAGTGCCTTTTTTAAACTCTAATGTGAGGGTTGTCACAAGACTAATTGTATGGTTTTACACTATGACTATTAGATGTTAGAGAAGGAAGTATTATATCGATTGTCTCCTGAGTATTTGTGTCAGTCTCAAGATAAAGATATGGGATAAAGGAAGTTACTGCTTGTTTACATATTCCAGGTATTTGAGGCTTGATATCCTATAAACTGAGCCAAAATTGTTGTGTGTTACAAAAAGCTTAACACAGGCTTTAGATTCCCATTGTTGGTCAGACAGTTACTGTTCAGCCCAGCCCTTGCTTCTACATGAGCATCGAAAAGTAACTCATCTAAGGGTATTTAAGTGTTGGCAAAAACTGTGGAAACCTTGCTAAAACACTGACAGTTATAAAAGTAATATGAATGCAACTATCTAATTGTGTTAAATAGAGCCATTATGAAACTGGAAACACTAGAAACCCATACTAGAACTAGCTAGGTCTAAATTAAAAGAACAGGGTTTAAGACTGTAAGTGAGAAGCACTGAGATTTACTACTTGAATACTTGAGCCAAAGACACCTCTGCTAAGCCATAGTGAGCCTTTTGATAGACTTTCTGTGAAGCTCAGAGATGTGGGCATCCTCCTGCTCTTCCAACAGTTTGCCCTGGGGTGCCTCCTCCTGTGCTGCTTTGGGTGTTGAGCCACACTGGTTGCCCAGGCACTGTTGTGTGACTTCTGCCATTTCTGTGGCCTTAGTTACAAACAAGGCTGTGAATGTTTAGTGATCTTCACTGTAGCTGTAAAGAACCCTTAAAAGGCAACATAACTGGGCACTTACTTGCCCAGTAAGTCTCTTCCAGCATAGGAAGGGTGCCATGACCTGTTCTTGCTTTGCCTTTCTGCTATTCCCCACTAGACCCTTTCACCCATGAGGGCCTTTGGCATTCCAGCAGTGGGAGGAGCGACACAGGATACGTCATTCAGGTATTTAGGATCCTCCAGAATGAAAAGCCATCCAGAAATTACTGCTTTCACTGTTGTGATCAGTATTGCTACATTATGCCCATTGCAAACTGCAAATGAGGAGCACATCTGAAGATCATGCCTCTCATAGTGGAGGTCGAGGACTGGAAACCTGGTTCCTAACATGTGCTCTGTCAGACTTCCCTGTTACGGAAATGGCAGCGGCAGCTGTAATATTAAATACTTTGAGACCTCTGTGTTACTGATGTCAGGCAGCATTCCTGATGAATGAAAGACCACATCCAAATGTTGCTCTCTTTTGCTTTCAGGCTGTAGCAAAGCTGATGTCTGTGGATTGCCGTTGTCATGGTGTTTCTGGGTCCTGTGCTGTGAAAACTTGTTGGAAAACCATGTCATCCTTTGAAAAGATTGGCCGGTTTTTAAAGGATAAGTATGAAAACAGCATACAAATATCAGACAGACTGAAAAAAAAGCTACGCAGGAAAGAGAAAAGCCAGAGAAAAATACCGATTGGGAAAGAGGACCTGCTGTATGTGAACAAATCACCCAATTACTGTGTTGAAGACCAAAAACTGGGGATCCCAGGAACTCAGGGCAGAGAATGTAACCGCACGTCGCAGGGCCCCGAGGGCTGTAACCTGCTGTGCTGCGGGCGCGGGTACAACACCCACGTTGTCCGGCACGTGGAGAGGTGCGAGTGCAAGTTTGTCTGGTGCTGCTACGTGCGCTGCAGGAGGTGCGAGACCATGACCGACGTACACACCTGCAAGTGAGGGGAAGTACAGGAACCGCGGCCAAACCATCCGCCCTGCGTGCTGCACACGGCAGGGGCAGCAATCGCTGCCACCGACCGTGCGGGATTTCAGAGGGATCGGCCTCGGGGGGGACAGGCACTGCCAGACAGAGGGTGGCCCAAGCATGCCTCGACTGAAATGACAGCTGAGTAAACGTCAGGCTGCATGCAGGGACAGCTTAAACGGCAAAAAGGACTCCTGATGACACATTTGAAGGTGTTACTCCGTGAGCGGGGCCAGATGCTAAACTTTTCAAGTCTTTAATAGACACAATGTCCTGAAGATCCATGTGGTGGGTAGGTACAGTGGAGAAATCTCAAAATTTCATTAGCCAGAGACTGAACAGTTAAGAGTGTTAGTAAGACATTAGATATAATCCTTATGTCTGTGCTTTTAAAACTGGGACTAGATGGATCCACTAGATAGTTAATTTCTGCAGGCTTCAGAAAAACCCACAAAGACAGGGAAAGAGTTCAGCTGTTGAGCACGAAGCATTTGCTTTGCAGCCGTTCAGAAAACTGCCTTCTGCATAATGTGCAGAAAAGTGTCAGGAAGTGAGGAACGTGTGTGACTGCAGAGAGCTCAGCAGCATCGGCCTGCAAAAGGAGGATCAAGCTGTGCCCAGGGGAGAGAGGCAGGAGCACAGCTTGGTGAATGTGAATTGGGTACCAAATAGCAACCTCAGCATTTTTAACAGGTTGTCCTTCAAACACACAAGGGACAGGTCTGAGAAGGGACAGAAATACAGTTTGATATTTGAAAGAAATAAAACCCTCTGCAGGCATTTCCTGAGTATCTGAGCACACATTTTGCAAGCCAGCTGGTTGTCACCCCACTCTTGAATTCTATGCAATAACCTGAACCATTCAACCATCTCACTGGTTGAATGGTTCACCATCACTATAAAAATTGCCACATGAGATTTAGCCCAAAGGAATCTTCCATAAAGCAAAGGATTTTTTTTAAAATGTATTTTCTTTATAGAATCAGCAGCTAGAATTTTTCATTAGGTTGCATCCTCAGTAAGTTCAATGCACAATGTAATTTATGGATTGGCTCACGCCACTAAAATATTTAAACTGTTAATGATAACATTTTCTCTGTCTGCATATGGCTTAATTTTATTTTACATCTGTGAAAGGTTGTTTATTGTCATGCAGTGATTTAATGCCTGGCTTAAAAAGCATCATGTGAAAGGATTACTGTTGTTTAATTGTGCAAAGAACTATTTTTGATAAGACAAGAAAATTTATATTTTGTAAATATTTAAATTATGCAAGTTATGTAAAGGTTTCCAAAACTAATGTGATAAGACTACAGCCCTTGAGATTTGTTGGTTAGATATTTGTTAATATTGTAGTAGCCTTTAATTGATTTTTATTTGCATGTGGTGGGGGAAATTAGTCAGAGAACTGCATAAATGATAGGGGTTTTGATCATCAGCGTAGTTACAACTATTTCAGTTCATACACACTGATGAGAAACACTTACTATGACATTCTAAATGGTCAGTGATTAATATTCTGCATACTTTCTTTTTTATTATTCTCTTAAATGCATTTTACAAACACTGAAATCCCAGCTCCAGCAGTAAGTACTCTCACTGAAATCAAGGGAACTTGGAAGGGTTTGCAATCCCTTAACTTCTTCCATACTAACAGCCAGTTTTTAGAAACTTGGGACAGTTTGGCTGAGGCTTTCAAAGTTACTTTGAAGAATTAATTTCCTATTTGTCAGTTATTTTCCCAGGAAAGATGGTGACCAGATTCTGAACTGTCACTATTGGATGTGTAAGTCAGGAAAAAGGAAACAAATCTTCCATGTGGTGGTATTTCACTGCCTTATGTAGATTATCTTAGGAACATCAGTTCAGCAACACTGAAGTCCATTATCTGCTGTTTGGATCTTTACCCCACTTTTGGCCAGTCCACATCCATTAGCCTAACCAAATTATTATCTTGGGACCACGAAATCTGCTGTCTGTGGGAAGGGTGCTCAGCATGCCAGTAAGGCACTGCCACAGATTTCAACACCTCTGTGAATACTTGGATAGGGGGGACAGGTCTTGGTGGAAGACCCTGAAGAGAAAGTTGTGACTTCAGGTTGTTTCAGCAGTGAAAATAAACCCACAGGTTTATACAAGGAACACAGGTTCCTCAGGCCCACAGGTGCCACAGGACTGACTCGCAGCATGGCTGAGAGATGACCAAACAGCACTAAGTACAGACAGAAAAGTTGCATACTCTGTGCTGAGACCATACTTGGGATAATACAATTTTGACCGCTTAAATAACCCCGAAATGTTATTTGAGCTCAGTAGTTTGTTGTTTTGGGGGTTTTGTGGTTGTTCTGTTGTGTGGGTTTGTTTTTGTTTTTTTTCCTGTTCACTGGTTGCAAGATCAGCAAGAGAAAGATCAGCAAGAGAAAGAGAAGTAAGTAGCTGCTTTAGCTGCCTCCAGGGATCAGAATCTTCCAGAGGATGGAGTGAGTGATTTCCATGCATTTTACATAGTAGACAATGTAGTTGGATTATTATGGTGCTCTGTGCTGATCCCTACCTCTCTCCATATATATTCTAATGCCCTGAAACAAAGTTTTTGTATCTGCATACTTCAAATGATAATAAACAGATGATGTTTATTTTATTAACTAATATACTACAAAACTTAACATAACATGTAGTTATCTATGTGGTGGGTTAGGTCTTATTGAGACATCTATGAGAACTAAGACATAAATGTCAGACATCAAGACATCCATCAAGTTTTTCAATGGGATGATTCAGTTGCCAAGACCTGGGGACTTGAGGCTGTACTGATAAAAACAATGCTGAAACATTCAAGGCTGAAAATTAGAGAAGATTGCTGTAGCATTTGGTTGGCCAAAAACATTTGCATGCCATGTTCCACAGAAGACAGCACTCTCTTCCAGTGCCATCCATCAAGCTCAAAGAGGAGTCATGATTCCTTCTCAGTTTGAAGTGCCTTTTTTCACGTTTGCATGAACCTGTAGCTATGTCATGCTATGGACAACACCCTAAGAAAGGCAACAGGCGATTACAGATTTAGAGATTGAAATACAATATTAATGGAACTGGTTTGCATGTTCTGGAGAGGAGGATATAGGGCAAGGAAGAATGTAAAAAGATACCTAAGTGGAGAGTCATCAATTTTTAACTTGCTAAAAAGTAGTTGTTAATATTCAGCTAAGAAGATTTGGACAGCACGTAACCCAAGCCACCTAGATGGACAGTGAAGCACAGGAAGGGTATCTGAGGAATCTGTTTTAACCTGAGTCTATGAAAGACGACTTAGATCTTTGTGACATTAAAAGGGATAACTACACAGGCAGCAAGGAGGAACTAAAAGTGGCTTTAATGTTATCAAAAATGCAAAGAAATACCTCAAGTAAAGCATGTTCTCTCTTGTCATACTTTACTTTTTTACCCCCCAGGGAGGCAGGAGCAGGATGTGGCTGAAGCTCAGGTGTTTGTGCCCTGTTGCTCAGAGGGTGGGTAGCAGGGTCCCTTGTATCCCTTGTAGCCCATGAAGAGCCACTGACACCCCATGATATCACTCAACAGGTCAAGAGCCGTTCTCACACTTTCCTGCTTCAGCCTCAAAGTTCCCATCTAGCCTTACAGGTTTCTTCAAGTTTCTTTAACAGGCCTCTTGTATTAAGGCTAGCCTATGGCCTCACAGCCTTAAAGCTGAAGAGGATTTCATCAATAAAGTCCTTTGCTTAGCCCTGACCCAAGTCAGTAAGGGAGGCACTGCTGCCCTTCCCATCCTTACACAGGAAAGTCAGTCAGCACTGATGGTGGCAGTATTATTTCCCCTTCTGAAATTACCCACATGGCCTCTTATTTTATTAATACACTTATTCTTGAAAAACACTCAGACTACAGAAAATCCAAACAGTTCAGGAGACATTACATACACATCAAGTATTTAGCAGTCAATTCAATGTTTGAGGAAACTAAGTGCCACAGTAAGACACCTGGAAAGCAAAACATGCTGAGCAAAATAACGCTTTTTCCAAACTGGCAATCAGGAAACTAAGGCTGTAAAGGGGACTGCTTTTTCCAGAGGGGAAAAAAAAAATTTAAAACTTGGATCATGAAAGACACTAGAGAAGGTCCAGAGGGTACGTCAAGGCAGTGAGCCCCTTCAGTTTATTTCTTAGGACTCCTATTCATCCATATAAAACACCGCTAGTAAAGCACTGAAGCCATCTTCAGGTGCCTTGCATCCCAGCTGGGTATTCCTTTGGTGAAAATTAAGCTGAAACTTTCTTGTGTCCTTCCTCCTCTCTTCTCACAGCTCTACTTTTTGAGGTAGACGTACCCCACAACTTTTCCCTTCCCTTGCTGCTGTGCTCGCAAAAAGCCTGCAATATGCTACAAATGTTCCCATCACCATGTATAGGAAAATATGGATCCTGAAGCTTTGTCACACACAGGTATTCATGCACCTGTACCTTTGTCTTTGCAACTGATTTCCCACCCTCAGATGGAGAGAGCCAGAATAGTCATCTTTATGCTTGGCAACTCAAATGAAATGCTGATAGATTACCAGAAAGTCTCTCTGATAAGATTCAGACTTCATCTCAGCAGCAGGATACTGTAACTCAAGGCAGACAGGGCAGGACCTGATCTTGTAGCAAGTCAACAGAGCATGAGAACGGAGAAAAGCAAGGAGACCCCATTTGTTTGGCCACTCCAGTGCAACTTTTAAATATTTGGCAAGTCTCATTAAATGACACCACACAGCTGTGAGGACACAGAGAGTAAGAGGAAGAGGAAATTCCATCAAAATTTTAAGAATCAAATTACTTAATATGTAACAAAAATAATTCTACCATTTTATTGTTTTAAAATTCATTGTTTAAAAGGTTTGTTGCAGGTACAGCTTTAAGGCAGTTAAAAGAATGATGATATATTTCCTCAACTTGGATTGCTAATAAGGACACACATTCTCCATTTAATTTTGTAGAGGAAATTTGAACTTTTTAATTTGAAGACAATGTTCATTGGTATTCAAAGGCAAAAGAATGAAGACAAGTGTAGTCCAGGAAAACTACTAATGCAGCCAAATAGTTTCTTCCTCTAAACCCCCTGATGAGTAACTTCAAAATTATTTTGGTATTATTCTGGATAGCAGCATAGCCAATACTGGCATATACACCAACAGAACCATATTTCTGTGAAAATTTCAGGAATTATACAATTAGTTTTTCACTACAGCCTTAAGTAATGAAATAGAATTCCAAACTGATTAGAAAAGGGGATTTTACTTCAATGAAAAAATACATATGATTTTAACACAGTCTCCTACACAGGAAAATCTGGAATATTTAACAATCTTGAGAGAAACCCATATTATTTAAAAAGCTAGTTAAACACAGATAACTCAGAATCCAGTCTTACTCTGGTATCAGAGATTATTTATTTTTCTTACAAGGTAATTCTCAATATTGCTTGAAATTTTTAGTGCACAGAATTTGACTTACAAAACATCAACAATAATACTATTTCTAATGCCTCTGTGCTAAACTCACGGTGGGTTCCTGAAAAATCCTTTGTAGCTTTCACCCCATAGTACTAGCTTGAAGTTTTTGAGGAACATACCAGAATTCATGACACAAAGCTCCAAGAGATTAAAGCCAGTTCGGTGTCAGCCCTAATTTTGTGAATATGGACATGGTCAGTTACTATGGTATAACTCAGTTCCAGGGAAAGTTCAAGCTGGCCCTACTTAAAGGAAGTACAAGGTTAGAAAGAAAGCAAGGTCGTCTTCACACAGCTCTGATACA
Source organism: Hylia prasina (assembly GCA_013397195.1). NCBI lineage: Eukaryota > Metazoa > Chordata > Aves > Passeriformes > Sylviidae > Hylia > Hylia prasina. Next base: position 549,309 of record VYXD01009946.1, on the reverse strand, counting down.
AGCTAAAGAATAAGGCCACTTCAACTTGGTCCTTTTTTTTTCCATTACAAAAAAGGATGAGGGAAGCATCATCAGTTAAGTTCACCAGCCACACATGGCATAACCCAAGACACAATGCTCTCTCTGACACGCCACTGAGGAGGAGATTGCCTTGGCTCATGAGAAGTACTGTAGGTGGTGGAGGTGCACAGCTGTGTACCCTGAAACAGCTCTCACTAGAAGGCAGACTTCTTTCTTTGTGATGGGAAGTTTATTCCTGAAGTTAGAACTAAAAGAGGAAGCTCTTCCCTTACACACATTCACTGTGACCAGCCACTGCAGCTGACAGCCATGGGGAGAATCAACGGTTAAGCAGTGGGACAAAAGCTGCAATAAAAACTGAAAAATTAGCCACAGTACTGCTGCTTAACGTGCCAGCTCCTTTCTATCAAGTAAACACTTTCAAGTTAAGTACAAATTCTTCCAAGCTCCTTTACATATCACACATTTTATTTATATATTTACTTTAGTTCATCCCCTAAAGATAGAAAAAAAAATACTCTGTTCTTTTCATGGCATATCTGTGCTATACTGTCATGTAGTCTTCCTTTCCTGACTACTCAATTTTGATGGGGGACTACAAAATAAAGTTTTGGAGCACTTGGTATTAGAATAACCAAATAGCTTTAATAAAAATTGATGCTGCCATTAAAAAGGCAGAGGATTAAAAAGAAAAAAAATTAAAGCTCCTTATTAAAGTATTACTAAAATCTACAATATTCCACCAAGTTTACATAGTCATAGCAACATTGCACTGTTAAGAGGACAGTACATTTGTCACAATCTGTTTATTGTCCACATACATAATTTATTAGCCAGCTATCTACAAGTATTATTTACCACAGGCAAACTAAATACTGTGCTTTTAAGAAACCTGCATAGAAATGATTGGATGTTTCTTTCATTTTGGACATATTTACAAAGAGAACTTCTATGTGTGTTAGCAATAAATAATCCCAATATTCAAAATATCAGTGCTCATGCACACACTGACAAGATGGCTGCATGCTTTAAAAATAATTTTTACAGTACAGTCTCCTTCATAGCCCTCTCTCTAATAATAGCAGAAAGTGCATTTTCTTCCATATCCTTTTTCCTTTTCTTCTGTTTTTATTTACTCTTGCTTCTGAGGGATACAGCCTTCCATCTCAACAACTTCTGGCCAGCCTTCATACTTGTTTGTGTCCTTGTTATTCTTTATATGCTAGAAATGGAAAATATCAATCTGCCATTAATGTGAAGTCATTTATCCTTTTGCTTTAACTCATAGTTTTAAGACATGTACTTATTTTCAGGCCATGGACAATGAAAAAACATTATTAACTTCTTGTACTTTGAATCAAATGTAACAATCTAAGTATTAAGTATTCACCATTTAAAGTAACTTGCTCAGACAAGTAAAATGTTAAAGTTATGGTAAAAAGTTAAGCCATACAGGGAAAACATTTTAAAATTTTATTATAGATGTTTGCTTAGGAAGAGAGAAGCAAGGAAATGGCCAATTGCATTAAAGCATGAACCACTAGGTAAAAATAAATAAGGATACTAAATTTAGAAGGCAATGAAAACAAATAGTGAGATTTGAAAGAACATTTTATTTGTCCACCAAGCAACCATCTACAGTCAGTTAAGACATTTTTGCCTCCAAGAGTCTGCCACTGTTTCTGCACTTAGTTTCTCCTCCTTTACAAACCTGCTAGAAGAAAACACATCTTCCTTACTCTGCTAGTACAAAGCTACTTCTACCAGTAATTAAAGGCAACATTGGCACATGCTGAACTGTAACAGCTAAAGTATGGGAATGTATTCTATTTCACAAATTTTGCAACAGCAGCAATTTGAGAGAAGGGCAAAGCTAACAGCTGAGAACACCAACACCTTAACTACCCACTTATCTCTTGGAAGTTCACCATTCTTAGTGCATCTAAAATGCAACTCAGACACAGAAAGCTTGGAATTCTTCAGTTTAATTTGATTCGTTAAAAAGATGAATAATCTAGTTACTGGCATAGTAAGATCTACACCATATAAGATTTTTTTTTCTTATTTATGAGTCACCAAAGAATCTTTTTTTTGTACGTTTAAAAGGATGATGCTACTCAAAGAATAAAACTGAAAATAACACTGTGTGCCAGTACTGCAACGGATACCCATCTTGAACAAATGCATGGCATTTATAAAACATGCTACGCCCCTATTAATGCAGGCTGTTAAATTCCAGGACATTATAGAATCACAAACCTGTTCAAATGGACTTTTAGTCTTAATTCCTTTACCACCACAGAAGACCCAGTTGTCTCTGAAGCCAAGGTTAGTAATGGATGTGCTTCCTAATTCAGCAATCAGTTTCCGTGCTTCATCATTAAGCCTTGAAAAACCAGAGAAGTTCATATGTGAATAAAATACACGCTCTTATAGAGCTTTCATTGCTCAGTCCACCACTCTGCTTTGATCTTATTTAATATACTTTAAGTCATTCAATATTGGGCCACATCTATGTTACAGAATCAGGTAAGGCTAGTTCTGAAATCACCTGATGCAACGAGCGCTGCTCTTTCACACTATAATCTCAAGGAACCAGGATACAGACCTATCACTACACCAACAAAAGCTAAGAACCCTCTCCTGTAAGAATTTATACATCTCAAATTGTTAGCCATTCTCCAAGCAACTAAAAAAGTCAGCCTTTAAAGTAAACGTTGTTTGCAGGCTCAAACTGAAGTCTAGATAAAGTAAAAGCTCTTTTAGATTAGAAGAATGAAATTAATATCTGAAGTAAGCTGTCATCTGCTTGGGGCAGTTAATTCAAAATTCAGAATTCTGCCTCACAGTATGGTTCAGTGCCTGTAAACCCAAGTAGGATAATTTTAGTATCAAAAGGAAAACAGTTCCGCAAGATAAGATATCATTCCAAAATCTCCAAATACCAGCTCTTTATTTCTTCCTTTTAAGTTATTAAATGTGCCTAATTACCAAACAAGACACAAAACTTCTGATTACTACCATCTCTTGACATATGGTGATTGAGATACTGGGATAAAGTGAGTATGACTCACTTTAGTCAGAATCATGGAAATTATTAAATACTGTGGAGGTTATTTGCCCAACCCATAGTCCAACTTGCTCAAGCATTAGGGCAGCTTGAATCTTCACAATTTTGTTTCCAAGAAATTGCATTTGTATTTACTATCAGCGACCAGTGGTACTTATAGTATTGTCAGTAAGCAGTACTTCTCCTGTCTGCCAGCATGACAAGGCCAAATACAACTTCTTGTCTAGCCATATTCTATTTATATACAGACTTTTAAAAACATCAGTTGTAACATGATTACTGTAATATGTAATATTCTAACCCTACTTATTTCCTAAAACATCAAAGAAGAAAGGGAAGAAGGTAAAATATAAAGTAACAAAACAAGTGAACACAAGAACAGAGAGATCCAACCTTGGCCAAAACCCCAGTAAATTACTTTCTGCTTTCCTAAAAGCAGTGAATATAAATACACTTGACTATTTACTGTGAACATTCCACACTGCAAAGTCAGGACTTAGTCCCAGGGAAGCTGTTTCCATATCAAAAATACAGACAAGTTGTAAACAACAAACTGAACCAAAAGAGGAAAAAAAAATACAGACCACATTAACAAAAAAGTTAATTATTAGTAAAACAACAGAAGAAAAGGAAATAAGTTTCAATTTTCACTGTAAAAGGCAATCCTTTGAATAGGATGACTTAAGTGAGGAGTAGATTATAATACATATTCTACAGTAATTTTGGTATCTATTGAAACTGACCCAAATTGTGAAAAGCTGGAAGACAATGCTTCAAGACACCCTCTTAGGCTACATCTAGATTAATCAATTGCATAGCTTTAGGGTGGAACAGTAAAACACTGAGACCAAAAAATACAAGGCTTATGCTAGTAACCTCTGTGACTTTAGATTTAAGGATACAGGCAAGGCTTATAGGGAATGGTCTCTGCCACCCTGTAAACATTAAACTCTGTCTTGGAGTTGATCTGAAGAAAGTGCTGGATGGAACAGACACTTTCCACCAGAGTAGGTTCTCATAATTATGTTCTTATGTCTGGACCCCTCTGAATTTACCAGCCTAAGACAGAATGAGCTATCAGCAACAGAAAAATCAGCACACCGGTATCTGCTTAGTTTGATTTTTGTTGTGCCCAAATCTGCATTATACAAAACTATAAGCTGAAAGTATAGTTTCAAATCTGCCACCTTGGAAATTAAAAGTGGTTGTGTGATAATGTGGGTTTTTTCACTAAAAAACAGCATGTAAAAATTTAAGCAACATTTGCTATTTAAAATCTATTACGTACTTGGTTGCACCATCATCATATGTTGCCATTAACACAATTGTTCCATCCTGGATGGTCTTCAGAAATTCAATAAGTGGTGCCACATCTGAAAAAAAGAGAACATAAAACTGTTTAATAATAAGCAACAATTCTGTATTTAAACACTTGCAATGTCTTTCTGCAAAGGCCTTACTTTTAAGAATATTTGTAAAGATAATATTTTTATATAAATACATATAATATTTATAAATATATCTTTATGAAAAAATGCAAAGTGAGAGAAAGTGAAAATGCATCAGAGAACTCTTATTTTGTAGAAAGAGTTTAATCCATATTGTGTAAAGACATAACCACTAATGAGAATACTCTGGAGAACAAGTCTGTTTGGTTACCCACACCATTCCCTCCAACCTCAACTACTTGTGTTTCTTTAAAGTTGCACTCTTCTCACAATTACAAAGATAGAGGTGAAGCATTCCCTTAACTATCACCTTAAATCACACAGCAACTGGAGTCTGGACAAGAAGGAAAAATAAAGGCACATTTGTTGTTTCTCTCTGACCAGTGTAATTGCACCTACCTCCTCCCCACATGTCAAAGAACTTAGTATCTAATAATTCTCCTGTTTTACCTGAAGGAAAAGAGAAAAAGAAACAGTTGGTGCCATCAAATATACCCAAAATTCTCTTACATTCTTTCAGACAAAGTGCTGAAATATGCCCAACTCCTCTTACACTCTTTCAGACAAAGTGCTGCAGAAAACACTAGCTAAATGAATTATGGTAATTTTTCTTTTATGGAAACAGTGCAGTGGTTTGTGAAAAACTGCAGGGAAAGGTAAGAGGAAAAAAAGGGAGAAGATCCCCAAAAGAGTTGGAGGCCAGGCTGGGTGCAGCTTTAAGCAACCTGGTCTAGTGCAAGGTGTCCCTGCCCATGGCAGGAGGGGTTGGAACTGGGTGATCTTAAAGGTCCCTTCAATGATCTGTGTTGGTCCCTTCCCAACACAGATCATTCTGTGATTCTAGGCAAAACTCTGATTTTGCTTCAAGTGGAATCTAAAATAAATGAGAACACCCACAGGCTCTAAAACCAACAAAGAATATTCAGTTCATATATATATGCCTTTTTTAAAAGCTGGGTTTGCAAAAATAGACAGTACAACTTTAGACTGCCTTTCATGACACATGGAAAGTCAGAAAGGTTAAAATTAGACTGCATGTTTTGCTATAGACTGGAAATTGTAAGTAGATTTAAGCATCCAGAATAAATAGAAAAAAGTGGACAATATAGTACATCTCATAACCTTCTTTTATTATGCTGTCCACAAAGAAGTATTTGATGGAAGGTGGAGGGTTTTTTAATATATACATTCATTGAAAGTTTACAAGACAGAGAGAAAGACTGGAGCTATAAAACACAAAGATAGGTATCTTGGTTTTAAACAGATTGAGACAATTTAGGAAAGCAACAGGATTAGGAAGTATTGTTCAAGTTATGCTTTAGATTATGTAAATCTGAGTACAATCCACAAATAACGAGAATTTATGTTGCAGTGAAATGACAAAGTGCTATCTCAGTGCTACAAGGAATTGCTTCCTATACATTAAAGACAAATTTGCCAGTGCTGACATTTAGTTCAGTTTTCAAGGTAACACACAGCTAAACTTGCTTGGTTTTAATGAAAATTACAAGCCCTGAACACAATTATCTAACATGATGTATTTATGGACAAGATCTATAGACCAAATATTCTGATTCAAGTGAGGAAAGAATGAACTGGTCTTTCTGTGTAGTAACAAAACTGCTTAAGATGCAAAGATGCTTAAGAAGTTTAAGAAAGCAGAGCAACAGAAGAATACAGTCTACAGTTAAATTAGTGGTGGCAACACACAAGGTCAAAAGAAGTAGCATGCATCTCATGTCTTTTTCCATTTTTCTGTGCATTAGGAATTTACATGATGTATCAACAAGGTAGTCACCACAGCAGTCCACATTACTATTTTTAGTAGCAAAAACCCCATTTTTAGAAGCAAAAATGCACAGAGTTTTTCTGCTTTGTAACAAGGTGTCAGTGCCAATATCTGACATGATCTCAGTAGAAATAAGCTGAATACTTCCTTTTCTCCTTGGTGCTTACCTTTCACCACCCTATAGTATTTCACTTTAAATTTCAGAAACAATTTTAAAATGAAGACAATCTGCCCACTTAAAATGTCACTTACCATTGACCAAGGCTGTATTAATTCCTCTGCCAACATTATTTTTAACTCCACTCATTAAACTGAAACAAAATAAACATTTTTATTTTTAATGGGACAATCTGATGTGAAACATTGCTGATTTTTAAACAGGATCAAGTTCTAAGAGAGACATAGTTAAAAGACTGCATGTTCATGAGTACTTAAATGAATCAAAATCTCCTTGAACTAATCTGTGCTTTTGAAGCACTGCTGAATTAAGAATAATACATAAAGTATCCCCAGTTGTACTGATTTAATTTGATGGCTTAATCACAGTTTCAAAATATGTCTGTATATTAAAAGTGCTACAAAAATAGTGATATTTATATAGTTATGTTATTAATGTTTTAAAAAATAACCAAGTACTAATTTGCAGAGCTCAGCACAGTCACATAAACAACATTTTAAGCTTTTTCTTTGCAAGCACACAATGAACAAAAAGGTGTTAACTGAACAGAAGCATTTAAAATTCACATTAAGAAACAAGAAAGGCAAAGCACATACACATAACAGGAAACCTAACTGCAAAAAAAAAATAGTTAGCACCTATGGGACTTTAAGCAAAAGTTGTATACAATCTTGTACTACAATCACACACACCAAAAATCATGTCAGAATCTATGACAGTAATTTATTGACCAAACTCAAGAGGGGCAAAGGGGCTGAAAATAAGAGTTCCACTGTGAAATGGAAGCTCTTCAGAGTGGTAAAGAAGAGGTAAAAGGAATGTTAAGATTTAGGTAAGATGCTCTGCTGCCCTAGGCTGTACCACTCCAGTGAGAGAAAGCTTCCAGACCTCCTCATCCCTGTTTGGTGGCAGTTCACACAGTGTGAAGAACTCTGTTCTGCCTTCAGGCCCCAGATATCCCAGCATTAACATTCTGAAGCTAGGATTAAAAGAGGTAACATAAACAAGACAAATACATGTTTGGAACAATTACATAATTTAAGATAATGAAGAAGCCTTTAGCTGAGATTAAAGAAAACATCTCAGCAAAAGCATGTAAGTGCACACATGTCCTTAGTTACAAACACACTCTAAAAGATGCTTTAATTCCATCCTGACCAGGATTTCTTTAATCTCCCTAGCTGGCTTTAGGAAGGGGCTGCACATGTGTACGATCCTGTTATGTTCAAAACTTTTTTCACATTTCTTCTGCAGCAATATGATTTTTCCAATCATGTCTGACACCTGATCTAAGCAATGCATCCTTACACACACAGCTTCCTCATGCCAACTTCTTGGTGATAGGCTAGAAACAAGAAATGGTCTATCATAGAAGTATGTCAAAAATCTTCCTCTCTGGTGCTATCTTTTGCACCCAGGATGAAAACAGAAGCCAAAATTTAGAGGAATGACAAACTGAATAGACAAGTATCAGAAACAGACTCAGTATTCAGAGATATTCTTTCACAGACTCAGAGAGGCTGTGAAAGACTACCAGATAAGGGCAACTCTTGGCAGAGTGAATTTAAAAGGTTTTAAAGAACTAGTAATTAGAGATGACAGTTCATATTCTTTGTTAGTTATACTTTGTTAAGTTATTCTTTGTTAAGTTATACTACCTGCCAAAAACTGTGATTTGAATTAAAACTCTTATTCAGTAATTTCTGAAAGAAAGTATTTGAAACTTTCTGCTGAAGCTCAGAATTCAACTCTGTTTAGTAGGGAACTCCAGAAGTATTTAGCCACTGGAGGATCATTTCTGCTCTGTTCACGTGATTTTCATGTCATGTCTGAGCATCCATTCTAAACAAGAAAAACATGGGAAATAAAGACTGGAGCATAGATGAACAAAAGCAATGAAGTTCTGAACCCATTCTTTTCCTCCTGTAAAATTTAGTGGACATTTTATTTACCAAAAAGAATATGAACTTCCTTTCTTTTTAACAACTAAATTCTCTGTAAATAAGTACCAGTAGAAAAATATCTAATACTGAGCTGACTAGACACTGAAACTCCACACATGCAAAAAGTTATAATGGATTCAGATAACAAAACCTGCAGCCATGAATAAAAGAATTACAAGTTACTAAAGGAATGTAGTACAACATTCTGCTATTGGGGTACTGTGGCACAACCATGCAACTGGCTTCATACTAAAGTAAAACTGCATGGAGAAGTTGCTGGTAAAGAAGTAAATAAAGCCCCTTTCTAAAAAGCCCATGAAGTAGCATCTACAATATTTAATATTTTGATGATGAGTCCAGCATGTTTTTTCTATTTTGGATTAAGGCCTCCCAATAGAGAACAAGGCTATAACTGAACTTGTATACAGCAGAAATCGTGTTTCACATTAAAATATTTATATAATAAAAAATAAAAATTGGCAAATTACTTGCATTCTGAATTGTATCAGCAATGTTAGTGCTTTCATAAGTCAAGTGACATCCTTATATTTAATACATAGGAAAAATTACTCTGTAAATATTCACAAAATATGAAAACTTGTTCCTGCTGTCCTGTCTCGGAAGTATGAAGAACACAAAATAATCAGAAAAAGAAAAACCTTTTTGCAGGTGTGAGTTCACAAAATATCTCTCAAGAAATGGAATGCCGTATTTCTCAAGAGGAAATGAGTTTTTTTTAGACCTTAGATATATTACTTTATACGCTTGAGACAGCTTGTGCATCATAACACAACAGGCTGCAATGCAACAGCTTCTCACAGGAGGGCAGCCCTTCATCAGTTTTAGAATTCTTCCAAGAATTTACAGTCAACAAGTTGAGAACTTTTGGAAGAGACATAAAACCTCTTTTGAGCAAAGCAGGAAATCATATAAAATCAATCAGAAAATTTCATTAATTTGACAGATAGGTTTGACAGACATGACCAGTTCCCCTCTGAAGGAATTCAGAAAGAAGTTTGCTAAGGAAAGCTGCCCTTCAAAATCCAACAGTTGTGCACTAAAGTGCCCGCTTAGAGGACTTTTTCCAGCAACCACTTTATTTTCATCACTTTCTTCAGCAAAATATCTAGCAGATGATTTTATTTTTTCGGACAGAAACAACTCATAGTTCGATTCTTCTTAGTTAATCAGTCGGCAAGACATTAAAACAAAAAAAAAAAAGTCAAAAATCCCAAATAAAATAACCCTACAATCCTGAAATTAAAATATTACTTGTACTCCCACAACTTTTAATCATTGAATCAGCTTAAGTCTTCACAGATATTAACCTTCCTATATTAAACAACCAGAATGAAACAGTACCATGTTTTGTAACACCAGCAGAAATACCATGCTGAGAGATTAGATAAGCCTTCCCAAGGTCACCAAGCAAGTCACCAGTAGGAATGGAAAGCAGAAGGAGCAGCTTGCAGTCCGTAGGTGCCAAGGTGAGCTCCTGCTCAGCACGTGCTCACCAACTACACCGGATGCTCTGCTGCAAACTGACTCCCACACAAGCCAGCAGGCGTGAGCTAAGCCAGCCTCACACAGCTACTTAGTGCTAAAAACAGTCTTCTCTTCAAGATCACTTGAGACTGGTCTCACAGTTACTTTAGAGAGTAAAATGCTACCAATACATTTTTTCACTTATACATGAATTATCCTATTTACTCTATTATGTGGGGTTCTGTTGTTCACAGAGAAGTTGCCACTGGCTCTAGAATTCATTAGCACCAGCTGCTGTATGTGCTATCTGTACTAATATAGTGTGAGCTATCTGTACTAATACATAGTGTGAGCTGAGAAACAGCTAAACTGGAATAGCTTAAATGCAAGTGGAAGGCAAAGGCATTAAGTGTGACTGATAATAAAAAAATCTCCTTCCCACAACAGCAACATTACGTCTTTTCTGACATGTCATCTGCAAAATCAAGTGGATAGATTATGTTATAGGAAGCTGCACGCTCTGGGTGACGATGAGCAGGAAGAACCTAAGAGGAAAGACAGTCTAAAAATAAATATTAATATTCCCTTTATGGGGGTTACTGAAAAGTATCCAGTTAAATACTTTATGCACAGTATTAAAGATAATACTGTGTCAAAAATATTATGAAAAAGAGGACTTAAAACCAAACTGTGTCTCAAGCAGTTGTTTTTCTCATTTCACAATTATTTAAAGTTTATTAACTTTAGTTACCATCAACATGGTTAAATAACTACTGATCAATAAAAATAATTAAATTAAAATCAATTAAAATACTATTCTCCCCTTTTGAAGGCAACCTTAGAAGAAAAGTAGAAAATTGGTACTGAGAAAATATAGGTTAAAAGATTACTTGCAAAAGACAATACAATTATTCACTGAATTACTATTAGAGGCATAAGGACAAGTCACTTAGAGACAAGTGTGCATCTGACTTGACAAAAACCTAACTAACCCTTAAGTCTGTAAACCTGAAACAAAGTGAAAGCTATCTTGCATGTATTAAAATAACACATTTCTGCATTTACTGCAGAGCATTAAGTGTTCTTCATCAGAGATAAGGTTATAATGCAATGTGACCTCTTCATGGAGTCAAACTGTTTGCAAAAAAACCCTATTTAAACTGCTGATTTTGTGTGCAAAGTGATCTAAGTATTTGAGAGAGACACTTAAAAACAACAGATAAAAATACTTACACATTATCCTCCACACAAATTTTAGGTCCAACTACATTTGCTGCTCCGCTTGACATTTTGAACGCAAAATGCTTTTCAGGACAAGCTTTAGAGATCCCACACTTGTATCTTGGAGGTTTTGTAGCTTTCAAAAGGAAATAAACCAAGATTTTAGAGAACACCACAGGTAGGCTAACAGACAAATATATTCCAAAGGAATTCAAGGAAGAGAGCAAACACCAACACTATCACATCTGTAACAGTATAAAATTATCTAAGTTCCTGAAGCACCTCATTATTCCAACTTCTTGTTGTCACCCTGCTGCTTGCTCTGGTGCTGTCATCAAAAGCCACAAGCCAAAACTACAAAACAGACTTTACCAGAAATTTAGGAAAATCAGGAGAAGAGGAAAATTAGTTTCTGATTGCATTTGAAGTGTAATTAAGACTTTCTTAACTACGAAAATTCATCAGCCTTTCTGTTATTAGTAAAAGCAAGTCACAGCAGTAATACATGCCTATGAATACTCACATCGTGCAGCTGCATCCAATGCTGATCTAGCTAAAATGAAAAAAGAAAGTTTTACAAGCTGTTACTATTGAAGTGTCATCTGCTATATCATACCCTATAAATGTAAAAATCTTTCTGTACCACTATAAAAACAGGCTGGTTGAAATGAAGTATCAAACACACCCGAATATTACAAGCCAATAAAAACCAACTTTTATGCATTAGCAGAATGAAAGGGATGAGTTGAGTCCATGGAGAGTCCAAAACCCACACAGATCCAAAACCTCTGAGAATTTATGGAGTTCAGGGCATTGAAGTGAAATGAATTCCCTCACAGCTTCCCTGGGATGGGGTTCCTTTCACCTGAACTGGAAGCCTGCAGCTCAAGTATATTTCAACCCAACGACTCTTGACTCCCTTTCCTGAGATATGAAGAGACACAAGTGCCCCCACCACGCACAAGTCTGAGTGACACCTCTGTCTCTTCAGTGATTGCTAAAGATGTCTCTGCTGACTGGTTTGGATGGCAGCTCACATTGCAATAATCCAGAGTTAAAGAACACAAACTCCACCCAAGTACCAAACAAGCTGTTTTTTGGTAATAAAAGGCAGCTTGAAAGACTATTCTGGTTCAAAATAGACTCTGAAATTTGAGACACCTCAACTGCTAATCTTTACCTGGGCACATGTGAAATGTTTTCATTACTGCACAATTCAACTTAACATGATAGCATGCCTGTGTAAGAGAAAAAGCCCCCCAAAACAAATTCTAAATCTCTTTTGCAGTGGTAAGGCAGAGCACAGATTTCCAGAAACATGGTTCAAGTCGCCTAATTTATCATTCTACACTAAGAATGCATTTCCAGTAAACAAAAAAAAGCAGGTAAAATCATATATCCTTGGCAGACAAAAGAATCAAATTGATTAAGAGAGTAGGTTAAGTATTTGACACAATTTAATATATATATTATATATTAAAAATAACAAGCACACTTATTACAGATAAACACAGAATTCTTAAGTTGAAGAGCCTAAGGCAAAATGAATATGATATTCTTGATAAAGACTCAAGTAAATATTAATAAATGTCCACAGAAAACAAAGTCATCACTTACCAAATATGTGTCCTAAGTTTGCATCCATTTTTATTTCAAACACTTGAGATATGACATAAAACGTCAATAAAAATACTGCTATGACTACTACCAACTTTGCAGCACCTGTTAAGAAACAGAAAAAAAGTTTCAAAAAATTATCTACAAATGGTAACATTAGTTTACCAAAATTAGCAACATGAGAAATGGGTATCAGATTACATTCTGGGGAACTCAGGAACAGGATGATTATTTGGGGACCTACTAAATAGAATAAATCTGAGAAAAAGAATGGATATTATGGATGGATATTATAATGTAGGAGGATGTAACTGCACCAATCCATCAGGTTATCATACCAAATGCACTCTGGTCTTAACCTCCTCTACCTTCACGCTTGTCTGACACCACAGTACACCAACTCAGCAGCCAGGAGAAACCAGACTTCCATGAAAATCTAGCTTACCCAAATGAACTAAGATGATCTACCTAGCTGTTGTCCAAAGGCAAAGCTCCCACCTTCCCCATTCCATTCCCCTGTTCTTAGCTATGAATACCTGGTTCCTCACTGTTCACAAATACTGTGTTTCCCTTTGCCCTCAAATTGAGCTACCTCTGTTTTAATACATGGCCCAGACTGAGTGATCTGTTTATATATTGCAACTTGGCTACCCTGGTCAGTCAGCTCGGAGTTTGACATAAAAAAACCCCCCTTCCAACCAAAAAACAACAACAACAACAACAACAACCAAACAAAAAAAACCCAAACCACCAGCCAACCAGAAACAAGCATTCTTACTTTTCAAGAAATTTATATTCATTTGTATTAATCAAATATTAATTTGATTAATATATTCTATTAATTAATTTATATTAATCAAAATGCAAGTTTGATGACTCAAAGGTGATTTTAAAATAAGTAAGAAAAAGCAGTACCTCCCCTGTCCCCCTTTTAATATACTGAAGTAGGTAGCTCTAAATTTTACAAGGCTAAGCTCCTGCAGTGCTGACTGGCCAATCTACTTTGTGAGAGAAGAGCTGTAAGCACACAACCACAGCAGCTTACACCTGAAATGGAAATGTATGTAACACTGTCACAAACCTCATCACTTTTTAGCATAATTTGCAATACATTTTTACAGAATACTCCACTCTTAACTGTAAAATACTGACTAAAAAATACTGACTGAGAGTACAAGGCAAGTGAGGAGGCATCTGCTCAACATCCTGCCTTCCTATCTCACTGCAATATGTCAAACTGGTTGGAAGAATCTACCTTAGAGCACACTTCTTATCAGATTGCCAGCTAAATCCTTTAGAAAAAAAACAAACTTATATATTCCTGCAGATCTCAGACTGCTGCTGTGATGGGCTGCTCAGAAAAACTTAAAATAGACAGATTACTCAGCCTTCAGAAGGATGAGAGATGCTAATCAATCCTCCCAAAAGGCTAAAAAAAGATAAGGAGCTAGAAAAATAAAAGATGAAGTGTTTTTTTGCTTGTAGTTTGATCTTTTTTGTGTGTCAGCACATAGCTATTATGATGTAAGAAAACACAGGTGCCAACCTAACTTAAAAATATTATGCTGCAACTCCAAAGATCATTGCACTTGAAAGGAAGGGAACCATGTGTAAGCACTGGAGAAACAGATCATCTGCACATATGTTAAGAAATGAGGCAAAGGTTTTCCAAGCAACACTGCTTAAAACCACAAGTTGGTACCAGATTTTGGGATGTGTCATCTAGCAAGTGCATTTTTAGTGCATAGTATGTGAGATGAACTCAGTCTGAGGACTAACCATCCCCTCCACTCTATATTCTGAGCTTTTCAACTGAACTGCAGGCATTCCCTTCAAAGATTCCATAAGAAATCTCCTAGAAGGTTCTGTAAGCATTTGAACCAAAACTGGCATGTTTGCTATGGGTGAAACATTCTATAGGAACTGCCATATCTACTTCGTGGTTTTTAGGAAAAAAAGAAAAGAAAAGTTGGATGGAAGGGGAAAAAAAACCCTTAACATGTTTGGAAAGTAATTTTCCAGGTGCATCAGGCAACTGAAAATTGGAACATTTTCCCGTTCTTTATCAGATTCATGTTAGCAAATTGCTCCCAGTTATACATACTGTGGTTAATAAAGCAAAATTAGGAGTAGCGATAAAAATTGCAAGCATTAACAAGCTCTTGGAAAAGGTGTCATTTTCCTCTAGAAGAAGCCACAGTTTCTCCTTCTGCAAAATAACACTAACTGTTGATAAAAATGCAATGCACCAGAAACTCAAAACGATTCCATTGCTACACAGGCTATTCTACTGTGACAAAATGTCTAAAATAATGTTTCCTTTAATGTTATATTAGCAAAGATCTTATTTTTACAACCACTATACCTTCTGTCAAGTAGAATTAGTTTCTTAAAGTTTGTACTACAGTAACCTAGCTCTATGAAAAGGCTTTTATAGTTTTCGAACTCCAAGCAACTATTCAGAAAGTTTCAGACACTTAAAACAGCACATAGCAACTTTAGTGAGGCAGGGAAGAAATGGCTTTAGACAACCATTTGCCACTTCCTTACTCCTTCATCATCTTACAGAAATAGCAGCCAAAACATGTCAAGTCATGGTACCTTAAGCAGTCGCTGCAGATCACCCACAGCACTTTAACAAGGTAATTGTTCTTTGACCATTCCAATTGCAAAATGAGTTTCATTAAACATCAATAAAGTAGAACAGCAATGCCTGTTATGCCACTTAAGCATACCCTGACAAAGTTTGATGAGGATACCAAACTGAGAAGAAGAGGGCACGTCTAAAGGGAGAGACAACATGCAGGAACACCTGGATAGGCTGGAAGAATTGGCTAACACTAACAGTGAAATGCACCAAGGACAAGTGTAAAGTCTCCCACCAGAGAAATCATAACCCGGGAGTAAAGTACAGACTGGAATCTACCCAGCTGGGAAGCAGGTCTGTGGAAAGGGACTAGGGGATTCTGGTGGACAACAAGCTCAATACAAATGGAGGGTGCTGGCAAAGAAGCCAACAGGATGCTGGGCTGCATCAACAAGGGCATCAGCAGCAGACAGAGATAAAGTCATTATTCCTCTCTGCACAGCACTTGTCAGGCCACACTTGTTCCACTCCCTTCAGTGTTGGACACTGCTATTAAAAAAAAAGACAGACATGGACAAACTCGAGACAGTCCAACACAAAGAAAACCAAAGGACTGGGAAGCCCACCAGATGAGGAAGGGCTGAGACTGCTGGGTTTGTTCAGCCTGGAGAGAAGACTTACAGGAGAACTTAGTACCATATTCCATTATTTCAAGGGTGGCTAAAAAGAAGATGGAGACTCCCTTTTTGCAGGGAGTCACATGAAAAACAAGAGGAGTAGTGGGTACAAATTATTCTGGGGAAGATTCCAGTTAGACATGGAAAATTTGTCACAGTGAGAACAATCAGACATTGGAATAACCTCCCCAGGAAGTGGTGGACTCCCCAACACTGGCCATTTTAAAATCTGGCTAGACAGAGTGCTGGGCTAGGGTTCAAATTAGAGTAAGTTATGGCAGTATGAAAATTATAGGGTAAAACACAGCTGCTACTGCCTGGATGGAATGCTGTGAGCATGCTCCAAACCTATCCCACAATGATTCCATACATACACAATCTGCAACCTCAAGCACACGCTAATAGGCAACAGAGGGTGAAGCAGAGTGGAAACACCTTGGCCAGGCTCTGTTGAAATCAGATTTGTAGCTGAAAAACCTGCACAGCTCCTGTCGACCACAGGAGATAGGAACAGGCATCTTGCTGCTGAACCAGAAACTGTGGTGAGATCACTCTCCTGAGATGAACTTGGTTCTTTGTAACTTAATTGTAATGTTAACTCACACCATCATCCCAAAGTTAGCTGCCTCCAATATGTGACCACCCCTCACTGAGCTGGTCCTCTACATTTGATGGACTACATCTGCAACAGTGAAGCAAGAGAATTTTACACCAATGAGTAACTAAAGTATGTATTACTAGAGTAACACAGGATCCACCCAAATGAAAAGGAAGTTCACTGAAGGGTCCCCACAACAGGACAAGGAAGTTCATTGAAGGGTCCCCTTAACAGGACACAGACTAGTCAGGCACAAGAGTCTTGGCAAAGGTTTGAGGAAATCTCCACTTTTCAAATGACAACTATCTTGTCTAGACCATGCTTCTGACAAGAAATGTTGGACCAGCTGATTCTTGAGATCCCTTTTAACCTGGTATTCTGTGCTTTTATGACTTTACAACCTTATTGTCGCAACTTGTAAATGTTGTACATAGCAGTTGTTTCACAAATGACCAAAGTCTGATTTTACTGAGTGTACTTACCTGCTATTCTCATCTTTAGTCTTCAGCCAGCTAATGACACTATTGCATTAAAACAGCCACCTATGGGAAACAAAAAAAATAAAACAAAATGTAAAAAGAGCTTCACCGTAATTACAGCCAAAAAAGCATTTCTGTGATGAGTAAGAAAACCATAGGTTTTTCTAGTCAATAAAATTAATGATGACGGTTCTGAATACCTATTTCTTAACTCTCAGAGTGCAGGGAAGATTTAAGATGGATTTCTGATGTCTTGCTTTCGTCTATTTCTCCAAAAACAAGCGTTCTGAAAAAAACATTAATTTCATCTAATCCTCTACAAACTCAGTTTAACTTTCAGTCCTTTGATTTGTGACCTAAGTACTCACCAGTGCCCTATCTAAGCAGTCTTTAGTTTTCTAAAGCTATGTGGTGAAAGTCAGTAACTCCACCTGCACTCCTTCAAAACCCTACCTGCTATCTGGCAACATAGCATAGCAAACTATGCTTTGGAGAGAAAAGATTTAAGCATTTTGGCCTCTAGGATACTACATAAACTGCATTCAATGGAACTGTAAGAAGGCCAACACTTTAATCTCCGCATTACAGAAATGTAACAGCACATTTGTCACATATAGGTGGACTAACCTATATGCCAGGGGACTAACATGATGGTCAATGATGACAGAAACACCAACCCTAGTAGTCCAATTATTTCAGAATAAACTGAAAAGCACTCTTAAGCAAACAGTGCCTAAGCATCCACAGGCTTCTTGAGAAGAGCATGTCACCACACAGAGACAAAGTGGGCCACAAACTCCACAGGCTATGAAGAAAAGCTCTGACCTCCCTCCTCCTCCTCAAGCAAGGCAGGGTGCAGGGGCCCTGCCAGACCTTCTGGCCTCTACCTGCAGAGCCAGAGGTGCTCCAGGACAGCTCTGCACCACGCTCAGTCCTGCCGGGCACACGCTGCACTGAGCCTGCATGTCTGGCCCCACTTCCCCCGATTCAGGGATCTCCTTGAACCATCTACACTAAGGCCACATTTGAAAACATGTGATCAGCTTTCACTCTAATCCAAGCAGCTGTCCCAGACCCCCATCACAAAAGCTGCAGCATCCCTAACCCTTCTGCAGTCTTATGCCATGATTTTGAAAACAGTCAAAAACATTATTTTTAGAAATCATTAGAAAAACTGCTGTTATTATAAATACAAATTACTTGGAGACAAGCACCAATAGCACCAGTACAGACCATAGCTCTCATGGTCTGTACTAGGGAGAAAAAATGGGTATTATGCAGACAACCTTTTGCTTTCACTTAGTTCAGTATCTTCAAGTTCAGTGATTTGTTTTCAAATCCTCTTTGCCAAAGACTCAGTCATTGTGCCCTATCCCTTCAAGTTTACAAGAAAATATCAGCAGAGAAATAAAACATGAGAAAAACCTGCAAATACAGATTTATTTCTATTCTATGAGAATTTGAAAATACTTATCACCAAAGTTTAAAAGCAGACATGTTTTTGAGTGCTAATGTTGTACTGCAAAGGAAATCTCACAGCATATTATAGACCATAATATATCCATTTAGCTGTAGCCACATATATTATATCCTCATATGATAACTTCTTTCAGTGGAAGGCTAGTATTTATCTGTCTTGTAGAAAAGCAAAAAAGAATCTGTCGGGCAGATAAACTCATTTTATTTCAAAGTCTGGGAACAAACTTATTCTCGGCTTCTTTCTCTCCAAACACCCAGAAATGTCTCAATGTTACAATAAACACTGGCTGTACTTTGAACAACTACAAGCATGTTTTAAGTCTGCATTGAAAAATAAAGTTTCCTTTTTTGTTTTACTCTGAACAAAACCACATCATGAATTCAAAAGATGAAAACAAGCATATGAACAAAACCAGAAAGAAGAATCTAAGTGAAACAATCACATGATCTAACCTTGACTGCTTTTATCCTAACATCCCCTTTCACTCATCTCAGGGATCATTATTTGTTGCAATCAACAAATAAGAATATGCATTCTTTTTTAAGTGTGGAATGTGTTTTGATTTAGAAAAAGGAAAAATGAGTATGATATGCCTCAACTTGAAAATAATACAGTAGTGCTACAGTACAGCCAAGTGTTGCACAGCACTTTCCAGTTGCAGGAAAATAATTTATGGACATCAAGTTCTTTTCCTACACTTACTATCTTAGATTGTTTTTCTGAAGTATTTCAAGACAGAACAAGAATAAAACAGGACAAGCTGTGAACCCTTATAAACGCTTATGGACCATTACTCCATATCTTTGGTATTAGACCTCATAACTGAAATTAGAGAACTGGTAAGAAAACTGAATTGGAATCTTTAATAGTTTATATTTCAGGATCATTTAAAAACAAAGAAAGAACACAGGATCACAACTGAGCTTGCTCAAACTCAGATGCACAAAACCAGTACCAACAACATTCCTCTGATTGCTTCAGAAATGGGCCAAAATAACCTAAACACTATTTTTCTCTTCTTTGATGTAAGATTCCACCAAGCAGAGGCAGGAGAATTAGAACCTTAGTATCCTCCTGACTTAGGAGGGTGTCAAGTAATACAAATAACCATTTATTACTACATAATTCTCTGTTGGACAAAAAGGCTCCCCTGTATCACTTATTAGAGACTGAGGCAGGAGGTGCAGCCCAGGGCTGACAGGCAATGGCCCAATGAGTACAGCAGAACCCTACAGACATGCAAAGACCAAGGAGAACACCACACAACAGGCAACAGAAGCAATCAATACCAAGTTGCAAAGTAAAATGGCTGGGTTTGGGAAGCACTATGTGACTTAAATATGGATTTTCTTTTTCTTCAGACTGTTCTCTTAGCACAAAACTTAGGAAGTTTTTCAGTCAAAGTCTACAATTCAGACAGCAGAAAGAAACCAAAAATTCTCTCGTGCAACAGTGCCTTGAAATGAAAAGCTATCCACAAAAGAACCTGAACTGGAGAAGACAGGAAATTAGAGGTTATAAATCCTTCTTGAATGCTCACATGTCACTGTCCAGTTCCCTGCATGGAGTTGCACATCCATCCATGCAGAAAAAGCTTATTCTAGATACAAACTATTGGGAGAGGATATATGAAAAGAAAGCTGGGAGCTGAGGTTTCTGGTTGCTTTTTTTCTGCATCCTTCTGCATCCCAAATAACCCCCATTACAGTTTAAAATGCTCTCCATAGGGCATAGAAAACAGTAGCTTACAATTAAAAAAAAAAGGAAGAGAAAAACAAAAGGGCTTTCCCCTACTCTGCTCCACTTGTTAACTCGTGTGCTATGACATACTCAACAAAAATACAAAAAATATAATATGTAACTCCATAAAGCTACTAGACATACTTTTGTTCATACCTAAATTAGTTTCAGTGAGCAGAGCAGCAGATGCTTGCTTTTAAAAGTAACCTGTGTCTCCTGAGGGAACTCTGCCAGGTCCTTCCTGGAGGAAGTTTATAATATGACTTAATTTAGGAAAATTACAAGCTATAATCCTTCCAAGCAAATCATCATTATATTTTGTTAGATGATATGAAGTTTCTAACACACCAAGACTGAGTTCTTTCTACATTCATGTGTTATACAGAGTGGTCATCAAGCAAGTTTTCCTCTTAGAACTGCACTAAGATAATTGACAAATTAACAGTTCCTTTTAATCCTGTGTCACTGACATAACACCAAATGAAGTGCGGATTTCAGTCCCAAGCTGAATACAATTCAATTTGGTTAATTTTTTATCAGGCTTTTCTCAAGCACTTGTTCAGGGATGGTGCTATAGGACACACTTCCCTAAGACAGGAAGGGAACTTCCCTACTTACTGTGAAGAAAGCTGTGGCTACTTGCCACAAACTTTGGTTTAAAAAGGGTTTCAAATACGATTGTAATTAATGTTTTGAAGGATGATAATGAAACATATAGATTAATCTATTTCATTTGCAGGATAATAGTACTTCTATTTAGCAACTTGATAACATGAGTAGATTATGCTTACAAAATGGGCACATGAAAACAAGCTAAGAGGCAAGAATTCAGAAGGTCAAGGTAATTTTGAATTCTGACCTTCGCTGATCAGGAGGAGATCCCAAAACTCAATAACGATACTGAATAAAACAGAAAGTAATACACTCCACAATTGACATCAAGTGCAGCAAAACAAGCAGCAGAAATGGAAAAAGAGATTATAGCAGCTCTCTAATATTGGGGTCAACAATGTCATAGTGCCACAAAAGTGTAACTGCTCATTGTGAACTGCACTGATAGGACTGCTGTGTATGGAAAAAACCACTAATTACTCTGCTCTGCCTAAATAAACAAAAAATACCCTGCTCCATAAGCTATCTTGACTTTTAACTGAGACACATGTGCAGTTTTTTCCTAAATCTATCTTAATACATAATCCCCAAATGGAAGAATCTAGATAAGAATTACATGACCTAAATAAACTAACTAAGGGATAAAAGAATCAAGTCTGTTTTGTAAGGAACCGTGAAAGAGAGAAGTCAGGATCAGACATCTTTATCTCTTATCTTCAAGGTGTAATTCCAGAACTTTTTAGAAATATATTTTTTAAAAATACTATTATTTATAGCAAATCTAAAATACATATTAAAGACCTTATTACTTTTAAGATATATCTTTTATCATTAAAAAAATGCTGACAAGAAATGTTCCAGTTCTAGTATTCCCTGGCTGCTGATTACCTATTTGCAGTTATAATATTACAGAGAAACAAGTTACACTTACAAGGATAAATAAAAAACTTAAAAGACGGCTGTAAATAATCAAAGAAGTCTGGAAACAGTGAGAGACATTTTTTCTTAAGACAGATAGTTTACAAGGTGTGAGCTAATGTCGCCTTCAATATTAAGACCACATTTCTATACATGCAAATCTATACCCAGGTTATGTAATATTAAATGTGTGACAGCCTAAGATGTTTTGCATCCAGTTCAGGGGGAAATTTTCCTCCAGACCAGGTTTTAAGTGTCTGTACACTTTCTAGCAAGGTCAAATAATGTTATACCTGGTTTTGTATATATCTGCTATTTGTTAATATGAACAGTATACACTACACTGCAGTTAAACAAGTATTCAAAATTAATTAGCACACACCCCCCTGCAAAAAACAAAAACAAAACAACCCCCCCCCAAAAAAAAAAAAAACCACCTGAGCTTGTTGTTTTGGTTGGTTTTTTTTTTTAAGCACGAACTGCATTTCTCAAGGATCAAGAGATGCATTTTATTCTTGTCAGAGGAATAAAAACCCTCCAAGCAAACAAAAAAAAAATTAGCTTTTCATACCTGGTAAAAGATAATCAATGAAACAACACTGTGTTTAATCTAGCCTCTGTTGATAAGATATTTCAGTGTGTTGTGTTCAAGAAGTTTAGAGCAGGTGTTTTTTTACTCAGTATTACACAGTGGACTAGATATGTCAAGGACAGCATTAGTTATTCTTATGTGATTTCTGGTTTTAAACCAGTGGTTGTGCCAACTTGAATTATATGTCATGGACAAAAGAGGTGAGACATTCAAAATCATTCAAGACTATTTTATTTACATGCAGGATGCATTTTCTTATCCAGATGATTGCTTACTTTTTTGCTAGGCTAAGAATAGTTTTTCCAATATGTTTACAAAACTAATTTAATTTGAAATTAGTGAAGGACACATATGGAAAAGAATTATATCTTTAAAAAACGTAAATAGTATAACTCAAATTTATTGTATAATCATGCACCATTTGTGTCTTCTGGAAACACAGGCTATGACCCCAGTAGTTGCTCCCTACAGGAAGCGTTCCCACATCCATACAAATTCTTTGAGGTTCTGGCAGAACTCCACATAGGGAAAAGGTTTGTCAACACAGAAAAATTTAGAGACTCAGGAATACATATTTTCTTTTTTCCTTTGTGACAAATGCTACCATGAAATAAAATTATTAATTTCTTATAAAAATGAGAATTCTTATAAAAATTGTGTTCTTCCATATACATATCAAGATTCATCTTGGTATTCCAGACAACTGAATCAGACACAAAGTGTTTGCTTGTAAATACAAGATTTTATTTTACTGTTTTCAAATTATATCTACACCAAATGAACGTAGATAAATATAGGAAATTAAACCCAAGCTTATTCCAAAATTAGAATTAGATAATCCAGCTACTGTTGCATGTCCCATGTGGCGACTACCACTCTGTGGTTTCACTTTTAGGAAAGGAAATACACATGAGAAGCAGCATTGTGCTGGAGTGTTTTGAAACCTGATGTGTGAAACAAACTTTTCCCAAATGGCATGTTAAATCACTGACCATGCAAGCTTTTGCTAGTGGCATCAAGCCAGTACTTTCACCTTAGGCAACACACAAACTAGTCAGTTTCAAACACTGAAAAATTCTTCTGAATCCTGAGAAGCTGAAACAAAAGTACTAAGGCATTCATTCTTCCCACAGAGAATGAAACTCAACCCACATTCCTTCTGCAATTAAAACAACTAAACCAAACCCATCCAAGAAAAAAAAAAAGGCAACACAACCAATCAACAATAACAAAAATTTAGCCTTATAAGCACTCAATCCATATTTTGAAGACTCTTCAATTATTACAAAAATTTACTGGTCCATATAGTTAAAACATGACTTAAAACCTACATTATTCATATGTGATAAAGTAAATTGCTGCTGACATACCTATTGAAGAGAATCTTAGCTCTGTGTTTCATGGAGTTGGATAATACCACATATTGAAGTTCAGATAGATAAAAATCATCAAGGACAAATTGCTGAACTTCATTCACCAACTTACTTCCCCACTTCACCACAGCAAACAATATAAATCTGACAATAGATATTTAAAAGAATGAGGTACCTCAAACTATTTTGTAACTGAAACACTGCTGTAATTACCACCTGTTCAGATGTTCAAAACTAATTATTTGTTTTCTGTCATACTTTCAAGAAATAAATTACGACCTTTCTCACAAGACAGCAAAGTCTCTCCAGTTTTTTCCACAACAGGAAGTAAAGCCTGTTAATCTGTGGGACCATCAGGTTTCACTTGAAGGTGTTGCCAGAATCTAGTAGATGTTTCAAATATACAAGAGCATTCACTTCAATAAAAAATACCAAGCCTCTTATTAGAATATTGCATCATTATCAAGCAATATTATCCTACCATGCTACAGAGCAAGGCTCAACAGAACTGCCATACCAAAGGATATGTGCCTGAAGAACAATAAATGATAAGTAATAATAACTAAATAATAATTAAATACATATAATTACTGTGACTTCACAAAATGGGTAAAGTTGGAAGGGTCATCCGGTACACACTCCCTGCTCAAGCAGGGTCATCCCAGAGCACATGGCACAGGATTGCATCCACTTCTTGAATATGTACAGTGAGGGAGACCCAACAACCACTCTGTGCAACCCATTCCAGTGCCTGGGCACTGCACAGTAAAGAAGTTCCTCCTCAGAAGAACTCTATTAAGGTGGAACTTAACATGCATCAGGTTCTGCCCATTGCCTCCTGTCCTATTGCTCAGCCCCCACCAAGCAGAGCCTGGCTCCATCCTCTTGACACCCTTCCTTCAGATAATCATAGACAGTGATGGGGTCCCCTCTCAGTCATCTCTTCTCAAGGCTGAACAGGCCCAATTCTTTCAGCCTTTCCTTGAAAGAAAGATACTCCATGCCTTAACCATCACTGCTGGACCTGCTCCAGGAGCTCCACATCTCTCATTTACTGAGGACTTGATAAAACCACATACAACTATCACATAAATTTACTTGATGGCATGACTCTAGAACATCATTTTACACTGAGACACATTTTAAATACATTTATGAAGCAAGCAAGGAGAAGAGGAAAGAAGCGCTACAAACACTTCCTCTACAGTTCCAGTTTTATTGCAGCAAAACCTATTGGCACTGCTGCACCACTCTTCTCTCCAACTCCAGAGAGTAGCTTTAAGGCATCAGAATGAGATGATCATCCTGTGAATGAGATTCATTTACTGCACAGACCACCACACCAACCTCATCCCAGAGATGCCCACCAAGACTACAAACATGGCAAGCCATGGAGTTTGTATGTACTTTTCAAGGCAAAGAGGATTAAGACTACTAATAGTAACAAGGGACATCTCCATTCACTGCTGGAAATAAAACCCAATCTATACTAGCTACCAAGCATTTAAGTTTCTTTAACAAAAGCTCAGAATGATATGAAGCTGCATCTTGGAGAGGATGTTTAACCTTTGCTGAGGAGCACGCTGAGCTGAGGGAAAGTACTCCCCAGTGTCAGTCACTGCTTACAGCGCTGTTCTCTAGTTCTTCTTGTTCCCAGGGACACTGAAATCCATGCTCCACTGCAGACCCCCTGGTCATCTACTCATCTCCCACGTGAGGTAGCATTTGGATAGCTTTTGGCCATTTGCAGGGTTAAAAGAGCATGTCACTGGCTGAGCAGAGCACCCAGCAGAGAAAGCACTACCTATCAGCTCTGGGAAGAAGGGCAGCAGCAGGCTCAACACAGCATGGGATCACTAATATGATCTGCTAATGGGATCACACTGCACATGAGACTGCTGCTGGTGCCTGATAATGTGCCAAGTGCATGAGGCACCCAGAACAAAAGTGTTGCTGTGGTGCAGGCAAGGCATTGCTACTGGTCCATATTAGCACTGGACAGGCCAGCATCTGTGAGTGATGATGTGAAAGATGCTTGAAAATGGAGAGGAAGTTGATCACTGACATGACTCTTAACAGGTCTAGAGCGACTCACTTCTTCCTACTGAAGACACACAAGACAGCCCCAAAACCTGTAGTTTCTAGATGTCTGAGCATGAAGATGTCAAAACACAGACTCACAACCTACATCTTGGCTAGGTGCAGTCTTACAGCAACCACTACCAAAATCATAAGCCATATCTGAGAGGAATAATTTCACAGAAAAAAAACCCCAAACAAACTAGGGACAATGTATTCCTTTTATATATTATATATTTACATAACTTGTACACTTTAATATTTAGTAACAACTGGTATACATCCACTAAGCAAAATCCAACACTGACATTTTCTATCATTTGAGATGTTACAATCTAAGCGTCATCATGAGTGGGGAAACCTAAAATTATGCTGCATAGCAATTCACTGTCATTACCTATGTAGAAATATACCACATTAGGAACATACAGACTCCTCTGAGGAACAGCATCCCTCAGTGACAGAAAGGTGCTTATTACAGTGACCTTACCCCTGAGACTCTATGCACAAAGATGCTGATAAGCAACCACTGCATACTCTAACAACTTCCAATGAGATCCCCTCTGGATCATGCTGTTCTAAGAGAAATTCTCTAATTGTTACTCCTTTAATAAACCTCTGCCTGAATTAACTCAAATGCAGTTCCAAAACCATTCATGTGTCACTGATACGCAGCTGACCAGCAAGCACACAAGCAGCCATGGCAGTTCTACCACCTCCCCTAGGAAGTGCAAGAGTATCAAGGCTGATCCAAAAGCAGAATTAAGTGTCTGGGAGCACATCAACAGCTTTCTAGCAGCAGCAATACTAGCAAACACCAGCTTAAACATTTGTGAAATGATGACTCAACTGATGATACAGATCAAAATAAAAAATAAAATAAAAAACCTTTGCTACTAGGAGTTGGTTACTTTCTCCTCAGACAAAAGACAGCTGGAGAGAGGGTGGGAGAAGGGAAGGAAGCAAACCAGTCAAAAGAAAGTGAGTCTTATGAATAGAGGGGAGACTGTCATGTATTTCAGTGGCAGGACTTTAACTGGACCGTCATGAGAATTAGCACGTGTTTGAATATATAAACATATTGTGCAACTTTCTGCCACTAATCCTGACTCAACAGTCACATCAAATGCAGGGCAAAGTTTACTCCAGCAGCTCCCTCTGTCCTGACAGTCTTACAAAGTTTCTCCTATCTTCCATGAAGCCTGTTCCAGATTCTCTTGGCACTGAGGATATGTGAGGCCAAGGCTGGAAAATGCTGTGGTGCAGCTCAGTCTGCAAATCAAGATATAAACTATTTTTGTATTATGAAATACAGTACTGTACATGGGGAGCAAAAATAGTTGAACAATTCCAAAAGAGTAACTATTGTTAATGCCCTGTGAAAACTTTCATTTTTTGATTGAATGTGATTGAATTTCAGGAACCTTGGGTGAAATACCATTTAATATAGTCATCCACCACTTATTATAAACATCAATGAACTACTGAAGAAGGATAAGATTTTTAAATTTGTGGATAACACTGAGACACAAATAGATGGAAACAAATTACAGGGTGGAATTAGAGTTATAAATTACCCAGAAAAATATTCATTTATTTATTTTAACAAAAAAAATCCTAAAGTCATCTCAGGATGCATGTACCTTTAACAAAAGTATGAGAAGACTATGCTTGGATTCATGATTAGACACAGAATTTTAGATGATGAAGCAGGAAGCCAGGAGCACCTATTTATAGGTTACAGATGCTTAATCTAAGAATTACTAGGAAATGAGATTTCAAGCAGCAATACCAGTTTAAAGTTACTTCCTCATCACCCTTCTATCGTGTCCTCATGCCACAAGACCTCAGATATATGCAGTATTAGGAAGCATGAAAATTGATGAGATAGGTGAGCTCACCTGCCAGGTTGCTCCAGCTCACATGATTTTGCTCACTACGGAAACTTAATGTAGCAAAAGAGAATATAACTTAGATTAGAGGACAACTTTCAAGAGTGTTGAGTGGTGAAGTGCAGCAGCATTGGGCTGCTACTTTTGCTCACCCATATCATGATCTCAGTGCAAGACTATCAGATTTCTGACACTAATGCAAATTACATTTTTTTCTGAGAATTTTGTACAATCTTGGTTTCAGACCAATGTGAGACTTCCCAGACAGATCTTCCTAAACTGCAAAACAATAACAGTAATTCCAGTACTGTTGACAGCAAAACAATTGTCACAGGGCCAATGCAGCTGGCCACTGGCAGGTGAAAGAAACATGGAGGTTTTCAAGTCTTACGCAGGTTCAGCAAATTTTAGTGAAAAACTGAGGACTGAACATACATATGACTTACATGATGACTCATGAACATACTGATTACCGATATAACTAGAAAGACCTGCAGCCATTACACCCACACGTCAATCCCCTGACTTCACTGGAACTACAAATTTAAAAACCAGAACCTAAGTTCTATTTGAATAACAAATTCTCTTTGACCAATTTAAATCTTTAAAGAACAAATTCACTGTGTCTACTGTGGATTCATTTTATGGACACCTAATCTTCAGGCTGCAATATAATCTGTAAGTAGACAGGTATTTTTGCACAGTATCAATCCATCTTATAATTTTATTTAAAAAGAATTAAAAATCTGTATCCTGCACGTTAGTATTTTTCCCCAAAACCTGGAAACTAAACATTCAGGAATTCACTTTTAAAATATTAATTTCCTAAAGTTCCACTAAAATTTTAAACTGCCTACACTACCCCTCCCTTCTATAAGGATTAAGAGTTCTCATTAGATGTGGGTGCCCACTGGATGTTTGCACTCAGTGAGATGTAGTCAGTGGCCCAATGTCCAAAGGACTAGAGCAGTGACAAGTGGTGTGCCTCACAGGTTGGTACTGGGATGGTGATTAGACACTGACAAGTTTGCCAGAGAGGTGGCAGGTAACCCATCCCTGGAAGCGCTCAAGGCCAAGTCTGGATGGGGCTTTAAGCAACCTGGTCCAGTGGAAGGTGTCCCTGCTCATGGTCATGGCAGGGGGCTGGAAATAGATTGTCCTTAAGGCCCTTTCCAACCCAAACCATTCTATCTAGAGCACATATGCCCTGAAGCAGTCGGGCTGCACTTGAGAGAGGCTGGGCAGGAACTCCTGGTTCCGTGAAGCAACTATTATTATATATTTACCCTGCACTCTTACTGGGTGAAGTGGTCAGGACTTCTGCAAAACGATGGAAGCAAGGATGTAAGCAATGGCCTGCAACAAACAGGTGCTTCCTCCACCCTGAAGTGATTAGATGTTATTACATGACAATAGCAAGCTATTAGCTTGTGAAGAGCCTACCTGCAGGCTTAAAGCAAGTCACAGAACTTGTTTTGCCACACAAACAGCTATGCAAATCAACAGTTAAAAAAGATTTCTCCATACTTAAAAGAAGCCCGGAGGGAAAATATGTGCTAATGAAGACACTCATACCTTGAGAAGTTTCCAAAGCTTTAAAAAAAAGAAAACAGGACAGCAATTAAGTAGCCATTTCTGGTGTGGGTTTGTGGTTTTGATCATTTTTCTACATAACTCCCCAATTAGTATTAAATACTTTGTTAAAAGAGAGGTGCAGTCAGCTGGGTTCACCAGAAAAGAGCGATCAAGGGCTCCGAGTCTGTGCGGTATAACAGGCCACACAGAATATTTAAAACATCTGGTATATGCAAAGATCTTCGCCCAAGTCTGGAGTTATTAAGCTATCATTTAACCTCTTTTAAATGTGATAAAATGGGAAGAGAAACAAGTCAAATGAGTTACATAGCCCCTTAGTGGCTCACCCAAACATGTGACTTAAGGTTTGGTACTATTTACCTAAGAGGATTTAAAAAATAAATATAATTTCTCTATGTTTTCCTACTTCAGCAACTCAGAGGCCAGTAACCAAAGGCACACAGGCTGCTTCGACAAGTATCTCTCTGCAAACAGCACATTTAACTTCCTTAGGAGTTCACGGCTGCTCTCTGTAACCATGCATTTAGCGTTTTAAACAAGAACCGAGCCCTACAGCAGCTGTGCCAACAGCGCCCGCGACCCCGCACCGCACAGGGAAAGCCAAGGGAACACCACCACCGACCAGCAGCATCACCTGGTTTCACCTAGCTGACTTGGTTTCAGAAGGAAGGGGCTGCCACGCCGCCAGCGTTTCACTCACTTCCCTGGAGCGGGGCGTCCTGCCGGCCCGACCGCCGCCACCCGCCGCCTCCTCCTCCTCCTGCCCTGCCCGGACACCGCCGGGGCTCCGGGCGCTCGCTCCCGCCCCGCCGCCGCCCCCAGCC
>VYXD01009946.1:488748-518957 GCA_013397195.1 Hylia prasina | reverse complement strand
GCCCAGCCCCGCCCGGCCCCGGGAGGAGCGCGGGCTGAGCGCCGGCCTGCGGGGCTCCGCGCCTCCGCGCACAGCGTGCCCCACAGTCAGCGCCGGGAGCGACTTGGACACCGAGATGTTTCTGCTTGTTTTCTATTTTACACACTTTTTTTTTTTTTTTTTTTTTTTTTTTTTTTTTTTTTTTTTTTAAAACACAAACAACACCAGAAGTTATCTTCTGCTACCGAACAGAAATGGCATTTTCTGTTTTAAAATAAAGCCCAACCTTTTTCTTTCAAAACCATTATGATCAGCAGGACCGAGGCGATCTGTGCTATTGCATAAGAAGAAAAGATAATCCCTGTCTCTTCTTTATCCTTTCTTTTTTGGCACTGATTTTCCTCTAACCCCGACATGAGCTGCGGTAGGTAGGGAGTTAGGGGTAGCTGGGGAGGGTGGGGATGCAAGCAGGAAGAATAGCATTTTGTTCTGTGGAGGATTACCACTGGCCTAATTCCCTCACCTGGACTATTGCTGCTGGGGTGGCTATGGAAAGTGCTGGGGAAGCAGAGCTCCAGGCTCTGTAAATTCCACTACTGTCAAACCAGTAAGAGAGCATTTTTACTAAATCAGCGTGGCACTTCTCTTAGCAGTGAACAAAGCCACAGCCAAAATGTAGGGCATATCGCACATCATCAGTGTCAGGTAGACAAAAGGAAGTTTCTGTGTCTTATTTTAACGACTTCTGGGCAATAGATATTTCTTTTAGTGGTTTTAAAATAGCATGCTTTGAGTCCAACTGGTCCTTGGTATGAAATGGTTATTTGAACATCAGTCAGGTAATTTCTTTAGTAAATTTTCACAACACAATGAAGTTTCTGGCATACTGTAATCTCAAAATAAGCAAAGGAGTACCCAGCGGGAGCATTAGACAAAAAAGAATGTATTTATACCTGTCAGTTCTAAATGATGAGATAGATCTATAATAGTTTAACAGTTAGTGCTTACTCTATTAAATTTAACCATGTTCCCCTGATTACTAATTAGGTGGCACTGTCTACAGTAACAGATTAGAAAAGTTGGTATGCTAACAGAGGCTGACTCCTTTGATAAGCCAATGTTTGGAATTGAAACAAACATTTTAAAAAGATTACATAAGTAGCAATATCAAATTATTTAAAGAAGAAATAATATTATCTGCACAAAACCCAGTATCTCAGAATACACCTGTATCAAAGTCAAATAAGTTGAGAACAGCTGCAATTGAATCCCATTGATTATTTACTTGGCTGAAAAGGTGCCACAACACACAGAGGGTGTAGTCACACTTCCCTGGAAAGTGGCAGCTGGCTGAACCAAAGAAGAAGGGGTATGCCAGCCCTCCCAGTGCCTCAAGAAGGCTCACAGTTCCTCTTTTCTTTTTTTATTTCTAATTTGTCTTGCAATTGTCCGTTTTTTTCATATATTAAAATTGGTATGCCCATTAAGTAGAGGTCTTCCATAAGAAGTATATCTATACCTACAGGACTTTGCTTTTTATTATTGTCTGTGATGAACTGAACATTTGTTCTTCTGTAGATTGTCATGAAACACGTTTCATAGCCACATTTATTCTAAATATTTCATCATGATCTAAAATGTTCTAAATTTACAATTTTTAATTACAAAATGTTTATATTTATTGAAAGATAAATCAAAAAATAACTTGGTTTTATGATCACACTGTCTAGGAAAAACATATAGTATACCTATTTATTTTGCAAACATCAGAAACCAAAGTATTTTAAGAATTTGGGCACATTGGGCCAGAACAGAAATGAACTTGTTGACCTTATTTACATCTTTGACAAATTTCTTTGCACGTGTCTCTATCATTTGACTTGAACTTTCTTGTCTCATAACTGCATCTTTTTACTAAGTGAAATCATAGCACTGTGCTATGATTTTTTGTTTTACTGGGAATCAAAACATTTCCTTCGTGTAGTTACAGGAAAACTAGATATACTGCAAGCCTCATTTAGCATCCTAGGGATAAATGAAAATAAAGTAAAATACAGAAGCAAACCCTTTCAGATGCTTTACCTTTGTTCTGTTGATTATTGCCTCTGGCAAGAGATGTTCTGCTAATTAGTCACCAGTCTTGATTCTCAGTTCTGGTATCAAAGCAATTTCTGGTGACTTATAAAAGTACTGTTTCCCTGTAAGCCTAAACTTCATGTTTGTGTGCTATAAATTAATACTTCTGCCCTAGCAAATCGTTCCATGGCACTTTGAACAAGCCAGACTCAGATTACTGGTGGAGACTCAGCTCTCCAAAATTTGGAATATTTGTGGCATAGAAATTACTTTTCTCAACACAATAGCATAGTCACAGGGAAGACTTTGCATTTGATAGCACCACTATTATAGTGCTGTGATAAATAAGATACAACCCTAAGCCCTCTTTTAAATATTATAGAGAGGGGAAAAAATAAATAAAAGAGAAGAAAGTTCCTTAGAGAATACTACAGGCAGTTTGCCTCAAAGAAATTGGCAAATGTGATTTTCCCCAAGTTGTGAGTCTTTTAACTATGAATAGAAACTAAAATGTATAAGCACAGCATGAAGCTCACTCTTCTCTCCTGCCTCCTCCAAACATGTGAGAATATATATGAAAAAAATTTCCTTAAAATGTTGTCCTTTTGGCTTTCTGACTGGTGTTATCAAGTTTTATATAAACAGTATGCGTGTGTGTCTGAAAGAGAATGTATTACTTAGTGTTTGTGCAATGATGTGGTAAAATTTGAAATATATACATTCAGTACATATTTTAGTGACTTCACCCTGTTGCTATTAAAAGTTAATTTTCAAGCAGCCAAAATAGCAGGTCTGATATGAGATGTCTGGGTAACAGTGGGTATGGAACTAAAATCAGTGCTCCAGTTTTAGATGAGAAGCATCTGAGGAACATTTCCAGCTGAGGCTGTACTCATGGAGATCAAGAACAAGCATCACCAGCTGGAAATTGTCCTGAGAAAGACAGACTACAGATTGTATTGTTCATGAGCTGCATTGTAAAAGGTCATGAGCACCACTCTGAACATCTTGTGACAGCATGAGAATTTGTCCACCCAATAAACCTCCTCCAAATGTAACTGTTTGTCATAGAAAACATATGGAGTTTTCTTCCAAGTTTATTAATGTTTCATTTCAGCAAGATATTTTTCCTGATGCACAGGCTCTCAACCAGATCCTACCTTTCCCAAGGCAGAGCTCCATGAATCACTGCTGCACTCTCACAAAAGGTCAGTTCCTCCCCTCCCAGCCCTCAAACTGCCTGTATCCATCAGTTGCACCACCCCCATGCGTGACCTATGCCATGACATAACAGTGATCCCAGAGATATTGTAACCCTGCAACTGTGCTCAGACCCCTAATCCCCCCTATTGATTCTCCATGCTGTATGCATTCGTGTACAAGCATGCCAGGTTGAGCTGATGTCCCAGAAAAAGATACAAGACCTTTTTCCACAATGCCATACTGTTGGCACTCTCTTATTGCTATGTATTGACTTAAGCTGACTTCTTTCACCCTGTTTATTGCACCTCATCCCACACCACTTCCTCACTTGAGGGTAGGCCGTCATCTCCCTCCCTGTTGTTTTGTCATTCCTAATTTACAGCTCTCCTTACCATGCTTGCCAGTCATATGGCAGAGCTACTTTAGCTCCTCTTTGTCAGGAACACCTTTGCTCCTAGCACTATTTGACACTCAGATAGGATCTTATAACCATAAAAACCAGACCCCTGATATTGATGCCAGCTGCATGATGCCAGTTGATGATCTGCCATGTCTGTGCACTCCTCCTCAAGACCTGTCTTTCCTTTATTTGGCAGGATCAACCAGAAAAGCACCTGGCCCACCATATCCCTGACCCTCACTACCAGAGCCATAGATTTGTGCCTAACCTGTTCCCAGTTCCCAAGGCCAATATCATTGCTGCCCATGTGGAGGAGCACCAAAGGATAATAGTCTAAAGCCCCACAAGCCTTTCTTCAGTATCTGAGATACAAGCCCCAGCAAGAAGAAAATGCCCTTTGCCAGCAGGTGTGGTCAGTCTATGGAGACCTTCTTCCCCACACCAGGGAGCCTGTCCTTGCTCTCCCTTGCAGGTTGCACTTGGTGTTGTTGCAGGTTCAGGGTTAGCTGGTGCAACTGTTTTCCTGGACCAAGCTCCTGGACCCTGCTGCCAGGCCACTCACTATTTGTAGGTGCAGATCTGCAGATAGGAGTAAGAGCCTTCCTCCTGTTGCTAGAAGCCACAAAATGTGGCTTCCAGCCTTCTTTCCCCCCACCGGTGTGAATGTGTGAGGAATGTGCTCTGTTTTTTACAACACATCACAAATGATGAGAGAGGAATTGATGGACAGTCTCTCTGTGTCCATCCACACCTTGGTGCTTAATCAAGATAACCACTCCCCCTGTCTTACCAGCATATAAACCATTGTCAGTAGTTAAAATGTCTGTGTTTTTTCTAGTGGAAAGGAAAGAATTTCATCTTCTGTGATGGGCCAGAATGACAGGGCAGCTCAGCAAATATCTGCAGGGCAGAGACTGTACTCATTTAGGTCCTTAGGTGCTACTATAATAAAAAAATATTAAATCCTGTTTATCCAGAGATAGAAAACAGCCTGTATAATTAGGGACTCTACCAGGTAAACAGCTTGTATTATTAGGGATTCTACCAGCTCACACATCTTTCACTAGGATGGAATGACCAAATCCCATCCACCTAATCTTCAAGTGATTAGTAAGGTAAAAAGTGCAGAGGATGTGGTGATCATCCCTACTGTCATGCTTGGCTAGACAGAAAAGAAATTGCATCCTTAGCTGGATTGATAGGCACAGCCCTGAAAAGGGGATTCAAACTCTAACCACAGGGTTACAGAACTGGTACTGGCGACATATGAATGTCCTTGAAAGTGAAAAAGAGAACTTGGACAGCAAACACACTTTGGGTACAGCAGACAAAAACACAGAAAGTTTCAGGTCAAAGGGATTTATCTAGAGACCAGACTAGGCTTGAGCCAGTTCAGGCAGCTCAGATCTAATGAAAAGATCCCTGGTAACTGTGGAAACTCCAGGAACAGAAAGATGGTGATGCAGTGGAGCTGATGGCTCACCAGCCATAAGATCACACAGGAAAAAGGATCTCTTTGAGGGCCAGAAGATACAGTATTCTGGAACTAAAGTGCTGAAGCCATGGCAGTTTGGATGCTGAGGTTAGAAAGAATTGCTTTGCAACTGTGGGCAAAAGAACCACAAACATGAGAACTTCTGGGATGGCTTGGAAATTGGTGGCTCCTCATTTAACCCATATGCCCATCTGATACTGTTCACTTGCTATCTTCACACTGGTGCTATGCCTCTATGTATCTATGTAGCAATGGCATTGCTGAGCATCCCAGGGAAGCACAATAATATTCATAGGGAAATGCAAGCAGACTCTGGATTCTCCTGCAGCTAACCAGCTCCTGTCTCAAAGGCTCTTCTGGCTGGGACATGGGCTCAGCCTTTTTGAGCAATAAAACAAATGCAGTGGAGACTTCCTATTCACCGCAGGCATGGTGGTTTTCTGAGCTCAGCAGTTTAGGAAGAAAAAATATTATCCATTGGTTACTTCCTTCTACTGCAGAGTTGATATGGTCACTTAAACTCAGCTGTCTTCG
Organism: Hylia prasina; assembly: GCA_013397195.1. Classification (NCBI taxonomy): domain Eukaryota; kingdom Metazoa; phylum Chordata; class Aves; order Passeriformes; family Sylviidae; genus Hylia; species Hylia prasina. Next base: position 513,270 of record VYXD01009946.1, on the reverse strand, counting down.
AAGGAGGCTTATCTCAATAGCCAAAGTGGTGTGGTGTGGTATGGTATGAGAACTAGCCAATTTTAATAATAGTCTCACTAAGCACAGTACCCTATCAGAACTGACATGTCCTTTTTGCAACACAACAGCCTTTCCCTATACATCAGCACTTTCAACTGCTTCTCATGCTGCTGGCTTCAATACTGTACAAGCCTACTGCCATAGATTTTCTGACAAAAGAATAGTATCAATTTTATTGAATTTTTAAACATATATTCCATATGATACAACTACAGATAACTTACATTTTAATTCAAATAATGACACTGAAAGGATGTTTGCTTTGTTTTGCAGCAATGTGCTGTATAGACATCAGAGGAAAGAAAGAGCTCATGAAGTATGAGAAGATGCAGCTTGTAAGTTATTCCAAGGCAGGCTCCCTTTAGTGCTGTGGTGTTCTGTGCTCTGCTTTTGCTGGTCTGTTCCCCCAGATTGTTAAACTTGTGTTCAAGTTTCAATTTGAATACTAGTTTGTAGATTGTCCAGACAGACAAATCTTCTAGATCCACTGCCCTAAAAATGCAGAGGTGCACAACATCCAGAGGAAGGCAAAATTCTCCAGAGCATGAACTTTTTCCATCAGGTCTGCACAGCAGGCCATGACCTGTCTTTTGACCCTGTGTCTCTGTAGAAAACCTCACTAGTCCTATAGAATGTAACATTGCACATGTGTCTTGCAGTGTATGTGCACAAAATGTCTTGCACTTTTGAAATAAAAGTGCTCATAATCCCTTCTAGCAACACTCCTAAAACAAAACAGAGAACAATTGTGGGTTTTGGCATTTGTATTTGCCTGAATGTGGTCTTCTTTGTTCATTGGTTTGTGGGGTAGGNCTTTTTTTTTTTTTTATTTTCAACAATAAATCTTGTCAAAAGGAAAATCTACTAACTCCTTAAAAATAATCTAGGAAAAATAATCTAGGCAAGGCTTGAATTCTAAACTTTTGTTTCTTGCAATCAGTCTTTTATCTTGCAAACAGAACATAAAGGAAGAGGAAAGGAAAATGCTGGAGAAGTGAAAGTCTGTTCTGCTGTTGCACAGTTAGTTTCTAGGCAGGACATACTGAAATTGAAGTCACTCCGCCTAGACCAGACAGAATTGTTACTGTAACATATTTGAGTTACAAAGTCTCTTTTCATGTACTTTCCCTCTTGAAGTGCTGTGTTTCTGTTACAAATTCACTGAGGATATTTCCCTGAGTAAAATGGTTTAAATTATCCCGCTATCTGTTCCTTTTGGAGTTTGCTAGAACTGATTGGTTGATCAGATAAAGATACACATAGTTTTCCTAGATGTCAGGAAGAAGCTGAAAGGGGCCTCTGGTGGTCTCCTAATTCACCTTTCTACTTCCCATCAGAATCATGAAACTTTCCTTCACACTCCACCTGGTGAGGCAGAGTCTGGTCTCTGTAAATCATCCATGCCATTACCCATCTGTGTTTATGATCCTAATCTCTAACCTAAACCTTGCTTGTTTAGTGCATGCTCATTTCTTCCTCTCATCTACAGTGATGACGTACAGAGAACCACATATTTGCTTTGCCTGTGCTATTCTTGTTTGTGCTATTCTTGTTTGAAGACTTTTTCTTCTGTTTTCTCTCAGCCTTCCCTAAGAAAAACAGTCACACTCCCTCTAATCCTTACTCACAGATCATGTTTTACAGACTTTCAGTCTCCTTCTCTGTGCTACAATTTCTTTGAAACATGGTAATGCTTCAGCCTTAATACACCTTTCCTATATAGGCATCACCAACATAAAATTATCTATGGCACACAGTACTCTTACATGACATTTTCTTCCATTTTTGCCACAGCAATTTTATTTTACTAATGCTTGGCTCTGGCTGTGTATGACCCCTACATCCTCATCTGTGGATCTGACACCCTGCTGGGAGCTTCCAGTTCTGTATTTATGCAGCTGATTTTTTGAACTCCAAGTTGCAGCCTTTTTTATATCATTTCTGCTCTCTGTCAAGATCTTTCTTGAAGATATTTCTGTTCCTCAAAACACTCACAGGCTCTTACAGATTGGTTGTAGCTGCTTATTTAGCAATGCAATACTCCATCATCTGGAGTGCCAGTGGGAGCAATGTTCTTTAACAAAACCAGGACAGGACAGACCACTGGGAGTGGCACAGGGGTTTTGGCATTACACAGCTGAGTGCATTTTCCTTTCAGCAGTATTGCACCCGTGTCTTGGGAGTTTTCTTCAGGTCTTGTGTGCCAAGATTACGCCTGAAAATCTCAAAAAAAGACAGAGTCCACTACCCTCCTACTGTATTACAGCCACTGCACTTCTTCTCTGCATGGCCTGTTGACTTGGTTAGATCACTCACCTAAATAATTTTATTTTTCTTCAGAATCATAAGGCCTCTAATGATTAACTGAGGAAAGATAGTCTTTATAGTGTTTGAAGAAACATTTCTTCATTAACAGAATTCTTACTGATTTCACAGCAACAAATGACATTAATCTGACATTTGCCCACTTACCAATAAAATATATTTAGAGTCACAGAGTGTTCTTTTTACTTACTACCATTTTAGAAATGAAATAATCAGAAAATGCTGCCTGCTTTGGGGGCTACAAGATTTTATTTCTTGTAGCAGTATTAGAAGCTGTCTAGGTGAATAAAAACTGCTTACAGAAAGATATACCAGGATTTCCATAGGTAATATCCCTTTCCTGTATTTAGGACTAATCTGGTATTAATGCCTGTCTTTAATCAGAGGCAGGCTTCTAGTTCAATTAATTGTTCTGAACTTAAGAGCATTTATGAACATTTAAGAAATATGGAAGTAGAGAGCAATTAATTATCTTCTAGTATCAGCTTTATGTGATAACAATTTCCCTATTGAAGCCTGAATGATGGAGCTGGAACTTAGATTTCAGCTAGAGGGAGGAGTTCCTGGAACAGAACCTCAGAATCAAATGCCACTGAATGTTCAGAGTGCTTTTCTCATTAACCTGATCCTACCAAACCATGTGGGAGTGAAAAAAATACCCAGCAAATTAAAAAAAACACCAACAAACAAACCCCCAAACCATAAAAATAGCTTTATCTACTTCCAACAGAGAGCAAACTGGGTAGAAAATTTCTGTTGAAACATTTCTTCATCAGGGTATGCCATTCATTGAAATCAAAATGTTCCACAAAAGAATTTCCATTTTTGACCAATTTCCAATGGAATCTAGGCAGGTTTCCAAGACAAATGAGCCTGCCAGTTCTCTTCTTAACAGACATTTGGCTGGTTCTAGGAGATCTTGAGCTTACAGGCTGCTTTGCCTTGGGTTTGACAGTGCTGAGAGCTGGGAAGGAAGGAGCCTCCACTTTGTGGCTTCTTGGCAACCTTGATTCCCCGGACATGTGAGGGGGAGGCTAACAGGCTTCCCCAGAACTGAGGCATCATGCCATGAAAAGACCCAACACTCCTTGGTTTCATGCCAAATTTTGAAATATTAAAATCTTCTATTATATATATATATTAAAAAATTTACATTTCTTCCAGATGCCTTAATGAGTATTCCAGATCAGAGCCTAATCCTGTAAGCATGTGCATATCTATTTATTACAAGCTGTTGTATAAAATTACACAGATATTAATGGACTTCTGGAAGGCTGACTATATATAGGCATGCAAATGGCAAAGGCCACACCTTAACATAAGACAAGGCAGTAGTGCCCATGTTGATGTGGGCATATAGCACTGCTGTTGCTAAGGTTTTCTTTACAGTACTTAATAACTGACTACTTCTTTCAATATATCTTTGAAGTACTAATACATGGTATTCCATTTTAGAAAAAAAAAAAATGATATGGAATGTTACTGGTTTTTTAGAACCACAAAACATATTAATATAATCAGGTTTACTGTTTCAAAGTCCAGCATATTCTATTAAGAGTCTTAGTTAAAATTAAATGCCTTCTTTTGTGCCTTAGATGATCATCCAAGTCTTCAGCCAAAGAAAATAACAACTTCCTTGCCTGTTCTTTTTACTTTTCTCACATGCTAGTCTTGCAGTCAAGGGACTTAACAGCCCTTACAGCTCAGCTCACAGAGCCACCAACAAACAAACCCCCTTCCGTATGTATCTGTTTCTTTTCCAATCCTATGTGATGCAGTTGCTCCTGTCTCAAACTTAGCCCAACATGGCAACATGACCTGTGTATTGATGCTACTTTGGTGATCTACACAAACAGGAGAGTAGAAAACAGCTATGGAGATAGCAGTGACTTCAAAGCCACACTATTTTTAAAATAAAGCTATTTGCTCTTCATGTGTTTCATGGTTGTTTGGTATTCTCACACGAAAATATTTTGGGAAAAGCTCCAATATCCCTTTTGTCAATGTCAAATATAGAATTACTAAATGTGATGAAAATTACTAACAATCCCCTAAATCAGGGTAATGGGTGGCCTGCCAAAGAGTAGAACTTTAGTAAAGGATGACTTTTGGAACTTGATGATTGGGCTCACAGAAACTTCACACAGTTGTAAGAGCAGAGGTGCAAAGTTCTGCACCTGGAGCAGGATCACCTCATGCACTGAAAATTACCTGGCTGAGTAGCAGCACGGATAAGAAGGGTTCCTGGTGGAGGTCACAGTGAATGTGAAGTTGAGTATGAGCCACTAACATGGTGATGGTAGGAGCATGTCAGGGAGTTTGCTCAGTCTGAAGAAAAGCCAAGAGAATAATACAATTGGTGATGGGTAGGAGCATGTCAGAGAGTTTGTCCAGTCTGAAGAAAAGCCAAGAGAATAATACAGCTGCTGTTTTAACCTGTATGATGAGGGAGAGTTTAAAGGTAAGACAAGCTATAGTCCTTCTTTGAGTGAGAATGGGCCACTCAACCTGCACATTTCTATGATTCCATTCCAACTGTATTTTCTAAAATTTGATGTGATTAACATTCAACACAATTGTCTAACTGAAAACAAGACCCTGGAAGTTTCTTTAGAGCAAATAACCAGGATATTATGGTAGGACATACCATGAAAAAATATGTTCTATTCATGGTTTTTCCTGACCTTTTTTCCACAAATATATAGTATTAGCCATTGTTAAATACAAATCTAAAGGGATCATTGACCTATCTAATAAGAAAAATACTGGTTCTATATTCCCAAGGGAAATTGCAATGGCTCTTACGCATTTGTAGAATGTAAATATTTGCTGAAGATAATAAAAGGTTTGACTGTCTTCCAGTCAACAGTCACAACGGATAGAGACAGTATGTTCAGATACTTCTTCTGAGGCAACATGAAGTCCTGGTATTATGCAACATCCCAGAAAGTTTTTGTATCAATTTCAGTAGAACAGCATTCTAGCATATAATTTTAATCTGCCCATTTAAAAGATTGTAAAACAGTGCTAATTTACCACTCACTTGATTAAAATAGAGAAGCATGAGCATTTTAGAAACCAAACTATGCAAAAGACTGCGCCTTTTGAAGGACAGATATGTGTTGGCAAAGATGAGGCATTGAGTGGATTAACCATTGATTAGTTTCCTAATACTCCTTGCACATATTAAATGAGTTTTAAAGTATCCTCACTTTTGCTGTCATGCCAGATATACTGCCACATTATGAAGATGGGGGAGATCCTGACTCCTTTGAAATCATGGCAAACTTCCCATTGCCTTTGTTGGCCAACACCTTGTATGGACACGACTCTATGAACCACACGAGACAAAATGTTGACAAATGTGAGCAAGAACTGCTGGCAGAGTTGTATCTAATAACAAATTATCTGTTATGTGATGATTAAACTTTATTTCTTGCTTAATCAAACATCTATCCCAATTTATGGGATAAAATCTACTATGCCATAGAAGGAAAACACAGTGTCTGGAAAGAGATGAAAGGCTGGTTGTCTGAGCCTACCTCAAAACCGAGGCTTTTTACTCTGTTCCAGCATTCTTAGGCTAACCTACACTCAAGTTTCTTTCCTCAAGGGTGCTCTTATTTCTTGATTTTCCTTCCAAACTACTGGGTCCCCAATATTCCTCTTTTTGACTTCAAACTAAGCTGAATCAGCACCTCTGTGGATACATTTTCATGTACTCTGTTGCAACATTTTGTATTAAGCAAAATGTATTTTGCTTTTAAATAAAACTCCAGTTTTTCGCTAAGCAAAACCTCTGTGTGGTTTTGACTCAATCTGAAATTTATATATATTTAGGCTCCTGCTACCATTTGTCTTGGCTTGCTTCAACAGGTCTCATTTCTCTGTATGTTGCACTGCTTGGGAATGCCACTGGTGACTTTTCTTCCTCTTGGACAGGATTTTTCAGTCTGAGAACTTAAAATTTCTCCAGGATACAAACAGGAAATATTGCGTTGAAGAGCAAGACAGGGAGTTGTTTTTCCTGAGTCAGCTGCTTCACTCAATTGACTACCTGGTCAGTGAGAAAAACACAGCTGAAAAGGCATTTAATCAGTATAAAGTTAAGGTCAGTTTGGCACAGAGTGGAGAACAGCACCAAGATGAGTCAGATATATCAGTGGAAGTTTAGTTACACCTATCCTCATCATTTCTTACAGGGGTTTCTGTTGGTTTCATATCTTCTTTCTTCTTAGTGTTAGAGCTGGGATTAATACACAGGAGTCATGGTTTTGTGGTTGGACTTGGTGTTTATTATTTTTTTCCCATATTACAGCCTCATGGGTCTTGAGCTCTAACTAGCAAGTTAGAAAACGGAGGTAAAATGGAGCACTTCTCTATCTCTACAAGGTCTTTTCAAGAACAATCTATCCAATTGTGAAATGCCACCTAAATTATTTCTGCTTTAAACCCAATAACTAACTACTTGAAATCTGCTATGTGGACTTTATTAACCAGTTACAGAAAACCACCCAAACCCATGAAGAAGAAGGAAGAAGGTAAAGAAGAAGGACTTTGACAATGCCCCAATTCCTCCATATTGCTTCACATATACTACTGTATACTAAAACCCAAAATTCTCAGTTTCCAGAATTCCAACAGGTTTCCAGTCCAATATATCCCCTTAGACTTCCTATCCTCAGTTTAGGGTATACAATGTTAAACAGTTTCCAAGCTCTCTGAAAACATCTAAGAATCTAAATTGGTTTCATTGTAATGTAAATGGTCATCATTCCCTGATTACACTGCAGTCTGGCATTATGACTGAGCTTGCATTGGGATTGTGGAATCGATTGTGGAATCGAAAACTAGTCTGCAGCACAGCTCTGCTAGGCATTGCACACTCTTGCTTTATCAAGTTTAACAGTTGGTTACTGCTTTCATTAATCACCTTCTGCACTACTGGGGTTTTTGCCATTTGTCAAGGATTTCAAAGTATCTCTGTGTCTGCGTGTCCAAAAATTCAGGACATATAGCCACTTCTCTAGCACTTACTTGTGCTATAGTGTGTAGGCACAGCCTGGGAGGTTTATAGCATATGGGATCCACTGTGCAACTGATTTTTGCATGCATTGGAAGTGAGACTCATTTTGAACACTGGTTTTGCACCACATGCATTGAAGTTCAGTCTGCACATGCACAGGCTCTGTTGTGGCTGGGGTACATCAGGCTCCATATATATGCAAACACATATGATCCATGTCAGTCTGAAAGAAGATTGCAGGGGTAGTTGGCAGGGTTGAAAAATGGCAGTCTTCCTCTGACTTTGTTGAGTTTAGCAGAATGACATGCTGCCCAACATATGCCTGCAGTATCACTGGTTTCAGGCAATGTAGATCCCTTCCCAAAGACTGCAAGATAGTTTGAAATCAGAGGGCCAGGATGCTCATCACTAAGGAAGAAAACAAGTATTCTCATCTCAGTCTCATACCCTGCTAAAACCTATGTAAAACTTAACAATCTCAATTCAGAATAAATGGCTATTCCTGAATTGTTACGTTCTTTAAGACCTGAGGTAGTACAGCATGACCTCCCCCTCAAACTTGTGTGACCAAGATGGGCATTTGCCACAGGATCAGAATAGAAAATGTGTCATATGAAGAGACATATGATTGCCAGTGGCAAACTTTCCCAACTTCCTATAAGGACAAAATGCTGTCATTTTATCCCAATGCTTTGAGAGCTCTCACACAGCACAAAGCAAGGAACAAAATGTAAACCTGTATATCAGACAAAACCAAAATTTTAGGCTCCAATGCTGAAAGAAATGAAGAAAAAGCTAGTGATGCAGTAGCTGCTAAAAACTAATTTTGTTTTCTTCATATGCAAGCAAACCACCAAAGCTGCCCACAGAACTTCCTGAGTTTGAACAGGCTGCACACATATGAGTGTGGTATAGTACAATACCACTGTAATAATTTCCATTCTGTAGAAGGGCTAGTTTTGAGTAAGCTGAGCAATAGTAGAATTATGGAATGGTTTGGATTGAAAGGAACCTTTAAAATTCATGCTCTTCTAACCTCCCTGTCACTGGCAGGGACACCCTCCACAAGACCACATGTCTGAAAGCCCTGTTCCACCTGCCCTTGACCTCTTGCAGGGACTGGAAATCCGAGAGTTGTCTGGACAACCTGTTCCAGTATCACCACCCTCGGAGTAAAGGAATTCTTCCTAATATCTGATCTAAACCAACCTTCTTTCAGTGTAAAGCCACTCTCTCTAGTCCTATGACTACGTGTCCTTGTAAAAAGCCCAGCAGAGGTCTCATGAGAAATTAATATAGTTACTGCTTCTTACTTCTTCCTTTTTACTGGCATGCACTTGTACTTGGAGATACCTTCTGTTGCAAGACATAGCTGTTGCAACACCAGGAAATACCATATGATTTTTCCCACTAGACTGGTAAAGAAAACTGTGAAGCATTATCAATTCAACCCAAACTGTAGTGTCTTGAGACATGAAAGTCTATACTGATACAGGCTTTTCCACTTTGTTTTGCAGAAGTACTCCACTCAGGATGTAGAGCTTGTAAACTCTGATCCCCAGCACAGGTCAAGCTGAAACTGTCAGCCCTGATGATTATTGTGATGAAAACATAGGCCTGTGGGAGATAACTGTCTTAGTTTTCACTTAAACTACAGATTAAAAAATAAATTAGTTCCAATCGTACTATGCCTTTTAGATCTTAAATCTAAGACCTTGGAAAAAAGATATCTAATCAATTTTTTGCAACTGTTGCTTGATGAAAGGAATATTAATATGGTGGTAGCAGGTTACAGCATTTAATACGGCAACCTTGACATTTCTTATTAAATATTTAACTACTGGAAATGGTATACTTGACAAGCATCTGTGAAAATGAAACCTGTTTTTGAGAGCACAAGGTTGTACTGGAAAAATAAGGATGAGGATATGCTTAAAAGTAATACTATAAAATTGTCATGTAATTTTTTATCTCTGAGACAAGATTTTGATTTTTTTGATATTTATTTGAATGCATATTTTTTATGTGGGGATAAAAGTTTGTAGACTCACTAAAATAAGTGCATTTAATTCACAGACTAGTTTGGTTTGGGGTTTTTTTTTCTTTCAGATTGCATGTAAAATACCCCTTGTATTTGTAAAGCAGACTACTTTTGAAACATAGTGGTCTAAAGGTAAGCAGGTGAAAAGATGGAGAACCTCACAAAGATACCAAAACTTTTGTCCTTTGTACATGACCTCAGTATAATTTTTTTTTTTTTTTCAGTGATACTATAACACTAGGAAACATCTCAGTTATTTTGCTTTTGAGAGTTAAAAAGCGGGTGGAAATTTACCCTGACAACTAGATGAAACATAGCAAATTAAGAATTATTCCTCTAGTTCTTGTATTAAAGTGCTATTTTTTCCATAGAAATAGTAAGATTTATGATAAACCAAATAAATTGCCTAAGCACCTTAAGGTCTTTTTTATTATGCATTTGTTATACACTGCACTTCTCCATCCATATTTTACTGCAGCATACGGGAGCATCTAAATTTTGATCGTAGCAAGGCCTAGTAACACCTAGGTTTTGGGACAGGAATGCTCTAAGCCATTGAGGAAGAGCCTTGGCAGAGGCTGCTTCTCAGAGACAGCTAACACAAGTCTATCTCTAGTTGTTTCTGAGGACAGCAGTTAATTATTTTCTGTTCAGTACATTCAATCCCTTGAATTAGAGATCACATGAACTTTCCTAGTAAGGGCAGAAATACCACTTTAAAATCTGATTAAAAGGACTGTGGTCATCTTGAATGAAATCTCATATCATAAAAAGCAGATGAACAATACACTGATCACAAATAGTGACAGCATTACATACTTGGTATTGTTGTATCTAAATAGTAGAATGAGGATCCTGCATACATATCTGGAATATACTAAGCAATTTTTACTCTCTCTAGTCTTTCTTAAAAATTAATACATGCAAATTGTTAAATCTATAAAACATACCACAGCAACAGGTCTGCAATTTGAAGACCTCTCTTCACCCCAGATGGAAGTCAACCATTCCTGAAACAAGTCTTAGGAGCCTGGCTTTATGCCCAGTGACTGTGGTGGAAGCAAGAATAACATGTGCTGGTTATTCAGTTGTGCTGGTAAGTAATTTAGCAGGTTCACCTCATTTTTAGTCCATTTGAAAGAGAAAGGGAAGTAATGCTTTGGTGCTTCAAAAACCATGAGGCAAACACATGCACACATTGCTCAAAGTAACTGAGAGGTGAGAGCTGTCAAAGGACAGATGATGGCCATACAGCCATAAGGTGAGTTAGTGGGGAGCTGCAGGCTCTCAGGCAGTACATGCAGGCACTCTGCTCCCTCACACTGCACATGTCTTGTGCCTGTCCCAAATGACAGCCCTGAGGAGCAGTAAAGACTCTATTCCCTCTCTGCTGGCAGTGCCTTCAGCTCTTTAGTTGAAAATACCAGCACAGATGCCTGTTAGTGGCAGAAGTAGTGATGATTTATCTTGGGATGAAGACATGCCTCTCTTGGAAGCTGGATGAAATCCATCTAACTTATTTTGCAGAGCTAATTTCAGCAGACTCTATTACCAAGTTCTTTCAGTCCCTATGAGCCTTACTTGACTCAGATGAGCAAGAGATTCAGATAACGAAGAGAGATTTAACGGCACTCTTGAAGTTGCATTGCCATATCTATTCCTATTTCTACAGGTATATTTCTAGATTTTGTCAGCACTGTTTCTGAGCCATAGTGATTTTTAACAGCTAGTTGCCTAATTTAATTCCCCAAGAAAAGTCCCAAATTTGATGGATTATGAGATGCTTTTATTTGACATTTTTATTAGACCTACGTCCATCAGTGTACTGGGAAGGACCAAGAAATCAATTCTGCCTTGCCCTTGACTTTCCAGCATGTCACTGATAATGGCCACAGTCACAAAGCAGCCTATGTGAGGTGACATTTAATTTGTCCATCTCTCCATTGCTCTTTGGATTGCTTTCGGATGAGTGTGCTCTCTTTGTGTTCCTCCATATACAAACACCACAGAAAGTTTTAGATTGTGGCCTGCCTTTCTTGTTTCACACCAAAGTTGATGTGAAGTTCTGTGTAGAAGCACTGATCCACTATAACTACAGTGTTGCCTCCTATTTCTCCTTATTATCTTAGTTACTAGAGCAGTAAAGGCTGTTAGTCTGCCAAGAGAGCCATGGTGAACAACAAGCAAATCTCCAGGTGTGCAAAAGTTTTCTGTGTCACACAGTCCATAGGAGGAAAATAACAAAAAGTTCAGATTAAAGAAGACCTCATTTCCACAGTAAGTACCTCCACACCTGAATTTGTCCCTTAAAATCGAGGGAGATATTATGGTATCTGAGAGCATATTGAACAATACTACAAATGAAGAAAGACTTCTTAGTGGCAATTTTTATGCACAGTAAGTTATATCATGGACTGTCATAACTGTATTCTGGAAAAAATACCATTTTTCATATATAATAGGGCTATGAGATAGTAAGTGTTCATGTCCTGCTTTGCTGATGGTCTCTTAACCCTTTGAAATTCCTTGACTACATTTACTATTCTGCAAGCAAATGAATAGAATGCTTATGAAGCAATCAGAGTTGAACCTTCGTGTGCCAGTGGTGCATTTGGTCCCATACAGGGAGCCAGAAAATATCAAGCCACTTTCTAAATGTTCAGTACAATGCATGACACTGGATTATATTTTAGATAAATAATCTTACACAGCAGTTTCTGTCCTTAGTTTAAAGCAAAATGTCAGTATTCTACATGCATCTGTAATTTCTGGGTATATGACTTGCTAGGCAAAATAACTAACATACTTTTCATCATCTTAAAGAATAATGCTTAATACTAAGGGACTGGATGAGATAGCATAAAATAGCAATGCTACAGTTAATTGATTTTACATAATACTAACATAAGATAATGTAAAATTTTTTGTTGTAATATTGCTTCAGGACCAAGAATAGGCTGTCCTATACACCTGGAAAAGTGCTACTATGCAGAATAATAAGAAGAGGTGTGGTCTAATTATTTGAGGGCTCAATGTACTCACAAAGCACTCATCTGTCTATGTGAATAACAGGAAGTTCCATCAATCCTGTGACACTTCTTGAAATAATAAATGTGATCCAAAAAAGCTTTGGACCCTTAACTGAATTGACCAAAAAACATTCTCAAATCAATAAATAGAAATAGGAGCTTGCAGTTGACTTGGCTGAATCACTCTTCAAAGATATTTCTCCCTCTTGCTGTAGAATAAAACCCTAAGCAACAGGCACTTCAGTTAGGAGACTAAAATGACTGAGATGCAATGCACAAGTGGCGATCCAAATTTTGTAACATCCAAAGAAATATTTGCACTATTATACTTGAAAAGGGCATTTTTTCTTTGTGTTCTGTATCCTTCTATGGTTTCAGAAGGTGTACTAGCAGGGGGGCCCAATTCTGCCCTGCTAGAATGGAGCTGATCACTTTCTCAAGAGATAATAAACACTGGGACTGTAATCATTTCACAGGCAGAGTAAAAAGGGATGTCTTCTGATGCCATTTCACCCTCTGAGATACCTAATGAAACAAATTTCCTGATCTTGCTCTTAATTACTGTTCCTTAATTGATTTCAAAACCAAGCAGCACTCCCAGCAGAGCATTTCTGAAGGCTACTTCTGTGTTTCTAGCAGTCAGGTACTTGGCATGCAGAATCATGGCTTGAGCTCCACTACCTGAAGTGTGATAATAGTTACTTGGAAAAAGATTTGTTTGCTTGAAACAAAGCCTTTATTCTTGAAGCTGTCTTGATAGGAATGTTAACAAAAGCCACAGGCTTCCAAGATTGGACTGAATCCTGTTTTTAATATCAGTATAAACAAGCTCTACATAATTCAATTTCTAATTGAATCTCTCATCCCAGACATAGCTGCTTGGCTAATTAGTCTGGAATTTTTTTTTTTTTTTTACTTCACTGGCTTTTAAAAATGGTTATTTCTGTGATATTGCAAATTAAATTATTTGGGAACTGAGGTGTCTTTATGATCTAATGACTATGATAAAAGTGAAGCATCCATGCTACTAAAGTTTATTTTTGGTGTTATGATTTCTACATTTACTGTAAGATAAATGCAAGCTTGGCATATCACATTTTGAAACATTTTACAGAGGTTATGCTAATTTATGTGATGTAGAGATTAATCCCTGTCAGCTCTCAGTCAAAACCAGGTTGTCTGTCATCGCTTTTATTTATTGGAATGCAAAAATCTGACTGCAGAAAGCAGAAGGAATTCATGTGGGTGCTATCAAGGGAAGACAGATTGGGGGAGCTGTGGTTTTTCAAAAAAGGGGCAGTATGGTGGAACAGTGAAGTTGACAGAGGCCAAAGGATGACTGCAGCTCTAGTGCATGACTTCAGCTAGCAACAAATGAATGCAGTTTGGGGGGATGTACCCCAAAAGAAAACTCAAAATTAATGAATAACTCATTTTTGTTTCTTTCCTCTCCTCTTCCTCAATGCAAAGATATGGACTTGATGCTTGTTAGCAAATAATGAGAGCAATAACAAAGAAACACATTGCCAACTACTTTTGCTTCTATGAAGAGTAGCTCATAACTCCACCAGTTCTGGCTAAATGTTCAGAATGAGGGAAATTGCAGTATTACATAAAAACTACTTCTTTTACAAGAATATTTTGAGCCTGATTATCTTAGAATAACATTATGGTTTCATGAGTTAACATATCTTGGTATCAGAAAACAACTTTCAAACTTGTATTTCTTCCTAGCATTGCATCTTATTATTACTGTCTGCTTTTCCAGAGCTTCAACTGATTAAAGGAGTACTAGGAATGAAAGTTAGTTACCTATACTAGGTATAGAATTGGAGAAATTAAAAAAAAAAGAAAAAAAGAAAAAAAGAAAATTCACATTTGGAACTTATAGGATGACAAAATTGAGGATCTCTGTGCAATTTTAATTTGCTCTTTCAGTGTACAGATATTTGTCTGTACAAACATTGTCTGTGATTGTCTTTAATAATATGAAACTGTACTTACATGTTTCAGTATTTCCCCATCTCAGACCATGGTTTGGATTACAAAGAAATTGCATTTTCTTTACTGAGTTTTCATGATTGCTGTTAACAGAATAAGCTAGAATAAGTGACTATTGTCATGTGACATTATGTGGTATCATTATTCTCATTCTATAAGCAGACACAGAAAAATGAAAACCAAAATTATCAATACACAATATATGCCAGTTTCTATTAAAAATACACCCAAAAAACATCAGGGCCCTAAATTTTCAAAGCATGAGGCTCATTATTGGCCAAGACAGCAGGTTAAATGTAAAAAAAAATGTCTAGAATCATAAAAGCAGTCTGTGGCTGGGGAAGGTTCAATTCCCCAGGAAAGCAATCAACTATGTATTCTTAAGGTCATCACTTGCCATCCTGCTTTTCCCTGGTTTACCCAATGCATGCCTGCTTACGTCTTTAAAGGAAGCAGCCTATAGTCTCTACCCTTACAGGCTCCAGATTTTTCCAAGAGCGTCATCCGTTCCCTTTGTGAATCTGGAATATCTTACCATTAACTTAAATTAAACATGATATAACACACACAAGGAAGAACAAACTGAGATTGAATGAGGAGCCCTCACTTCTTACAGGCATATGAATGCTTGGCTTTACTATGTAATTTTTTTCAGTGTTTGTAGAAGAAAGAAGGAAGTTAATTTGAAACAGATTTCCAGAGAGAGCATGATCTTCAGAACACTGGAGTTGCATGCTCTTCAGTGTTAGTAAGAAAGCAATCATCAATTTAAATAATCTTACAGTAACTACTGCATACTCAGCTGTTCAAATGAGTAAAAAGAAAAGAAATAATTACAATTTTCAAAGCACAGTGCATTTTTTAATGGTACAGGATAGTAGGCTGCAAATTCATTCTTTCACACAGTGTGGTAATTACTTTTCATATTTGAGATGGCCAAGTCTAATCCCCCTCATACTGAAATGCCTGAAAATCTTTTCACCATCTTCAGCAAGTGCAACATCATCTCTAGATGGCTGTAAGGTTTTTTGGCATTTCACGTGAACAATGCAGATTGTTCATGTGAAATGAACAATCAGCACCTGCAGTTTCATATTATTGTTGTACATATATATGTATATTGTTGTATATATAGCTCTTTTGTCCCAAACACAGTAGTTTCACAGAACCATTCTCTCATTTGTTTGTTTGGAGTGATGCTTCGCTGTCATTGTATTTTTAAGCCTATGTCCTGTGGTAGCTGAACCAAAGAACAGACTCTGCAGAATTGTGAAAAGAATGTCTCTACCTAACTTCAGCTTTTCAAGAAGCTCATTAGTGTTCTTGTTACAGCTGCACCCAGAAAATTAGAAAAGGGGGAAACAGCACAGTGTTACAACTAACAAGCTCCTACCATACATACAACTACAACAAATCCTCCTGCTGGAAAAATGCCAAGAGTGACTAGGATTGAGTCCAAAGTTTCTGCAAACTATGTAATTATAAAGTTATCACTTGAATAAAGAATTCTGTAAGGTCAAGAAACCCCCACCTCTTTCTCAAACATTCCTACTCTGTGTTATCAGGGCCAGGCAGACTATGTCTGATACTCTCTCCTCTGAACACTCAGAGGGACCCTTGCATCAGTGTGCAGGAACAAGGATATACTGCATCCCAAGGCTCCCATGTCCATCCACCAGATGCAGACCCCTATAAACTTGCCAACCCATTCCTGGTTCCCCCAGGGAAACTTGTCCATCACTGCTGCAGGGTGGGTGCCCCAGCAGATGATTCTGCAGCTGTGAATGTAGAGTGGGAAGAGAGAGGCACTGCACAGTGCTGCTGCTGGCAGTTCCCACATCCATGACTGGAGATGATACTTTTCATCACCTTCTTTTATAAATAAATCTTATGTCTTCTTTATTATCTAGTACAGTCTGACCAATTCTCCATTTCTTGTAATTTCTTGCTGCATTTTTCTGTGCTTTTTACACTACTTTTTTTTTTGCTGATTGTCAGATTTTTAAAAATGTGACTAGACCCTACTGCTCTGATTGTTTCCCAGACACTGGGCAGCTCTGAAAAATCACAGAAAGGTGGAATAGTTTGGGTTGGAAGTGATGATTAAAAATCATCTAGTTCCAACCCCTCTCTATTGGGAAGGCACACCTTCCGCCAGACCAGTTGCTGGAGTGGGAGAATCACTTCTGCTGACCTGCTGGCCACGCTTCCTTTGATGCAAAGTGCAACAAGGGCCCTGCTGGGCTACAAGCATGCATTGACAGCTCATTTTGAACTTTTTATCAACTAAATGAGTACTCTTTACTTCTGCTTTATATGTGCAATGAGTTATTTGCTGAATATTTCTGTAATTCATGGAATATCATAACTGTAACTGAATAAATGACCTTGACTGGCTGCAGGCACCTACCCAGCTGCTCATTACTCTCCCTCCTCAACATGACAGAAGGAGAAAATGTGCAAAAGCCCATGGATAGAGACAGGGAGATCCCTTGCAGTCACTGTCACAGGCAAAACAGTCTTGACTTGGAAAAGACTGATTTCATTTATTGCCTATTAAAAAAAATAGAAGAAAAGTAGGGTAATGAGAAAGACAAAACAAAAGCACCTTCCCGTCCACTCCAGACCTTCCCAGGTTCAACTTCAATCCTTTTTCCTTAAATCTGCTAACTCTTCTACTTTCTCCTACCCCAAATGGGACAGGTGGATGGAGAATAGGGGGGGTTGCAGCCTGTGCACAGCTGCTCCTCTGCTGTTTCTTCCCCCTCACACTTTCCTGCTGCTCCAGCAAGAGTCCTTCCCCTAGGGTATAGTCCCTCAAAAACATCCATCATGGGTACTGCAGCTCCTTCCAGGAAATCTGCTCCTATGTAGGTTCTCCATGAGCTTCATGTTTCTTCAAGGGTACATCCACAGGCTGTGACATAGGGAATTCCATGGGTTGCACTGTGAATGTCTGCATTCTATGGGTTGTGGGGGAATTGCTGCACCTCCTTCCTCTCCTTTTCTGATCTAGGCACCTCCAGGGCTGTTTCTCTCACATTTTCTCAATCCTCTCCCTTCTCTCTGCTGCTCTGCAGGTTCCTAATGCCTTTTTTAAATATTTTCATAGAGGTGCCACCAGCAGGGCTAACAGGCTCAGCTGTGTCCTGTGGTACCTCAGTTTGGAACCATTTGGAACTGTCTCTGCCCAATGCAGGGTCAGGTCCTGGTTTCTTCTCACCAAGGCCACCCAGCCTTGCAGCCCCCTGCTGCCAGCACCAGGGCACAGACACCCAACACAGGGGCTGTGCACGTGTGCAGTAAACCCAGCTCGTCCAAAAAGTGCCAGGTTTCAGCATTCAGCCATCTCAACTCTGCAATCAATCTGTGACTGCCTGTCCCATGTGCAGTGAGTCAGTGTGCAGGTCAGGTGTAGTCTGGCCATGGCTCATTGCTCCCAGAGGCTGTTCCTGCCCTTTCTTCCCACGCTTGCAGCTGCACAACTCTCTTGCCCTAGCATGCCTCACAGCACAATATGCTTTGATTATGATGAAGTTCCTTGGTCCAATGAAAAACTGCACCCTTTTCATTTGCAGAGTTAGATTTCTGACAAGTTTGTTTCCTTACAGATGGTGAACATCTAACTTAGTTCAGCTATAAGTTTAACTGTGTATGGATAACCATGATGGGCAGTGTTCCTGGTGTGCATGCATGTTTTTTACTCCCAGAAAACCCAAATGAAAATATGGGATGCTTTTTGAATGTGAAATGAGGGCTGGTATATATAATTTAAAAGAGTTGCAAATGTCCATGTCATAGTCTGTTACAAACTTAAAGTTCTGGGAAAGAAACTAAACGAGTTTGCAAGAAAACAAGCAAGACTGAAGGATATTCAGCTTTGCACACTACAGTCCAGACAAAAATCATCCCAAATTGCACAAAACAATTCAAACCAGGCAAAAGATAATAGGTAAGGAAAACAAAGATCTCCAACTGAAGCCCAGGAGAAACATAAGAGTACTCAAGTATATGAAAAGGAAAGGATATGCTTTCTAGACAAGGCTATTCAGCCAGGAGCACTCCCCTGAGATATGACATGAGACATGCCTATAAAATCACAAACATCACAGTGAAGGTGAATAGAGTATGAAATGAATATTATCTTGGACCCCAGCCAAGGTGATAATACCAATGTTTTCCAAAACTCAAACATTTTCAGGGGAGAAGAAAGCATCCCAGAAGGTGATGCATATGTTACTCCTGGATGTCAAGGAGCCCTATCCAGACAAGCAGGAAGCCTGGGTGGAAAATGGTGGGACTGTCTGAGGACTGGAAATAAGGAGCAACTAGGAGCAAAAGAGCCACAACAAAGAAACTCAATAGATTCTTCAGTCTCAGCAAGATTCCCATAACCTATAACTTTTATAGCTGAGAGCTCAGATGAGATAGTTTGATTTGGATGAGGTGTACCCAAAGTATTTAGACTAATCAGAAGAATTAAATGTTAATAAGTCACCAGAACCAGATGACATTCACCCAAGTGTTCAGAAGGAAATGAGACATAATATTGCAGAACTATTGGCACATGCTGGAGGGGGAACCTGGGAGCTATTGAACAGTGAGTCTGACTCAGAAAATAGCAGAACAGATCTGTAGAAAAGAAAGGGATTGCTGAATAAATGAATAAACAGTGTCTATTGAAAAAGTGTCAGCATGGCTGGAGTGAAGGGGTGTCCTATCTCCCTGGCCTGGTGGAATTATAACGTGGGCAAAGGGAATAGAACACTTGAATTTCTAAAATACTTTCGACTAGATTACATGCCAAAGGTATACAAAAAATCCAACCTTGCATAGCCACAGGATTACAGAAAATGACCTTTTATCTGCAGGAAGTTAGATAAAGGTTGGAAAAGAATGGCTAATCCTGTACAGAGTTGAAAAATATTGGCAGTGGACTTCAGTAGGGACTAGTATGAGGGCCAGATTTATTCATATTCTTCACCAATGATGTGGAAAGGGAAATGCAGCAAATTCCTCAATTTGAAAGTTTTACCAAGCTCCTACAATAGGCAGTGAGGAACTCCACAATAAGTTCAAAAAACAGAATGAAAAAAAAAATCTAATTTGTTTCATTCTATCTAAAAGAAAAGCAGTGCATCTAGAGAAAAAAAAAATTGAAGTGCACCTATAGAATTCAGAATTCTCAGGACTGCAGTTCAAGAAAGTGATCTTGTAAACATTGCAGTCAAATTACAAAAATCATTAGTGCTCAATATCAGCCACCGATAAAGCCAGGAAAATGCAGATCATTGACAGGAAAGGTGTTGAAAAATATCACAAGGAACATACTTTTGCCACTATGTAAACCCCTCATCCTGTGAACTTAAAATTTCTGGATCCTCAAGAAAAACATAGTGGAGCTAGGCAAGGTACAGAGAAAGGCAACTAAAATGATTGAGGGGATGTCACAGCCACCTTACAAGGAAGGATTCAAAAGGTTGAAGCTGTTTAAAGGAGAAATGAAAAATCTGAAAAGAAAAATACTAAAATTTACACAATTATGAGGGTAGTGGAAAGGTCAATGCAGAAGTAAAATTTACTACATCTTGTAATGCTAGGACTAGAGAGCACTTGATGAAGATAATTTAAAATAGGCAAAAGGGAGATACTATCACAGTCTTAAAAGGAAGTAGATAAAATTCCTCAAAGGGAACAGGCTTAAATGTATGTTACCTTCTGACCAAGTTATCTTTTAACCAACTCTCGTGGACAGTAGGGAACTGGCCTCTTCTGCTTTCTCCCAGTGACATTTTCTACTGCCACTGTAAAAGGCAGTATGGCACTGATGGTTTGTCCCACAGATCCTGAAATGGGATGTTTCATGTATGATTACCTCCAGTCTAAATGGGCTGGACTAAATGAGGCATCAGGAGAAACTTGCCTTGCCATAGAAAACACATGCAAAAGCCACTGCTTAATTTCGGCAAACCCCTTAAAAATAAATGGAGAAAGACAAAAGGAATTAAAAAGGAATTTACTGTCACTGATTTCATGCTCCCCCTCATAAAAATATTTCTGGTCCATTCCTTAGAATTTTATTAAGCATTAACCACAATGCAAGTTATACAATACACTCGTATTGAATACTAAGACAAAAACCCAGGAAGACAAATGAACACAAGCACATGACATCAGCAATTAAATGTTGCATTGGTCTCTTAAAGTCCCTTGTCCAATAAATGGAATATTTTAGATTTATTCTGTGCCCTACACAAAAATGACCAAATGAAGTGAAACTAGGCTTCAAGTTTTCACAGCTCTCTTCTTCTCAGAAACATGCAAAAGGTTTCACTGTCCTCCCACACTGCCCACCCCTCCTCTACCAGATATGCAAATAAATCTGCTCTGCTGCCTCACTAGCTCCCTTCCCCCACCAGAACAGATAAAGAACAAAGCTAGAGTTGCTTTCCTTACTTCTCTTTCTGCGGCTGAGCAGGCCTGAAACTTCTCACTCTTCTCTCCTATTGAGAAAAAAAAGGAATACCAGATTATTTCCTGGTGGTACCCATAAAACAAAGGAACTCAAAGCTTTCCTTTCTTTTCATAATCTTCTCTGTGCTGGTTTACTTGCTGTCCTCTTATTAACCCCAACGAGATGGCACAGGTATCTTTAATTGATTCATTATTTTCAGGTGCCTACATCCTTCTGTAATCCTCATCTATTCAGGGCTCATTCATCCTCTTACCTTAGCTGAATGGTTAGTTATGGCCTCTCACGTGTATCCCCCACCTGCACCTGAGGTCCTGGTCGTTCTGCTCGCACTGAGTTGTCCTCACAGCTGATTCTGCCCAGTGTTGCCTATCACCCACATCACCAATGCAAGGTGGCCACGCAGCAGCAGATTCCTCAAGCCCAGCCCAGGAGGACCCTGCCCCTGCTGCTCACACAGACACAGTGCAAGGGAGACACCAGACCCTTTCTCCCCAGTGAATACTCAGTGTTATTCTTGTTGAGCTGAACTGAGTAAGGGCAAGTGACTGGAAAAGTAAAGTCCTGCCATTCCTGTGCTCAGGGGATTTAGATCACTTGGCTGGATGATGTTATTTCAGTTGACCTGAAGCAGAATGGATCTTTGAGTTCAAACAGTGCCCAACCCTAGGGAGTGCCCTAACCAAAGGTATCTGTTAAGAGGAAGTCAAGCTACACCCAGCTTTGGTTCTTGGTCTCCTTGGTGCTGCAGAATGCAGCTTCTCATATCAGACATTCCATTTACTCTAAAACTAGTCACTCACGCATCTGAATGCAAAAAACCCACCCCAGTATTCTAGGTGAGCTGAACTGCACTCTATTGAAGGATTTATATTCTACCACTGAGTGGAATGAACAGTTACTCATAGAGGCTTCACCCAACAGATCACTTAAACAGCTAAGAGTCATGGCAAAACATGTCTTATCTGGAGGGACCCCACTGTTTTAGAAAAAAAGCATAACTGTGTAAAACTTTTGTAATTTGGTGTTAAACTCAGCTTTTTATAATAATTAGAGATTTTTGTTCCTATTTATTATAATTTATTACCTTTTATGTTTATTAAAAAGTTTAAGTGGATATGTGGTATATGAAAAGATATGAGCTATATATTTTAAAGACTGTGAGACATGCCAAGTGTTTAGGTAGAAAAGTGAGTCAACTTAGAAGTTGATGTAAGGAAAAAGGTCTTTATTTTAAGGAGGCAGTGTAGGGCATTTTTTATTATATATTTTTTTTTCACGAAGACCCTGAGCACATTTGACTCTGAGAAAGAAATAAATGGCAAAACTTTCCAGAAGCAAAAAATTCTCTGTGGATTTTTAACATTTCAGTGTAGGCACCTTCAGACATTCCTGTGTGTTTTGTTCTACCTTTCATTCTGTACTTCTAGTCTGCATCCCATGTATTTAGCTCAGTAAAAATTTTCATACCAGAACAACTACATGGAATCTTTCCCGATAGCAGTCAAATCATTACAACTGTGGGGAAAATATTCTTTTCATTTATCACTCCAAGTGAGAAAAATGTACCCTTGCCTTTACTACTGAGTGTTGCACTGCTTATTTCAAGAAGAATCAATGCTTGGTAACTCACGGCAATATGGTCACACTCCTCAACAAATAATTTCTATGTTGCTGAGGCAAAAGCCTGATCAACTTCCAGCACATCAGAGATAAAGATGGCAAATCTGAAATCATTCTGTAACACATCTGTATGGTACTCAACATAACTGAAAGAGATCTTGCCCAGTAGAACCCAGAAAAACACTTTTTGTCTGTGAACAAAATACTCATGGCACCTAGCCAAGTGGCTACAGCAAATTTCAGCTAGTTTCTGGTAATATATTGTGATGCACAACACGGATGTGAGCAGAAAATCATAATAGAATTAAATAATGGATTTTATTCTCCAGCCCCTAATTTTTGAGAGAAGTCTTCAAAACCTAATTTCTTTTTTTTAATTGAAATTTTTTTTCAGTTTCTTCTAGTTTGAGTACTATTTGATGATGAAAATAAACAGAATGCTGCTTGAAATAACTGCACCATTAAAATACCCGTGAAATTTAGGTTTTCTCTTGTAATTATGCAGTGCACACCTAACATACAATGGTTTATATGTGCAATTAAGAAATTGAACTTCTGTGGGAGCAGAAATGTGGGTGATGTATAGCAGCATTCTAAGGAAATAGAAACACTTCAACAGAAGGTTTTGATCAGAGAGGCTGTCTAATGGACTGAACTGGTAATATTTTAAGGACAGAGACTTACAGTAATGCTTTCAGAGTTAAAAATTTAGATGAAATTTTGACTATCTGGACACACAAGCTTTTGACAAGCATTTATATTGTACATCATGTACATTGAACAAAAGATGTTTTCCCTACACTTGTCAAAAGACAAGAAAGGACATGAAAAAGGGCAATAGCAATTAAAAAACCTAAAAACTGAATTCTCAGTGTTATCATTATAGTAATGTAGCTTCTCGGGTGATTTTTGCCTGGTTTTTGTTGTCCAGTGCATCAGGGTGTGGAATAGTGACTGCAAATACAGGAGAACAGAGAACTACTTTTCAGAAGAAAAACTCTATTTTCAGCCACATCATAAGAGAGTTGAGTTGGATTAAAAATTCAGAGTGTGAGATTTTGGTCTAGTACTTTCCTGCATGGTTGGCAGTTACTATAGACATGTTTACAATTACATTGCATTAATACACTTACACAAATTATTTTTAAAATAAGAGTTGGGAAAATGATTAAAAACGCAGCTGATATTCCTAGAACTCTGACAACACTCACTGTTCTCCATTAAGTCTGTCTAGCCAAGAGTGAAACACAAAGATTAGACAGATAAATATAAAGGGATTTCTCACTCTGGGACAGAATTTATAATGAATGCATCAAAGGCTGTTAGGCAGCTGGAGAAGCCTTGGGTTATAACAGAGGCCCCATTAATGTAAGGGTTCTTAGAGGAGCTTGGCACCTTGAAGTGGTGCTTGCCACCTCCAGGTGTTAGGCAAGCTGTTCAGAACTTTGAAGAATGAACTTTTACTTATTTGCACATAGAACTCCAATTAGTGTGCATCAGATTCACAGGCTTGACAAAAAAAAACCCCAGAGTAATTATCATCTGCCTACTTAGATATTGCTAAAGATATTCTTATAGTGTGGAAGAACTCCCATCTTTTGAGAGAGAAAATTTGTTGGTTTAACTGAAAGGGATTTAGTGTATCATTTATAATTCATAAAATCTAGAGGGAATACAGAATCTGCCTATGAATTATATTTTAAATAAAAACTGAAGCAACAGAACAAGCTAATTATTCATTTAATATGAACGATCTCCATAGAGGAAAAGGTGTCTCATCAAGTGTGCAATTAAACAGACACTGTCAAAGCTAAGGACAAAGAATAATGAGTTAAAAAAATCTATTCTATTTTCTTTATCCGTTCCCTGTAGCCACAGTGTTAATATCGACTTTCATGCAAATTTGTCTCAGGCCTGTTTTTCTAGACTACCTTTTTTTTTTTTT
>VYXD01009946.1:385380-488728 GCA_013397195.1 Hylia prasina | reverse complement strand
TTTTTTTTTTTTTCTTTTTAGCAGTTTACAAATCTGAACGATCCTTATACAGTTGAAAAAGGAGGAGATCCATTCCTCATTCCTCCAAGAGTCCATTTCTGGCAACCATCTGCAGTCATTTTTACAGTAATAAAGGTTTGTATTCAGAATTGCTGGTAAGTGATGCAGGAAGACAGTCAAGAATAAAGCTTATTTGTTTGCACTATTCATTTTAAGAGAGACGAAGCCTTATCTTGGAAGCTCAAAAAGGACCTGTGACTCCTGACCACACTCACTAAAATTTTGGTAGATTTTATATTGGCACCTTGTTTCCAAATAAAAAGGCAAACTCTATCCTCTTCTGGAGATATACTCTGTGATATGCACATTTGGTTGAGAAAATATGGAGTTTAAGTAGAGTCAATTTCATTTAACTTATTAACAGCTGTGTCAGTCACCCTGGGCTGCATTCACCACCACTGTGCTCTATACACTCATTATTTTTCTCAGGTCTGAAATTAATGCAAATTGACTCACTAGCAGTTAACCTCACTGGTGTCAGTGGCTGCCTAAGCTGCAGAAAAAGGGTGATTCAAATGTGCTGCATGTGTCCGAGGCAGACATGATGGAGCTCTTGTTGCTCTTGTCAGAGGGATCTCTTTGGCACTCTGTCACATTGCACTGCACAAAGCTGTTTTATTCTTTCACAGCCTCAGCGAGCAAGATTGGCTCAGCCACCTCAGTAAAGCAGGCAAATGTGGTTTTCTTCCCCAAAGCTGAAAATTAAATGTATTATTTTGTTCTCCTACTGGGTCATAAAAAAATCAATTTTATGTCAGCAACAGAGCTGCTCACAGAAGTGCTGTCTTCCATGGCCAGCTGGGAGCCCTGAGGCTGGGCAAACCCCCCTCTCTGCAGGGATATCTCATGTATCTGCTACCTCCATGCCTGGACCCAGAAAGTGCCTGTCCCTTATTGAGGTACCCACTACTTCTGAGGGTGTCCAGGACCTCACAGAAAATGGCTTAAATCAATAGCGAGACAGCATGGTGGAGTATGTCTTGAAAAAGCAAAAAGGTTTCAATAAAGGAAGAAAATAATAAAATAATACAAAACAAAGAAAAAAGCTGAGCATAGTATAGGGGCAGGTCCCACACACCTGCTAAAAACACCCTGAGCACCTCGAGCACCTTTCTTCTCTCTCATCTACATAATGATGGAGGAGAGTTCATTGGCAAACTGCCAATAGAAACAGCCGCTGGTTTTGAACATCTACAAGGTCCAACAGGTGCTTCTGTCCTGGCATGGGGCCAAGTGCCATGAGAAGGGCATGGAAAGTTCTAGTTGAATTTCTTAAAATGTCTGGAGCTGAACTGAAACTTCTTTCCTTATACAGAAATGCTGACTCAGGTGTTGGTGGTGCCTTCCTACAGTCCCTCTTTTCCCTCACATCTCCTCTGCCAATCTCCACCCAGGTGACACTGTGGGACTGTCCAGGGAAAGGTGAGACCAGGTAGAGCTGTCCACCCCAAGTTTCCTCTTTGCTCTCCTCTCTGTGCTTGGGAAGTCTCCTGCTAGTGTGGCTTCTCCCCAGAAGATACAGAGAGAGGAGCAGGCAGGGGTGCAGGCTGTCTAATACAGGGGCTGTGGGGCTGACTTGCTCTCTGGACCATTCAGTGCAAATGAGGCCATGGAAAAAACAGTTTGTCACTGGTACTGAGCCAGTGTGGATTTTTCTGCAATCATCTCCTTCACCCCTTTTCAAAGCCTGTCCTACCTATGAAAGACCTGGTGTTTATTTAGATTCTTCTTGTCAAAATGTGCACTATGGGGATTGATCATCTTCCTGGGACATCAGTGGATTTTTTTTTAGCCCATTTTTAGTGAGAGTATGTTCACAGTCCAGATGTGACAAAGAAGTTGTGTTGTGTGTCTATGGAATGAGGAGTAGCATTTGAAAATTTCTTAAGTTCAAAACCCTTTTTATCCCAAAAGTATTTATCCAAAGTAGGCTGTGTAAAAAATTTCTTCGCTAGAAAATTTTATCATTGTGATTGCTAAAGTAGGGAAAATGGCTTGCTGAGAAGTGTAAATATTATTAAAGTTAGAATATAGTGTGTTTAGATTCCACCTGTTCTGTAATCCTCCAGTTAATTTATGTTAGTATTAAACAAAGAGATACTACTGCAAGCAATGGACATCCCATATGAGGTTACCATTATCTCCATGGTTACATAAGGTGAATCACAGACCTACAAGGCTAAGTAGCAGACAAATTACAGTTTCTCATACATCAGTGGTGTCAATTCTTGAGAATTTACCTCCAGTGTATTAATAAAAATAGAGGGCACAAAAGTGCCCTCTATCTACTTTTCCTATGTCTAAAGTGCTCCATAAGTCAATTCTGTAAGCTAATGGGATAGTAATGGATCAATAATAATGGCAGGAGAAAATGCCACTCTAGCACACAGAAGCCAGCAGATTAGCTGATTAATGCTCCATCAGTCACCTGGTACAATAGAAATAGTCGTTATGAAAGAACTCCAGTACTTGATCTCTTTAGAAAATAAACACTTAACACTGATTTCTTTTTTTTTTTTGGTTTTTTTTTTGTTTTTTTTTTGTTTTTTTTTCTCCCACAAATGCTGAAATGTTCCCTAAAAGTTTTTATGATGCAGTCAGATGTACTGGCCACACATAAGGCTAGAAAAAATAATCTCCAGCCATAACTGAGGGACTTCACTGAGAAACACAGAAATTAAGTCTTTCTTGTTTCCCATTTCTCTCTGGTGTCCATAAGACACGTGGACAGGAATTCCAGGAATTACCTAGAGAGGGATTGGCTTGCTTATCATTTGGGAGTGTATGAAAGGACCATTCTGTCCCTCCCTTTTTGACCCACTGGCTTATCTGTCAATTATACCTGGAAGTGTGAAGAACACAAGGGCATAAGGATATGAGTAATGTTATTATTATCAGCAATCTTAGACTTTGGAACACAAAACTGAGTGCAGGACGGAAAACCTCAGTAAACATATAAACCAAAACTGAGTCAAGTGTCACTGAAACGTGAGAAAGCCAAATGACTCCCCAGCCAAATTTAATGGAAAACACATTATCACTGACAAGCGCTGAATGCTTTGCTAAGGGGACAGGAAAAGCTTCATTACTTGAGGAAAGTTTAGGAAGACGTGAAAAATTATCATATGTGGATACTAAATTACACAGTCCTACCAGTGAGAGCTCCTTACACCCTTGAGTTTTTCTTCCTTCTGCCCTGAGATGGCTGTCAACAGTAAAGATTTGGGGCTCAGGGCTGCTTTCAGGCAGACCCCATTCTAGGTGCCTGCTAGCTGCAAAGGAGCCTTGTTGATTCTCCTGCTGTCTCCTCCTGGTACTATACCCTGTAGCTCCAGCATTGCCAGCTGCTTCACAGTGTTTCTGCCTTACCATTTACCTGTCTGTGCCAAACTGCCTCTGTCTGTTCAGTATCAAGACTCTCTTATCTACCCTAACAGCTTGGGGGCAGAGCTGCTCTGTTCTCCCTTTCTCCAGGTAATGCCTGGCTCCACAGCCAAGATGGTCTATGGACAGCAGAGTCCAGACAAAGGAAAGAGCATTCTTCAGTCCAAAGCCTGGGTTTCAGCTCTTTGAGGGCACTTCAGAAACATCTGAGTGCCACGGATATATCAGTCTGTTTAAAAATACATCTCAAATCTTGCCCTGGCCATTGGCTCTGAACAGGGATAAGACAACCCTTCACTCAGGGGTTTTAAAATAACTCATCTTTTTCTGGCATCCTTCTTTTTTTTAACTGATCACTCAGCTCCTGGAAACTGTTGCTGCCTCAATTGCTTACCATCAAGAGCATCTGCACACCGTGACTGTCTCAGGGAAATCACTGCTGTAGGCACTGAGGGGAAATTGGGAGAAGGTAGTTATGGCTGGAAGGTCTGTCTCTGGGTCCTGTCCTTGCCTGTCAGAGGCAGCAGCAGGGCTGTGGCAGCTCATTCATAGCCTCTGGAAGAGGCATCTGTCTCTTCAAGTGTCATTCATACTTGAATGACTATTGCATCTCCTCCAGGGGAGACACCAGATGGAAGTGTTCTGAATGCCAGATATGACTCCTGTTGCCAACAGGACTACACTGGGTCAGACATGAAGGCTCACTAGTTTATACCAGGAATCCAAAGGATTTCTGGCCAAACCTCATGCTGCTTGGCCTGAAATCATGCAGAACCTGTCTGCTTATTCCATTCCGTCCTGTGTGTCCTCTGTAGATGGCATCAGAGCTCTCTCCATCTGTGAGCTGAAGGCTTCAGGGCTAATGACGCTTTTCTTATTTTCAGTATTGGGGAATTCTCAAGTGTGCACTACTACAATTACCACAAACCTGCTCTTTGCTGAAGTGGAACCAGTTGATTCACACAGCAATAAACAGAGAATGTCACTGGTCATCAGGATGCTCCTGCAGAGTCTAGATATTGCAGTGTAGACACGTGGCATGAGGCACATTATCTCCCACGAAATAGCAGGGTTAATCATACAGGTAATGCCTACAAAAATACGAAGTGTAAGAAGATGCTGTGAACTAATTTAGTCTTAAGCATGATGCAAAATTATGTTCACAGAATCAAAAATTACCTGTCAATGTTAGTGTGCTTTTGGGTATTCTCACTGCAGAAGCACTTGAGGAATTAGTATCTTACTAACTCTTTCTTGGTTCTATAAATGTTATTTCCCATGAAAAAATCCCTCAAGGGTATGACCTACTAAACCACATTCTTTCATGCAGCCTGAAGTATTATCTGTACAATAACCATTCTGTCATTGCAATGCAAGGCACCACACTATTTTGGATGATTAGTATCCAAAATCATTCAACACAAGACAAGGATCCCTGATGAGAAAACCCATGAGCTTGATCATCCCTTTATGACCTGCTATAATGCTCTCATTTGCCTTTCCTTTGCAAAACTTAGGTCTGAGTACTCAAGGAGATTAAATTTCAGAAAAGATGTTTTCACAAAAATAAATCTCTGCATTGTGTAAAAGCGAATGAGTTGAGGGGAGAACATGGGGCTGTATCCAGATGAAACCAGCTCTAGGACAAGCTCGATTACCTACCTGATCGAGGCAAGGTTGTGGCAAAAGACAGAGCAAAATGAATCTGCTGTTGTAATGTGTTGCAATTTAACCAGCTAATACAGACTGGATGCCTCAGTCAGTCCATCAGGACAGAGAGAGAAGGGAGTTGTGTGGAATACCCACCTGGAAACACCTTTCAAAGGTCTGAACAATTGCCCTCTCTGAATTTTCATGACTGGCTGTGTGAAGGCAAAACATCTTTCTAAATACTTTTTTCTAAGATGGAAATGAGCAGTAATCCCTACCAGCTGCCACAAGACTGGTGGCGGCAAAATTGTCAGCTAAACTATCTGGCTTTTTGTGGTGGCATTTCCCAGACAAAGCATCTCTGTGTCTTGTATACAGAGAGCTGGGAATGTCTGCTTTGCAGCAAGGAAGAGCAGAATGTTGCATCACCTTTCTTGTCTCTTCCCAGGGAAGAACACTGGCTCATGGATATTCCAGAAGGAGCAGACTGGCTACTTTAAACATTGGTTAGGGTAAAGCCATGTTCTGATGTTGCAATCAGGCCAGATTTGTTTTGGAAACCTGCTTTTCCAGAGTGGTCTGGCTGACATACTAATTATTCCCTGCTCTTGGCACTTTCTTGCTCTGACTGTCCTTTTGAAAGTTGTTGACAAGACCTACACACCACCCAGCAGAGCCTGGCCTGCACACAAAGTATTCTTTGCTGAAGTTCACAGTGTGCAGATGGGTGCTGGACAAAAGAAGTAGCTGAAAATGCAAACCAGGAATAATTGTGGTTGGCACCACTGCAGCTATCAGGGTGAAATTAATTTCACAGGTCATCCACAGAGAGGCAAGCCCCAGAAAATCCTTGGATATTTTATTTTCAAAGATTATCGTGACATTCTGTCATTTTAGGCAGTGCAATGTTATTGAAGACTTTTTACTGTTGTCGAGGTTGTTCTCTGGATTTGTTTAAGCCAAATGTTGTAGTACTTGATGTCTTGTCTTCCCCTTTCCTTATGAAACAATCTTAGGCTGCCACTGTTTTTTTGCTGTCCCCAATCTGAATTAAAAATAACTCTTTATGTGAGGAAATGCAGGTGCAACCGTTCTGACATTATATTCAATGGCAATGTAGGAACCCTGGGAGAAGCAGAGGTTTTGAAATGGAAGAATGTCTTTACAAGAGTGTTTCATTCCTTGTTTCCATGGCTGCTTTTCTGCTTATTTTCACATATGAGACCTCTCTTTGAGCTATTTTGCTCAAAGTGAATTTTCCACACAATATTAGCCCTGAATAGAGATTATTTTAAAAGTGTCCATTTAAATTCAGAGTGCATTTCAGTGTCTCATCTGCTTCTTCATGCTTCTAGTTCAAGGCTAGTTCTGAAATCTGTTGCAAGATGTTTATCTTCATTTTGCTTGTAAGTGCTACTGTGCATGTTCCCAGGACCATATTATTCAATAGGGAAGAGGGAAAAAATGACTGGAGTGAGGCAGTGGCTAGTAATTGTTATAATTTTTTCCTAAAGAGACTGGAGTTCCGGCAACTGCTGATTTTAATCTCCTTCTGGAATTTTAAATTACACTTTTTCAATTAGAGTCCAAGAATGGAATGAAGAAGATTGTTGTCAGAAAGACTGGGATGAGTGATTAATGAACTTTGTTGTAATACTCTACTTAAAATAAAAAAATCCTTGTTACAGAGAAAAACATCACTTCCAAATCTCTCCAATGGAGAATAATATAAGTTGAATAGAAAGATTTTGCAAAGTGCCTCAGATGGATTTCTTGGGCCTTTGCCTGCTGTTGGCTGTGCAATGCCCTGAGGATCACACCTGGATGCAGCCTGCTTGCATTTCCCTCTGCAGCACCTATCCTGCTAGCATAGAAGGCAAAAGAATATTGCCATGCAGCATGAGGCCACTTCAAAATTGGTTTTCAATTGTAAGGTTGCAATTACTCAACATTTTCTGCTTCCCAAAACTTCCCAATCCCCTCTTGCTTACATAGGAAAATTTCTGTAGATTCATATAGGAGAAAGGTGGAGCCATTATTAATAATTTATTGTAGTGTTTAGTGCCTGTGCTCTCTAGTTTCTTAGGCGCTTATTCAGAGCCACTTGTCCTGCAACACCCATCAGCTCAGGACATTGTGCCCTCCCCAAGATAGCAGCAAGAGCAGTCGGTGGCCTGGCTTCCTGCAGCTCTGGTCTAGTTGAGGTGGCATCTGGGCTGTGACACTCCTTCTTTCTCCCCTTCCTTCCCTGCAGTCCTGCACTCTGTCATGTTCTCCTGTCTCAAAGCATCCTAAAAACTGGTGGAGCACAGGTGAGCCTATGCCAACCCAATACCAGGGCTTATTTCCTAAAGAAGAGCACAATTACAAAATAAAAGCGGTGTGAACTCTTATAATACTTCATTGTAGGTACAGCTGAATGCAGAAAAAAAAAGACATTGAAAATGTCCACTAAGAATAAACCCATTTAGTACATAGCAAGCTTTTATTCAGCACTGACAGTATAATCTCTTATTCTGCAAGGAAAGCTTTGCACATGCTTCTCTGTTTTCAAGAGCTCCTTCATTAATATTACTCCCTCATCTATGAAGTGAACTCATGACTTTGCATAATCATTCTCCCTCCTCTATGAGACAATCGAGCCAGCATTGCATATTCCATTACTCCTGAAGGGCAGCTTTGCCTGCTGCATTTTAATTAGGGTAATAGGTTGTTTATCTCTAATGGTTCAGGTAGACTTGTGAGTTTCTGAACCTTAATAAGTTACTGCATGTCAGCCAAGGCCAGTGACTGAAATTGTTCTTGCTCCTTACCCGACACTTTTCTGGGAAAACATTTTTTGTTCTATTAACCTAGACTGAAGTCTGAGCTGATGTGTTTTACACCACATTTGCTGTGAGATCCTCCAATCAATTACCAGTGGCTTGCTACACTGCAGGTGAAATAGTTTTATCTCTTAGTCCAGAGTGCTTAGGCACATCTGTGACACAGCTCATCTCATCTTCCTTACGAGAACTTGGTTAATGGGAAAGAGCAAAGTCCATCCTATCTGCCTTCTATTTCTTAAACATGCATGAACCCCAGGTTAATTGCATAAGTTTGCTGTCTGTAGGAGGAAGGATAGTTATGTATATTAATAACAAATCCACACACAGGTCATTTCATACATTTTGACTATAAAATAGCATTGGAATTTTGACCCTTACTTCCAATAATACAGATACTGCAGTAATTTGGGATTAAAGCTTTCCTGTGCTACCTGGTGTTATTTAACCTTATTTGAGCTAGTTTATTTATACAGAAAGTGTGGAAAGTAATGCTTGTCTTTCTCACAAGTCTGTAGGAAAGCTTTTATTGAATAATGGACGCAAAAAGTCTTAGGAACCTTGGCTAGAACAAATAACGTAAACTTTTATTGGGCTTATGTTAATTGGGGGTTTATTTTAATGAAAATCTTCAGGAACTTCTGAGATCGTTTAGTCTTTCCAAGGAGACACCCAGCAATATAGCTGAAAGTGTATTTATCTTGCAGTAAACCAAAACTTACACTCAAATTACTTATGCTTGAATTCTAGAGACTCAGGTGACGTCCAACTCAGGTGTTGACTCAGTGCGTGACTCATGGTCTGAAGGTGTGGTTGTCTCATGGAACAGATGCTGGGTGCACATGTTTGTTCTGCTCACTTTGGAGATGTGTCTGCAAACGTGTGGAACTGCAGCTCAGAGCAAGGCGTTTTCTGTGTGTGCTTGAAAGTCTATATTTAGACTGCAAAGAGGAGATACAGAGAACCCATCAGGGTTGCAAGGTAGACACACAACAGTTTCAAATTTCCGTCGTAGCTAGATATCCAAAATCTAGCTCTTAACATCTTGCCACCTAATCCTCAAAATGCTTTAGGTCCGCATGTATTCATGTTTCCCATGTATAGTATTCCCCAGGTATTTGAAGTTTTTTCTTCATAAGTTTAGGCATCTACAAATGTTCAAGAACTGTTTAACATTAAGCGCCATAATGATTTGTACAGGACTGTTTTTCAGATGGGGACTCAGTCCAGTAGGCTTATATGCTGTAAT
The DNA here is from genome assembly GCA_013397195.1 of Hylia prasina. Taxonomy (NCBI): domain Eukaryota; kingdom Metazoa; phylum Chordata; class Aves; order Passeriformes; family Sylviidae; genus Hylia; species Hylia prasina. Next base: position 479,560 of record VYXD01009946.1, on the reverse strand, counting down.
GGCTACATAGATCTCTCCCAAATACATGTCTGGAGCATGTGCTGGCAGTGCTGTTTTCCTTCTTTATGTGCAGGTGTTCAGGGATGAACATTCAAGAGGAAAGAAGATGCTCCATCTTCTGCTGGAGTGGGTTTAAAGCTGCAAGCCTAAACTCTTGGGAAAGCATCCAGACTCTGGTTATGTGTTGGAGATGGTGGGTTTATCAAAGCAATGGGGCAACAGATGAGATTGTGAGGATGAGTCAGTGATTAGATTATTCAGGCACTGGGAGATGACCTGGCCTCCAGTTTGTGCTCTAACCTGCACATAAAGAATTGAAAAGAGCACAGACTGTTCTACTTACCTGTAAAGATCTGATGACATCATGGGATTTAAACCCGGGATCTCTGCTGTTAGGTGGATGTCTTATCTGGCATCACCGTGCTGCCAGAAGACCCAGGTTGCTCTTGGGTGACAGCAAGGTTCACCTAAGGACAAGGCCATTGACTGAGGCTCACTTTAGCCTAGTGACTAATGATCTCTGTGCAAAGTGGGACTTTTATGTTATCTGATTTAAAGCCAATTTTCATAAACATGAAGGGGTAGACAAGGCCAAGGAACCCTGTAACATAACCAGTGCCAGCCAAACACGTCTACTCTCCAAGCTACCAGCCCCACTGCCCAGGAGGCTCTCTCTGGTTTACCTTACAGACTGGGAGTCTAGGGGGATTCCTGCCTCCAAGGGTAGAATCCATTATGGAATATTGGCAAAAGCATTTTTGACATACAAGAGACTTATTGTGAGGTGTTTAGGAGTGGAAACAAAAGTGGAGCAAATGGAAGAATCAAGGTCATTTGAGGAGAAACAAGTGTGGAAAAATAGAGGAGAAAAGTCTGGTGGTGCCCTGTGCCTGATCCCCACAACAGAGTGGTGTTTTGGGGAGGGTTGGTGGGGAGGTGTGTGTGGCAGGTCAGAACACCTGCAACCAGACCATGGAGGCAGCCTGGGGTTGTCTTTACCCCAGTGACAGCAGTAGGGTAGACTGGGATCTGCAGGCAACTGCTGTTTGTATGTTTTTACATGATTAGGTTTTACCCTAGAGAGAGAGGGGAAAAGAATCAGGCCTTCTATGCTCTTCTTGCTTAAGTGCGGTGTTTTCTGTCTGTGTGGCCAGCCATGTGTAGATACATCTGTCTCTATATGCAGATATGTGGACACGTATTGTGTGCACGTGTGTGCACTTATAGTACATGCCCAGTCTCATTTCTTGCTGGACCTGAGAAGAGGAAATTGTGGCCTTAGCTCAAATGGGCCACTGGATCTGGCAGATTCTGAGAAGAACAATCCAAACCATGAGCTCTGAATGTGAGGATCCAGGAGGGAATATGAATCCCCACACAGAGAACTAAAGAAGACATCAGCGTCTCCTTTCCACTCATGACTCTAGAAGAAGGCTTCTAGAAGGACAAGTTAAAGTTCTTCAGTGGTGCCCCATCTAAGATACCTAAAATTCAGAAGAAAGTTTTGGGGATGTTTGTTTTTTTCTCCTGTGAGGATCAGTCTAGATGGGTACCCATTCACTGAACTCATTTCTCCATACTGTAAGCTGCTCCCTTGCTTTGAGGCAATGGATTCAGCCTGAAGGAAGCTCACATAACAATAAGGCAACATTAAGGTATTCTTTCTTAGTACTTTACTGAAATAATGGATTCACCAGAAATTTTGTTAAAATATGCAAGAAAACAAAATATATTCTACAGTAATTTAGTCTTGAAGGTAGTGGGATAAATTCAATCAAACTGTACCAGAGAAAAATTTCTTAATGGACAGAATAAGCCTTAGTTATCAAAAAGCACAAATAAAATACTGTTGGGGGTTGCTGCTAGCATGCCATAAATGGTAAGGTTAATGAAACATTGTGATACAGTAACTAGATGAAGTACAGTTCTAAATAGCATGAGTGCTAAGGATTAACTGAATTATATATGGAGATTGGGAGTAGGAACCTATGGAGAAGGAGAAATTTCTGAACATTTCATTAGCTGATTGCTGATTATACTGTTGCAGTCCTCCAAAATACAGTGGTCAGATTTTGCCTGTGTGTGCAATATTTGTGACTTGTAAAAATTTTAAGATTTGAATACTCATTTGTTAATCTTTTCCTGAAAAAAGCAGAAGACTCCATCTGTGAGGATACAAGTGTAATCTTTCTAGCAAAAGCTGAGAAGAATTTAAGGATTATGCAAGAGAAAAACAAGTAGAAACAGTAGCTCATAGCATCTGGGAACATTTTTTTTCATGTCTGGTTTGTGTCTGTGGTGGTTTTTGGTTATTAATATAAACTCAATTATAGATGTTGCTTTGAATGTTTGCATGAAAGTGTAATTATGGGAGAGAAAGTCTGACAGGGAAAACCTTTCCCAAAACAAACCTCAAGATTCAAGATTTTCATATGATTGCACATACAATTTTCCTTTAATTCAGTTTAAATTGCTTCCATAATGTACTTTAACTTAGGGTCAGTGCTGCAAGTCTGGTTCAAGAACTGCCCATTGCACATTCCAAACTGATTACATCCACTTGCATTTTTTCTAATTACACCCACTTTAGGTGATAGGATCTATAAACAATGAAAGGCAATATTTCCCTTTAAAGATTGCAATCACTGGTGATTTTATCTATTCATGTGGAGCATCAGGCTCAGCCAGGTGCTGTCCTGAAACATGCTGAGCACTTGAGAATGCCAAACTGACTCAGCTCCTGTAGGAGCCAGCATTGTGCAGCCAGCAGTAAACATGCCAACATGTTTGGCATGTTACAGGGCAAGTAGTGAAATTACATTTTAGGGCTTTTCCTTGTAATTACTTTGCCTCGTGGGAATCCCAAATTTTCCTTTTTCTTTTTCCTTTTGCAGAGGACACAGCCACATGAGGGCTAAATGTAAACAGGCTGTTCTCATTTTATGAATGCCCCACTTGTTGTCAATAATCACCAATAACGTGATACTGGCAGTTATGTACACAGTTGTGAAAATAGTAGGTATTGTAGCTCCACTTATCTTGAAATTAATTTAAACTTAAAGGGCTTCTCTCTGCAGAAGAGATATAACAGAAAAAGAGCCAATTAATTTATCTGCTGTGGGGGAAGTAAATGCCATTTATCCAAAGTGCTGAGAATTATCTCCTTGCACTCCACACTCCAAAACATACCCTTCATTATTCAGACAGACTAAAAGCTTCATAGTCCCTTTCAGATTCACAGCTTAGAATGTGGGTCTGTACTATTCAGCAGCACTTTCCAGTGCAAAGCCACTTACTCACTTTAGAATATTAATTACTTTTATATAATAAACATAAATAATTTGATATAATTTCTACGGGATATCTGGTAACAGTTTTGGAATAAATTAAATTTTCCCTCAAAATTCTACTTTGGAACCAGGCTAATCTCCATAGATAATAGTTTTCCTAAGGATATGTATTTAAACTGTTATCAACATATATCACTCCCTCTTCTGCTCCCAACCCTTCCTGTCCCCTCAGAACCCTACCACTGAGATTTTTGAGGCTACTTGGCAGCTGTGACCTGATGGGTCTGTTTGTGGCCATTGGGAAGGGGATTCTGAGCTCTGAGACACTGGAACATCAGCATGACGTGCTCTTCCACATTTATAAACTAATGATAAAGTTATAGCCTTTTAAATAAAGTCACTTCTTTTGAAAGTAAGAAATCCTATATCATCTATTTTAAAGGCTCACAGTCAAGATGTTCTGGTGATCTTTGAGCCTTATTTTGGTCATCCCAGTTTGGAGGATATGGGGATAGTGAGCTTTTAACAAAAAGGAATCTTGCTTCATTTGTGAGAGAGAAGTCATTATTACCAAAAGTGGCTCCTAGGGTTGCAGTATAATAATTTTATATTATTATCTACAGTGAGTGAAAGTAGGAGCAGAGTTAAAAGGGATCTTCAAAGCTTGCACCTTAAAATTGCAGGTAATGATTCAATGACAGCAATTATGAAGGTCCTCAGGCAGTCACAGTAGACTCAGAAAGGTCAGAAAACCTGGTCACCACACTGTGCCGTATCAGAAACTGCACAACACTTCCTGTAACAAACAAATTTTAAATATTGTATCTAATAAGCCAGAAGCATAAAAAATATGCAGGAGCAGAGCAGGAGAGAGAAAAGCCATAACAACATCAGGGCATTTACTGGCGTCTTACTACAGGCTTCATGTTTTCTTCATGGTGTGGTTTAAAAAAATATTTTTATTTCCTTCCTGATGTTCTATGACTGTTTAAATTGCAAGAATATTCCTCAGACACACCTCTTAGTTAGTCACAAATTTCTCTGCACACTAGTTGATCTTTAAAAAAAATTTAAAACTGGCTATTGACAAATGTCTGCCATAACCCTTATTTATACTGCTTCCCATCTGTTTTGTGAAATCTCCCCCAAAGAGTTCATGTTTATTACTATTTAAAAGACAGAAGTCAACCTAAATTTATTGACCTAAAGTCAACAAAATTCTGTAGAGTAATTTGCTAGAAATGAGTCAAAAATATGTGAACTTCTGGCTTGGGAAAATTGAAAGATGATGAAAAAGAAGCCTGTATCTTAGTTTCAGCTTCTGTGAGCTCTGCAACTGTGGAGAGATTCAGATAAAATGTCCAAGGTCACATCATTCCCTTTGGTGACACTGGACCTGGGTTTTGATCAGATTCTCCTCCCTAGGCCTTTGGCAGCTGGCACACTCAGAACTGGAACAGACATGAAAGATGCCATTTAGCTCTGTCCTTAGCAATTTCTTTATTTCCATTTAAGTGTGATCCCATCTAAACTATTAACTATTCTATTGCTCAAACTACCATGTTACTACATACCACAATTATTAAACGAATTTATAATCCAAGAACCCTAAGGATGCACTTAAAATCTACAACTCACTTTCAGTAAGTGTAAGGATGATACATAGCCTTTCAACAAATGAATTATTTATTTACTACAGTGATATTTGAGAAAACTAGAAACCAGTGTAAGTCAGAACATGTTATGCAAATGCGTGTTCAAAGCTGGTTTGCTTTTGGTAAAAAAAATCTTATAAATTGTAAGGCAACATTAATACAATAAAGCTTAAATCATTTGTTGTAATGATGTATCTTGTGACCAAGAATTTTGGGGCTCTCAGTGCCATCTAGTGATGTTTGTATGGAATTGAAATACAGCTATTTTCACAGTATTACATACATGTGTGATATATTTGATAATTAAAAACTCTTTTAGATTAGCAATACTATACTTCTTAAAATATAAATAACTCTTTAAATTCTGTTAGGAATCTGTAACAGCAGAAATCATACATATGAGATAAAGCAGGAGACAGCAGCCACCTGCTAACTTTGTCTCTTGCACTTCTGTTCCTGCATGTTTCCTGGACCCCCTAACTTTGTCTCTTGCACTTCTGTTCCTGCATGTTTCCTGGACCCCCCATTTTTCTCCCATCTCTTTTTCTACCCTGTAATATCTATGCACTGCTTTGTCTTCACAGACACTTTTAAAGTGTTAGTTTGCTAGGAAAAAAAAAGATCAGTAGAGAAACTTTTCAGATTCAAACATAAATAAGGAGGTCAAGGTCTATCTTTAAAATACACACAGCTGGTTTTGCTGTATACTTATATATCCTTCTCTGGATTTTCTTGGGAACTGCCGAAAATCCTCAGTTTTAGTGTTTGAAAAATATTTTTTTCTTAGTATATGAAGGCCTTTTATTGGTCAGTTCGGTCAGTTATAGTGTCTAAATGTAAACTAGGAGGGGTTTAAACATTAATAGTATTCTGGTCTTATCTTCAAACCCTAGTTAGATGTAAATAATTCTTTGTTAGCTGAGAATAAACAATATGTGAAATGTGAATTCCTGTTTCAACAGTGCACATAATCCAAATCCAGAGTTCAACTAAGCAAATTGAAAAACTGGGTTTTGGCAGACTGATAAAAACTTCTCAAAGTGGATCTGTCTGGATGATGAGTGCAGATTTGCTCTGCCCTGGCTCAGAACTGGTGGAGCTCTTGCCTGAAAGCCTGGGGGCTGAGCTGGCCTAACCTGCTTCAACAGCCTCCTCTAGTTGCTGGAATATCTGACTTCTGTGGGGCAGGAGAGGTGCATGGTGGTGTCTGAGCTCCTTTGTGAAGAGATACCCTCTGTAAAATCTGTGCAAATGCTACAGTCTTGGGTCTTGGTAAAGAAAAAAATAAGCATACTAGCAAGAGCTTACTTTCACTGTTATATTTAAATCATATTTCAGCCAATTGACTTAAATGTGACAGTGAAAAGGAACATTTCATAAATGCTGGATAGGAAAGGAGACTGCTTAGTATAGAAAAACTTGCTGGAAAGATTATCACTTTCCCCCTGAAACACCTAAACCTGACTGATGGGCCAGGGATACAGCACTGAGGAAGGCAAACTGAAAACAGAAAGAATTTACCAGCTGTTTTCCTGTCTGACAGGTGAACTGACAAGAGAAGCAGAACCACAGCCTGAGTCAATGTTCAACAAAGCAAGTTGTATTGATGGGTTTTTTTGTAAAAATTGCACAACATCATCCTTCTCATTTTGCCTTTGGAGACCGCCTTTGACAGGAATGTGTTTTATGATTTTGAAAAATTATTCATGTTGAAGATTTATATTTCATCTACAACATCACATGCTGAGACAAGCTGAGTATTAGATAAATTGGGGCTCTGAGTCCCAAAGTATATAATAGAAGAATTTCACATAATTTAGAAAATCTGCCTTATGACAACAGGACAAAAAAAACCATACTGATGACTTTCTATTTCTAGCTTCCAAGACAACAACCGTGACTGAAAAGAGCTTCTTTTATCTCTGATGTGAAGGGATTTTATTCCTCCCGCTTGGATGTGTTCCTTTGCATTCCAACATGTGCTAAATTATTGCAATTCCCTGCTGATCTTCAAGACCAAATGGAAATTAAAATGAAATTTGGTGCCTGAATTGTACACCCTTGAGGCAGTGCAGGCCAGCAATGGTATTGACATCAGATGAATCCAGTCCTGTTTCAGTATTAAAAAGGGTTTCTTGACCTTTAAAGCTGGCAAAAATGTGGGTCAGGCTTCCAGAAATGTTGACTCTTCATTTTTTGACCTCTGAAGCAAGTTCAATATCTCTGATTCAAGAGGGGAGAGACGGTATGGGGAAGGAAACCATTTCAGCTTCTCCCCTAAACATGATCAGTGACAAAATCAGTTCCTGCAGCTGTGAAAGGCAGAATCAGCAGGCTCTGTCACAGCACACAATACAAAGAGAATCATGCTTAGCACTAAGCATAACAGGACTGTTACCATTTGTGGAGAGAAAACCCACCAAGGGCTGTGGATGGGCACATCTGCTAACCTGATCATGCGCGCTCCCTGTGGAGAACTTCACTTCCTGATGCAGAGGAAGGTTTGAGACCTCCTGTGGTAAGGGAGGCTCTCCTCCCTCCTCACCTGATTTCCACCCAAGGTGCTCTGCTCTCATTTATGACAAATCTGCACTTCTGAGCAGAGAAAACTGATAAAAGAGCAGAATGGATTGTGCAAAATATAGCATGGGACTGGGTATGGGGACCGTCATATCATACACCTGTTTCCACGTTCCCTGGTCTTCTCTGGTGGTGGTTCAGCAATGTGGTAGCACAGCAGCATCTCTGTGTTGCCTTTCTGTGACTTCCAGATGTGCCTTGGGTGCTGTGACATGGGTATCAGCTTCATACAAGTATGTCACATGAGTCAGGAATGCAGGTGCAGCTCATTCTCTTGTCACAGGTGATGGTTTGCAAGAATGGGAACAAGCATTGAGGGCAACCCTGTTTAATGTGCAGTGCTCCTGAACACTCTTGAGCACCTGAGACAAGTGAGTGATATGAGTTTGCTAAATATGGGTGGTTCTGAGAATGTGCATGTAAGTGGCAGTGACAGTAATGCGCTGTCACCTGCATGACTTAATAGTAGACTTGGTTTACACATCAATATTTCATCAGGATTAACAACTGGTGAAATGCAAACATTTATCAAATCCAGTTAAGCTTTCTAATTAACTTTCAACCTGTCATAGCTAATCACAGCCACCAAGATAAGCCTTGGATCACTTGCATGATGTACATTTTTAAAAAGTGCATGAAAAAGTCAACATTTCAGAAGTAATTTCAGAAGGAAAATCATTAAAGATAACCCATTGAATTTGATTGCTTTCTGAAATAACCAGCATCTCAGCTAAGCAAACCGTTTGTGAGTCCGTTGTTTGAAATTAATTAAATTTCATTAGTCTTACATGTTTTCTGAAATCCATGGTAAACATCTATGATGTTCATATTCAGAAGATGAAGTTGCTCTCTTGGGCCAGAATAAAGTTTCCTATAAATCCAATATCCTGTTACTGACACCAGCCAAAAGCTGATGATCATGAAACACTAATAGTATTCAGAGGAGCAATGCAATGTGTTTCTCGAGGAGCCTCTAATCTCTAACTACATTCAGTTACTGTCTATGCTATATTCTTTTTAACATGGATTATTTGTTTTTCAGAAACCCATCAAGCCCTCCCTTGAATCAATACAAATTTTTAACATTCACATCCTTAAACATGGAGGTTAAATACAGGTTTTACAGCTTAAATACACTAAGTGAGAACATCTATGCTTTTAAGCTTGCCTTTACCATCGTTTCCTTGTTACCATCTAGCTGCTATACTGCAAGAGAAAGTCCTCTTTTCATGCCGTTCATCACTGAACAGATTATGGCCAAAAATGATCAAAATTTGCATTTTCTCTATTTTCATGACTTCCAAGTAATCTGCATTCTCTGCATACTCTTCCCTTCAGTATTTGTCTCCTTAATGTAGGTGCTTTCCTAGCCTGGTTGTATCTCTCTGTCTCAGAGACCTCATTGGTGCTTTTTTGCTACTTTCCTTACAGATTTCTCACTGATGGATCTCCTTTGACTTCAAGGAACAGAAAGACATCCTCCTACTACTGTCACATTTATCTGTCAGTGTACTGTTGCCCATGTCATGTTCCCCTTCTTGACAGTTAGCATCTGTTTCACAGCATACGTGACAGCAATGCTGAATGGCTGCTTTTCAGTATTCCCTGGGCCCTCTAAGCAAAGCATGAGACACTTCTCAGCTTGCAGTGTCTAAAGTCAAGGGGAGCAGATAAAACATAAGGACAGAAATGGTTGTTCTGATTAGAGCCAATTATTTCAATGATGTCAAGTTCTGGATAATGTAATCAAATTTTTGAGAAAGAAAAAACACTCCATGCCATTTTTCTTTTGCAGCAGGAAATCTAGCAGGCAGAGCACATAAAGGGATCCTTACCTAAAAATCCTAATAGTTAAATAATAAGAAATCCTATTATTATAGCTATGCTCTGAGTCAGACATAAAATATATCTTTTTGACAGCACTGAAGGTGGCTGCCATTTCTGTACATAAAAATTAATGCAGCACAGGAGTTTTGCAAGTCTCAAGAAAACAAACAAAAGTCAGATATCTTTGAAAAGCAGCTATCTTGATGAAACCTTGCTGAGGGGTTGAAAGCATTTTGGGCTGTAAGTCACATGAAAAAAATAAAGCAGGTGTTCTGACAAATCTTGCCACTAATCAGAGCACAAAAGAGGCTAGTGCAGTTTAATCTATGCCTCCTGCCTAATAACTTCTGATTTAATAACTTCTTGACTGGCAAACCGCCTGCTGTGCAGTGATTCACTTCATATTTTAATAAAGAATAACTTGAAATAGACAATTGAATATTGGATGGTAATACAATGTAGGGAGTTTTAATGACCTGTTAATACAGTGAATTGAACGTTAATGGTTTGTGAATGACAACAAACTTCTCTCATTAAATTATAACAGAGCATATGTTTTCAATCTTGCACTCTTTACTGCAATTTATAGCAAGAAAACAAATTTATAGTAAAACACAAATACTACAGAACCAGGTAGTTTGGAATGCTAAAAACAGAGAAACCTAGCTTGGGTTCATTAAAATGAAAATAAACACGTTTGCACCATGATCTGTTTTGCTTGGAGCTGCTCCAGCTGATAAAAATGAAACGTGGGATGTAGAGTTAACCTGTGCCACAGCTGCCAGGAGGTTCCTGTGTGTTAGAGATGAAGCTGGTGGGGGAAGGCAGTTGTGTCCTAGCAGCAACAGCAGCACAGCTGCATTTTGGTATCTAATGTAGAAGTAGGATTATATTTGATAAAGAGAAAGAAGGATTACAGCACATCTGACAGTAGAGGGGGCTTGAAGGAAAATTGTTTGCCTTGGATTATAGGGACATAATCTTTTAATGTCCCCAGTAAATGTTGATTTTGGAGGAAAGATAGAGCAAATGCATATCAGTCCTTAGGGTGAGAGGGATTGTGTATCTAATTTTCTGTAATGACCAAATATTATTTTAATTTGCTGATTATTGAGAAGAATGTTCCATGTCACACTGCTGTATACAGGGCACGGTCCAAATATCACAGCTGTAAATAACAGGCATGGAAACAATAAATGCTTTATCTCTTTAGCTAATTCACTATTGATGTAGTCTTCCTACCAGAACAACATATTTTGAAGTTATTCTGTAATGTCTTTCAAGAGAAAAAAAAGTCATTCTGAGGCTTTTCCCCCTTGATTTTAGATTTAAGCCTTGCAAACATCAGATAAGCAAAATACTTGATTAATATGTGAATCATCTGGTGATGCTTCATATTCTTTAGTCTTTAAGGGAAAGTTAAGCAGAAGTACATTTAAATAACCAGTATTGTTACCCTCCTTCTCTACTGAAAACTCATTTATCCTCTAAAACTTGTGTGAACAAGTCTTTATTATGGGGATACAAAGTATGAGATATCAAATCGAGGAAAAGAAGGTGCAAATCCCATTGAAAATCTTATCTCTTGCCTCCACTTTCTCAAGTTTTCTTCCATGGCCACCTGCTCACGAGGAGCTCTGGCAGCCCTGCTGTGCAGTCTGATCACCTACCAGATTGCTGGGTGTCCCTTGGGCCTCACACCCAAACAACAAAACTTGGCCCACCTTTGGTTATTATTTGATGCTGATGAAGATAGAAAGTAGCATACATATTGAGATGTTAAAAGCATATCTAGTGCCAGATCAAAAGCTCGGGGCTCAGGCTGTTTTAGCTTGGCTCTCTGACAACTGAGGCAATTGACCTAATTTTTGTGAGTGACATCCATGGGACCAGGATTTTGCTCTGGAATTATCTATTACTGTGTAATTATGCACAAGAGGATTGCAGGAAAAGTGTGTGAGGCTTAACTAGGAACTTCAGAACAAATAAATAAATAAGTAGAGAACAAAGAACTCAGTAAAACCATGGCACCTATTACAGGAATCTAATTAATGCCTCCCAGGCACAATCTACTTAGCTATATTTTGATACTCAGGAAATGTGGAAATTACATTACCTTATAGCCTGGCTGCATTCTTTTCTTTTTCAGCAGAACAATCCTTCTCCTAAGGATGGGAACAAATAATACTGAGCAGATAGTGACAGAGTCATGATACCCTGTGCAAGGTCCCTGTGATAGTAGAGGCTGTCCCTACCTGAGCTGCAGGACTTGTTCAAACACAATTTCATGTTCAGCAGAAAAATGGCCTTTGTGGAATTGTGTAGGACCATCAAAATCCATAGAGAACAGACTGGAAGAAGGTTTGGTGATTCCTGCAAGGCAGAAGCACCTTTTCATTATAGCCCATTCAGGACCTTCATTAGCTGACAAAAGTTGAGGGCAAGTTTTTAAGAATCAAACCTCACTTCCAAGCAAAACTGCCCTACTCAGGCTCCTGGTGTTTGCTGCTGAAACCAAGAGCAAACCTTGTGCTGACTTTTAAAAGAAATGGGTCAGAATAACCTCATTCTGCAGATTACAGATGCATTTAATGTTAGTTTGGAGTAGTAAACATCATTAGTAAAAACAGCTGAAATAATTATCCCAAAAAATTTCCCAAATAAATATCCCACGATAATTATCCCAAAAATCTGTTTCACCTGAATTTTTTTACTTTTCATCTTTCAACAAATTTCTGCATTTAATTACTCTAAAAATATCTAAAGAATCTTCAAAACTATATATTCTTCTCAAATATTCTTCTATGGTTATCCAAAATTTATAAGAAAAAATTATGTCGGTTATTTATCATCAAGGCAACATTTCAATATTCAGGGAATTTTTACTACAATAGCTAGACCATGACTAAGTGGATTCCACTTAAGCAATCAGAACATAATTGACGTTGATTGTCACAGTGTTTTATATGGCAGAACATGTATGACTAAAATGAATATGTAAAACACAACGCTGATTCATTTTTCCTCTGGCAAAAAATGACTTTATGCTATTGCATAAGAGGTCATGGTAGTCTATGTCATGAACTGATGTGATCTACAGAATAGGAAAAAACCTCCCTTTTAATACAATAAAAAAGGTGGACTCTTGAGACTATCTGTTTTCATTGACCACATTGAGTTTCTGGGAGGTAAAGACCCTCCTGAATACTCAGTAGAAATTAACAGTTCCTGTGTACCTGGAAAAACTGTGGATTTTGTTACAGAACCAATAGAAATAATTTTTGAGTAAAAACTCACCTCAAATATAAATTCAATAAGTTAATATAAATTTATTTAATTTAAATTTAAATTTAATAAGGTAGGATAAAATTCTAGCAGTTCCTCATTCTAGTTTGGCAGAAACAAACTACCAATACTGCAAAATACTCAAACATTGTTGTATCCAAACTACATTACAGTTTTTATAACTGAATCATGGATAACATCCTTTCTTTAGAAACTAAATGCAGGTATGAAGACTGGAATTAGCTGAAAAATGAGTGATTAACAACAGATGCAATGGAAATTGCTTGCTGTGTGTCACCCAAACACATTCAGCCACAAAAGGCATTTTCCATAGCAATGCAATGATCACTTAAATTTTTTTTAAAAACCCCAACTATATTTATTATATACAGCCAAAAGACCAAGAATATTTATCTCCAACAGCTAAAAAATATTTTTCATTTTGTGTTGTGAAGAGCAGGAGGCAACAGGTAAAACACAGAACTAGAATGTAGAAAAATACAGAAGACATGTTTCTTTGTAAGCATATGCATGGAATTCCTCTTGGCCCTTGGAAAAACTGAGCCATTCTACTCTCAGGAATACATTTTTCTGCTCTGGTTTAGCCATCTCGAATTTAGGTGTTAAAGCTGAACAAGGTGGTAAGACATTCCTTTCACAGCTATTGGTGAAAAACAGGCACCTTTGCAAAGTACTCTTCTTGCAATGAGAAAGGGAATCTCATTCTATGTGCTATAAACTTCGTGGGTTTTGGAAAAATGTAATAGATTGTGGATCATATTTGTTCTGGGAAGACAACAGGGTCTTACTGACAATATAGAGAATTCCTGTTTTTTTCTTGAGTGCAACAAATTACCAAATTAAAAAAGGTGCTACTATTTTATGAACTAAATATTAAAAATTATCAAAAATGCAATTTCCAGTAAATGCTGCTGGTTGTTAAGACGACTAGATTAATTTTCCACTGAGGACCTAGATTCAGGAATCATAATATTACTAAAAGAAAAATTTTACTTTCTCTACTATACCTTTAAACATTCAATAGATCTTTGAATTAATTCTTATGGTGAAAAGAAGACCTGAAAAATTAAAAGAAAGAGTAAAAGAAAGAGTTCAATATGTAAGGCATGATTACAGAATTTAGCATTTTGTACATATAGTCCCCTAAAAGGAAAAAGAGGCAAAAAAGCAGAAATATCTTGAATATATGTATCTAGACAAGGACTGGAAGATTGCCTATAGAAATTAATATCTCCAGGCACTGAACAAGTGCAGTGTTTGGTTACCAGACTAGATAAGGTGCTAAAGTATCTGTATGTCTCACAGCTTCAGATTAGTCTGCAATAAAGTTTTTGATGAAATTGGTTTTCTGTAAGAAGGCAGCACTTCTGATAGTCCTGGTGAGCTATGAAATATAAGTTTATATTTATGCTAGGAGCAACTGATTGCAAACCATGTTGTCCTGGTTTGTGAACTTGTCATGGTCACATCAAGAACTGTACCACCACCTGCAGCAATAAGGCCCTACTGTTTCCTCAAGCCATCTTCATTTCACTGAAATTTCTATTGTAGTGACCAATTCCTGACATCTGGTAGAAAATATTTAGTCAGCATATGATTTACCTGTAGCAAGGTATTAAGTGATACATAGTGTGAGCAATTTCAGTAGAGTGTGGTGTTTTTTTCCATCTGTAATTACCTTTGTGTATAGATTTTGGGTCATTATGTTGTATGATAACATGCTGTTCTGGACAGGGCCTCAGGAATCATTTTTATTTTTTCTGTTTCTGAATTTAAAAAGGTAAGCGAGAGACAACTCCAGGAGTATGCAGAGCAGCACTATGGATGCCATGATGTCAGTCAGAATCATGAAGATGTGGGACACATCAGATTTGCCTTCCTCAAGAGGGCAGGAGAAGACCTGGCTGTCACAATGTCACTTTGCAATAGCAGCTTCAGCAGCTTTTGGTCACAGCAGTGACCACGGCACAGCTCAGCAGCAGCACTTGAATGCACACCAGCAAAGCAGTTGGTATGAGAAAACAGTGCTGGAATGTTGCAGTGTGGGCCGATGGTGACTTGCTGTAACCTTCCTGAGGCATCTCTGCGAAGAAGGCGTTCGGGCAGACACGCAGCGATGGCTCACACAATACACACACGCCACAGATGGCTCGGCTAACGACAGAGCAGGAGTGCCTTTGTGTGGAGTTCCAATGGGCTTTATTTGATCCACACACTGAAGGGGTCCGGAGGCAAAGACACGGATGGTTAGAGGGTGCAGGCTTATAGGTGGGTAGAAGGGGGTGGAGCCAATGGTAGCAACCAATCACCAAGAGGTATGGGTGGGAAAAACGAGTACAATGACCAATAGGGGAATATGAGGGTAAACGGACAGGGATACAAACCAATGGGGTTACAAAGAACAAAGAAACTACTAGAAATCTGACCATATGTGCCCAAGCAGGGTGTAATGGCCAAGGGGCCAACAGGGGGTGTGGCACTGGGGTTGATTGACAACCTGTCCATTAAACAGGGGGTCCATAAGAGAGGTTAAAGTCTAGGGGACATTCTTCCAAGGCACAGCCCCAGGAAGTCCCCTAGCAGGTCCATAGGCCTCCACACCGGAGCTCTCCAGGGCTGGCAGGACTGCTTCCATCCTCCATTTCAATCCAACAGGCTCTCTGGTGAGAGGAGTTCATCCATGAGGCTATTTCCATGACATTTAAGGGTTTCTGACTGGTTAGAGAGCTCCCTAGCAGGCAATTAAATCAAAACGCTCACGGAAAGAGACACCAGAATATATGTTTAAAGCAGTGGGGTCTGAAATGAGAAGTACATTTAAACAAAGGATATAAAGAGAAACAAACCTAGGGATTTAAAGATAGAAAAATCATAGAGAAAGTTAAATGAACCTATTGGATTAGACTGGTGTGTTGAGCTCGAGGCAAAAGCAAGATTAACTTTATTGAGGTCAATAAATAAACCTCCCCTTCAGAAACAAATTACTTAATTTAGTTCTGTGGTGAGACAGAGCCATCTGTAATGCCCACCCATCACCAGAGCAGTTCTATAAATAACTACCACTGTTGCACTAAAGCAGAAGAGGATTAAAGCTCTCATTTAGCTCCCTTGCAGAGACAAAATACAAGGTTTTTATTGCATGTGAGCAGTGTANCAAAAAGAGGTTAAGTGCAATTGAAAACCAAAATTATTGGATAGGTTAAAATCTGGGTTGCGACAACCAGTCTTGACACATAAAATACCTGTGTTAAAGACCCTTTTATGTTCCTTTATTTTTCTTCAATACTTATTTTGATTGTATATGTCCCTTATCAGGTGTCGATGAAGAACACACTGCACTCAAATTAAGTTCTGTTTCAAATATACTAACCAATTCAGTGACAGTCTTACTTTTTTTCATCACTTGAATGTTAGTATCTTCAAAGTTTGCAGTACCAGAATAGGTTCTACTTTTTTTCTGATGATTATCTCTACCTTTAATTGAAATCTAACTATGATTTGATTTAATAGAAATATTAAAAATATCTGCTAATATTTGATACTGGGGAAAAATGTCTCCTTAATTCAGAGAGACATCAAATAATAGATTTTTTCTCTTTTTTCTTTATTGTTATTTATATATCTCTTGGGAGTGTTAAGTGCTACCAAGTTTTTGATTATTGTTTTTATGGTGATAAACAATAAAGCTTTTTTACTTCTATTTAAAGTGGTTTTCATCCTCCTTTTCTCTCTGCAACTTGTTCCTGTACAGCAGCTAGAAGAGAACCATTTGATTCAGAACAGCTGAGAGGGTAGAGATTTCTGGAAGGCAGTGCAGAACAAGGGCAGGGAAATCCTATCAGTGACTCTCGGGTCCCCGAGATGCACAGATGATTGTCAAATCAACTGGCTGCCTGGCTGCTTTTTAATCTCTGGTGAGAGGGTAATAGGAAAAAGAGGGTTTTAATCTTTTTATTCCATATCACTTTGCAGCTGAGCTCTGTGGGCAAAATGAATAGTCAAGGTTTCAAATCACAGATGGAATTGTTGCTCTGAAGCTTTGGCTTAAGTAGAGACCAGTTTTGATAACAAGTTGGTAAAGCTCTCACTGGGAGAAAGTCAAGGTTGGCATCCTGCCTGGATCACACCATCAGCAGTAGAAAGATTTTCATTCACACCAGCTGCACTAAAGCTCTCCACAGAATTCTTAAATTTTTTAGTCTGAAAATGTTTATATATGTCTTTATTGAAGAATTTCAGTTTACTCAGCCTTCAAACAGAACAGTACATAGGAGCTGAGTGGGATTTTAAAGCTCCAGGAATATAATTTTGCACCACTAAAAAAACAATAAAATTGTCATTCTTGAGCAGAAGTAGCAACATAGTCTTACATCTCAGGAAACTGGAACAGACCAGTGTGTTACATTAAGTGGCGATAATAGCTACCAATTCTACACTGCACAATTTAAATATAGCAAATGTGCCTCAGTTTCTGCCAGTATTTCAATGCCAGCCACAGTGTTGTGTTAACGCAGTTCAGAGATTAATAATGTCCCTTTTCACACAACACCTAGCATTTGTTCCATCTACCAATGGTGCAACATTTATGAGAGTTTCCAGGAGCAGGCCAAGGTCTAGTTCAGAGTGGTAGCATATTCCTGTTCTCACACAGGTGGTGTTGCAGAGGTTTTTAAGTAATTTTTCTCTTCATTTAGAGAAGTAAGTCCCAAAGAGACCATTGGCCCCTCAAAATGGAGCTGTATTGTTGCCTGTCACTTTGGGGGCCCTATATGACTGCTTGTGCTGGGTGTCTAGCAAGAACAGAGTTACTAAAAGTGGGGAGAAGCAAGTCCATGCTGATAGTAGTTTGCTGATTGCCATGGTAACTAGGGACATTACTGTGTCTCTAAATGGCCAAGATGTACATTGCCATCCAGTGCTCCAGAGCAATGTTCTTATCATAACCATAGGAGGAACTGTCTAGCACAGCCCAGGATCACACAAACTGTCATAAACAAAGGTGGGGTAGAATTAGACATGTCCTTGCTGTATTCCAGGACATGTGCCCTCAGTGTAGCCCCTAGGAGTTTGTGGCTGTGCCCCTGTTGAAACATTTCTAGCATTTCCACCACTGCTGACTTGCTGCAGCTTCTACACCCTGTTACTTTACTGTGCTGTTGCTCTTAAGGATGTGTACTGCAGCTCAGTGCCTACCACAAGCTCTCTGTGCCATTGTAACATTCTCTGATTTATGACACTGGGACGTTATGAGGAAAAAGTGTATTTTGTTTTGAGAGGAAAAACATGCTATTTCCATATTTCTTTTATTATTATTATTATTAGCAGGTGATGGAAAGAGGGAGACAAAAATTTCTGACTTCTCTATTAAACATCCTCATGGACTCTAGAACTTCTCTAATAGAATTTTAAAAAATAGCTGGATGAGAAGAAAGAAAATGTCTCTACTCTATACAAAACAAATGAAGACATGTCCTGGTTTTTGCAGGATAAATTAGATAAAACATGAGAAAATTATGCATTGCTCTGAAAGACACATCTAAGTATAAATGCTTTGTTAGGTTCTTAATAAATTCTGGGGGGTATTGACTAATATCTGGCCATCACACATCAGATTTTGGGCAGGATAAAGCCTTCCATAGTGATGTCAAGTTACATGAACCTTCTTCAACTGGCAAATTGACAGTATCACAGTGTCTGGAACAACTAAGAAAACATACCCTAGTGCAAGTAAAGGAAGATAGTAGCTGGCAAAACCTACTTGGGTTAACTGCTGAATTTGGGTCTGTCTACAAGCATAAAATGTTTGAACATTATGGGCAATCATTTTAAACTTTTTTAGCTTTTTCTGAACCAGAATCTAGATTAATTTAAGAGATACAGAGATATTTTTTTATGATGCAGTTCCATTTTAATTTGCAGTGAAATTCAGTATCTGTTGAATTATCAGTGACTGGATGCTGGCACAAAAAAAAAATTCATCACAATTAGCAAAGAAGTGTAAAATTTCACAGGAGGGATTAAACTGGAGTGACTCAATCTATCCTGCTGTTTACTGAGGTTTCAGTAACCTAGTGAGGGTGGAAAAATTTGCCATGAGACTCAGGCGTCAGGTCAGGTAAAAAGATGTTTTGAATGAGTTAATTGTAAAAGCTGTGTTTGAGTAATGTGTTGTCTAAAATAGGGTTGAAAGGTACTAACAGCTTCTGTGCAGTGAGCTATTGGCTAAATAGAGAATAACAGCTCATTCACAGATGGTGCATGTGTTAGGTCAATGGAACTAGCAATCAAGTCTGTCCACAGAGAGTAACTCAAAACACCACTCAAAGCAACAGGATCCTGATCAGAAGCTAGGACACTACACTGCTGGATATCCATATGCATTTGAGGCTGAAGGCAATGGTACAATCCTTCAGAAAACAAAAAGATTTCAAGAAGCAGCAAAATTAGAGCTTCCCTGTCCCAGACTGACAAAATGTTCAGATGTGGCATTTGAAAACAAAGAAATTGCCTGCTTAATATATGCAAGAAAACACCTTCATGTACATTGCTTGTAAACAAGCAGAACTTCAGCAAAAGAAATCCAGCTTTTGACATTTGTCCCTCTATCACAATTAGTCTTGCAAGTGCATGATTATGAACTAATAACTCTGATTATTGGAACAAAATATATTCAGAAGCAAAAAACTTAGATAATAAGAAAGATGGCATTTTTATAGCTCCATATGTCCTCAAACATGTCTGTATCTGACCACAATAGTTTGAGGTCCTTTCTGAGCTAATCTAATATATTTCTGTGACAACACAGATTTTTTAGAAGAATTTGAAAAGATGGTGAGATTTTGACTGGAAGATTGTTGTGAAAGAACTTTCTGGGACATACATCAAGCTGAAGAATAAAATTAAAAGAGAATTCCTATGACTACGAGGCTATAGCAGGATGAAACTGCTAGTAAGTATTTGCAATTTGTCATGGAGCTTGAAGAGAATTCTCCCTGGAGCTGTGAAAATGTTCATAGTTAAAGTTCAGACTAAGTAAGATGCAACAAGGAAAAATTGATTTCTCTGTAAACATATGCCCATGTTTTAAATAAGCATGATTAGTTGGAAGGATATTTTGTGCAAGAAAAATATTTTGCCCCAATTCTTTAAATACTTGCAGATAATTTAAAATTAGCTGAATGTCTGTGTTGTATCCTCAGTATTCATTGTCTTGGATGATTTGTGCTGGTTACAATCATATTTAACTGTCAATATTCTAAATAGCAGCAGAGTAACAATCTCTCTATAAGCAGGTTTATTTGGCACAGTGAAATTCAGGTAAAATCTCCCAAGGCATAATTTTGCTACAAAGGGGAACAGAGGAAGACTTTGATGGATAACAAATTCAAGTAAGTGATTGACAAGATAGAGCCAAGTTCAGCTATTCAGCACCAATTCTTAGAGCCCAACAACCTGCTGGGATTTTTTACAGGATGTTAACAGAAACATTTGCCATTTTTTGCTATCAGACCACCTCAAAATCTCCTAAGTTGATTCTATACTTCTGTTAACAAGAAAAATTACAAGGACATCTGCTTAGTCATATTTTCACTAACTTCATTTCTGATCCACCTGCAGTCTGCAGAATCACAGACAGTCAAAGCTTCTGGGAAAAAGCTTCAGGATAAGTGCAATATCTTGTAAGACTGGTTTCCTTAGTGTCTCTTGACCTTTTCTTTCACAGAAGCATTTTATTATATTTTAAGAATTCTGCATATCTTTGTGCAAAAAGTGAGACTCACATATGGCCATAAATCTGATTTGCCAAAGAACCTTGATTTCTATTACATGGAAGGACTATTCATTTCTATAGTCTTTTATTTTAAACCTTACCTATCTGTGAATTGTTTCAACAACTACTTTCTTTCTCAGTTTGATGGTTCAAGTTCTGACCTAATGAATCAGTATTTTGCTGTTACTTATTTAGTAAGACAGTACTGTTTTATGAACACACGATGCCCCTGTAACTGTACTTGTATTTCCACATTATTCAAAAATAAGAAAGCAAAAACATGCTTCAAATACAGTACAAGCACTTCAAACTTATACATGGAGAACAAGAAAAAAAATACAACTGTTATGGGAGAACAGAATAGAAATTAAAAAAAAATATTAAGATGCATTAGCCTCTGATTTTAGTAAAGATCATGATGTTAAAAACAGAATCATTAAATATTTGCATTTGAAATGCACTTCCAGAGGTCATCATCCACTATTCATGCCTGGCTCATTTGCTCAACTCAAAGCAAATCTAATCAGAGCAAATTGCTCAGGGACATGTCTTGTTGATTCTTGAACATCTCCAAGGATGAAGAGTCCACAGAAACTCTGGTCAGCCTGTTTTGGACCAACCTTATGTTCAAAAAATAATAACAATGTATTACAATGTTATAATGAATCACAATTTATCATGTTCCAACTTGTTTTCCTCTCTTCATAGGGACAAAGATAAACTAGTCCAGTTGGAGATGAGGATATGAACATGGAAACAATCATAATTAAGAAGGAAACAAAGAGGTAAATGATCCTAAGATTGTTATTTAATTAAGGTAAGTAGAAACTGATCTAATTGTTTGGAACACTGAATCATGCTGAAGAAGGAATTGTTGAGTTTCAGAGAGATTAGCAGCAAAGGCTTCTAAAGATAATCATTGGCAGTGAGTTCTTAATGTTTTCATTAATAATTTGGGCAGCAAAATAACACTTTGTTAATGAAATTTGCTGACAACAAATTTGGAAGATAAGAATAGTACAGAGAAAAATCAGAACTTGTAGACTAAATAAAACAGAATAGAACTTAATCTGAACAAAAACCACAAACATATCAGATTTAATAATATAAGAAGCACATAAGTAAGGCTCACATATGCCTCTCCCAAGTTTACACTTTTAAACACATCTGTGGGTCTTGGTCTAAGACTCAGACCACTCCCTTGGTTAGGGCTAGGAGAGAGACAAATTTCAGAAAGCTGGCAAACCATTGTGATCAAAATAATGTCTAGGCCATTTATAGTAGTTTGGGAATACAAACATGAAATACTTCATGTATAAGGTTCAGTCCAAGACTCGGCCTTGTGCTAGATTTTGGGTTTAGTGTTCAGAGACACAAAGGTTAGAGAGCCTCTCTCACAATCTGTTTTCAATATGAAGTACCATTGCATTGGGTTTGTGTTACAAGATTTAGGTAGTGGGGAGGGTACAAGGGTGGCTTCTGTGAGAAGCAGCCAGAAGCTTCCCCATGTCCAGAAGAGCCAATGCCAGCCAGCTCCAGAATGGATCTGCCTCTGGCCAAGGCCAAACCCATTAGTGATGGTGGGATAACAGGTACAGGAAATGGAAAATCTGCTGTGTAAGGTTCTGCAGGCACCAAGGTCAGTGAAGGAGAGGAAGGAGGTGCTCCAGGCCCCAGAGGTGAGGCTCCCCTGCAGCCCGTGGAGAAAGGACCAGGGGAAGCAGAGATAGATCCACCTGCAGCCCCCAGGGAACACAGTGCCGGAGCAGGTGGATGCCCAAAGGAGTCTGTGACCCATGGGAAGGCCAAGCTGGAGCAGGTCATGAAGGACTGCAGCCCGTGGGAAGGACTCGTGTTCATGGAGGACTGTGTCCTGTGTGAGAGACCCCATGCTGGAGCAGGGTAAGTGTTTGAGGAGTCCTCTTGAGGGAGAAGGAGCAGCAGAGACAATTCATGATGAACAGGCCACAATCCATTACCCCCAGCCCCTATCCCTCGGTACCACTGAGGGAAGGAGATAGAGAATTTGGGTCAAGTTGTGCCCAGGAAGAAGGGAAAGGTAGGGGAAAGGTATTCTGAAATTTCGGGGTTTTCTCATTATCCTCTTTTGATTTGATTTGCAATAAATTTAAATATTTTCCCCGGGTCAAGTCAGTTTTGCCTGTGATAGTAATTTGTGAGTGATCTTCCCTGTCATTATACCAAACCACTATACTTTATTTTTTTTTCTCCTCTGTCCAGCTGAGGAGGGGAGTGATAGAGCAGCTGTGATGGGCACCACGTGTCCTACCTATGATAGCGAAGTCACTTGTCTGAAAAAGGCTGCAGCAGAAGCAAGATGGGTAGAAAAAGCCTCTAATAGCATCCAGGTTAAATGGATTATTGAGTGCACACTGGGGAAATAGAGCTAATTAAGAGGTTGCATAGTATGCTCCTAACATTTATAATCTTTTAAGGGACCCTCTATACTTATTTTCTTCCAGCATTGCAGAGAAAACAGAGAAGATGAGGTTTGGGAAGAAAGAAAGGTTTTTGAAGAGCACATTACCAGTGTGCAGAAGGGAGAATTCTGGTGGTGACTGTGGAACATGTGGCTCATTTGTCCACTTCTGGTGTCTGGGAGTCTTGAACACACTATTCAGCTTTCACTACCCAGGGCTCCCACCTACATAGTCTCACAGTAGAAGTGCACCCAAGCACATAATATTCACCTAATTAATTAGGGTAATTAATAACTTAATTAATGGTCTTGTTAATAATGTGCTAAATAGTGAAGAGCAGTTGAGGTTTCATAGATATTAAGAGGTGCAGAATAATATAATTTTTCTACATATTAAGTGTCACAGCATTCTTACTATTAAAAATCCAGAATAATACAAACAAATCATGTCATCTGGCTCATGAGATTGGAGAGAAAGAGAATTTGTCCCTCTGCTGAAGGACCCTCTTAATCACTTACAGGTTGCGTACCTGCATCTGTCACCAGTGACCCTTACTCCCCCAGGTATTCATGGCAAGAGTAGACATAACTGAGAAAGAAAGGGTGTTACAGTGCCTCAACACTGCTCAATATTAGAGGATAAGGAGATGGCTTTCGGATATTGCTTACTTGTCTTCTCTTCTCACTTAATACTTCACCTGTACCCCTATGTGTACATAGGCAATTCATTGCATAGACAAGTCACCTGGCTGTGAACTTCTGTTAATGTGAAAAATTAGCCCCTGGTAATTATGAATATGTTGGGAAAGTCAACACTGCTTGTCAGGTCTCAAAGCTATGCGTACCTCTAGGAAGATTTTCACTAGAACTTCATGGGCGTATTCACAAGAATAAGTGACCTGCCAATTTTAATTACTTGTCCCAAAGAGTTGGGATGTAGGAGATTTTCATGTAAAAAATTTAATTCAGGACACATTGTAATTTTATTTTCTTTTTGGAAATTACTGGACCACTGAATGTGAAATTACAATAAATTGCTTTAGGTTACTGCCAGGACTGGACATACGCTTAAATACTTCAGATTTGGCAACTGAAGAAAGCAAAAGCAGTAGTGTGAATTACAGGCATTATTAAGAGTGTTGCCTATAGTGAAATTAGACTGTTCATTAAATTATAGTTCTTAGCTAGTTAGACCTTTAAACATGGTGTATTATAAAAATTATAGCAAATACCATGATAATTAAATGAGTCATCTATGATTACACCTGAGCTTAATGTTGTGCTTAAGGCAATAGGTGCACTTTGGGCTTTAAAGGTAAATTGGCCTATAGGAAAAAAGATTGATGTGATATGAAGTACTAGATGTCACCTTATTCCTAAGTAATAAAGTTTAGGATAATAGCAACCTTCCCTATGTGTCTCCACGACCTCCTTGGACTTCTGTGAAGAAATTTTACCTGTAGGCATAAAAATCAATTGATTTTTAAGACTTTCTGTACTAAGCAAGACAATTGTTCCTCTTCTTTTCTTCCTCTCAAATTTTCAAGAATTTAAACATTCTATTAATACTGTTATTAAGAAGAGTGTTAACTTCATTAGTTGACACGCCTGTAGAGATCATCCATTATTGACTGGCATATAAACCTGTGGTATTTAATGTTTTAAATTAGCAGTAAAACCAAGGGAATAAAACACTGAGCTTTCAGGAAACATCTGATGCTAACAAGTACTTGGGAGTGACATAGCACTCCTGCATTATACAGGATGTATAGGATCAGGCTGCCTGTATTTACAAGGATTGAACAGGCTGCAGGAGCCTGAAACAGCCTTAACAGGACTTGCAAAGCAACTGCCAGATTAACATTGCACTTATCTGCCAATCAAAGGTAACTGAGATGTTTCCTGTCATTTCTTCTCCTTCTTATGGTCCATGACTGTTGCAAAAGTGTCATCTCAGTGTTCCATACTCACCACCTATGACATTCCCATATGTTACTTCCAGCTCCTTATTTCTCTTCATCTCTAGCTCCCTATGCAGGCAGAGCTAATGCTGGGGCATCCACATGGCTAAAATGACTGTGTTACAGTTATAGGTATTGTTTCATATGGAACTTTTCTTTCCTTTTTCTGTTTGCCTACTTATATTTTCTTTTACTTTTTGTTACTTCACCCTACAAATCACATTGAAAAAAAGTCTTTGATCTCAGCCCAGAATGCAGATGCAAGAGCTAAAAGAATCCTGATCTTTGTCAGAGAGCTCTCTAAGTCTGTAAGCAAATAAAAGAAATGAATGAAACCAATTTAAATGAGAGACTCTCTTATGCTTGCTGCCCTGGGAGTAGGAAAATAACCAACTCCATTAGTTTGCTGTCAGATGTCCACTCCAATAAAAATCAAAACCTATTTGAGATGCTCTATGATATCTCACATTGCCGCTCGCCAGTGATCTAGAAAGGCATGGACCTTTCCCAGGTTTTCAGCAGCTGTGTTTTACTCAGTCTATTAAACACCCCTCATCTCTTCCAGAGACAAGCATGTTACTGGTAATTTCAGGTAAAAATCTATGTTAGCTTTTTCCTCGTGCACTTATTTGTTTCTCTGATGGCAGAGAAATGCTGTGCTTCTGTGAAGAGACCAGAATTTCCCTAAGAACTCCCTTAGGATAGGACTGGCTGCCATAATTCTCAGGGGCATCTGAATGAATCTGCTCCAAAACGCAGTCTTTTTCCTACAGAGTGAGGTGGGGACAGGGTTAGTGTTTGTGGGATTAGGGGTCTTCAGAAATATGACTATGCTTCCCTACCCTGGAAAAAAGCTATGTAAATCTGTATGGTCTAAAGACCCAAATGAGGGCATTCATACTCAAATGACCCCTGAAAAACCTCTGTCAAAGGGAACTGAAAATTGCTCCCACACCTCCCTGTTTTACTTGGGGAATTCTGTTAGACAATGTCCTGACTTTAAGCCCAGCTAGAGATGAAACACCATGCATCCATCGGTGGGATCAGGGAGAAAATTGGAGGATGAGAAGTGCTTTTGGAGTGATGGAATAACAAAGAGACAGCATGCCCATACAGTTAGCAACCCTGGATATCTCACAAATTAATCACCTTTTTGGCACCTTATTTCTTTTCTATGCTTTTTCTAGTTTGTAATTTAAGCAGCTCTTCAGGAAAGACTTCAAATTCACAAAGGCAGGTCAGTAAAGGGGATGTCTTCTAGGTTTACTCCCCAANACTTCAAATTCACAAAGGCAGGTCAGTAAAGCGGATGTCTTCTAGGTTTACTCTGAGACAAATTTACTATGTACACAAGTGCTGCTTCCCCCTGGACTCAAAAAAAACCCCAAAAAACAAAAAACCAAACCAAAACAAAAACCCCAAATAAACAAAAAGACCCAAGAAAGTGTAGTCATAGAGGGAGAACATTAATAAGACAGAGGTGGCTGACAAAAACCCTTTGGCAGACACCCCTGGTATCCACAGAACTTTGTGGGCTAGGAAAGTGATAGCAGCATTCACATTAGGTGCTTTTAGGATCAGGAGTGTTAGACAAGTGATAAACACCACAAACATGGGTAATTTAGCATGCACAGCAAGAACCAGAACCTCTGGGGAACAACTAAGTTAAAGACAAATTTGTTCTCTGCTCTCAAGATGTGCTATAAGTAGGCCTGCACAGGATTATGACTATTTTTGCCTGCATTCTTCAGACCCTTTGTCTTACCTCCCTTAGGATCCCCAATCCTATAGGATCAGTGATGATCTGAAAATCCAACTATGTAGGAGCCAAGAGTAACGTATGACATATAACAGTGGGAGGTCCAAAGGTCCCCTTCAGCACCTTGATACAAGACTGTATCATGATATAAATATCATCACTGAGCCCATTTGGAAGTTGCTCACATTTTCTGTTTCCTTGCTTAGCTTTCCTTTTGTTTCCCTGTTATGACCTCTTTAGGTTATATAACCAGGTAATAGATTTGCTGTCTCAGTTTCTGCCCCTTTCTTTCTTTTCTCCCATGGATTTCTGGTCTCGGAAACCAACATGCTGTGCAGTACAGGCTACAGACCCTCTGCAAGCACAACATCTGATTCTTCTGCCTTGACAGTCACAGAAACATTGCTGTCACAGCTCACAGGATTGGACTAATGCCAGCTAAATATAGTTTTAATAGGATCGCATTCCCTGGTGACTGAGAAGGCTTAGCTGCCATATGGCCTCTTTGGGCTCCTCTTCCAGTAGCTCCACAAAAGTGAATTGCCCTTCCTCAAGCTGTAAAAGGGGAGATCAAGAAGTAATATTAAGAGAGAATATGAAAGTACAAGGTGTTAGGCAGTTTTATAGGTTAGCATAGGAGTCATTCATCATGAAGACTAAGTCCTGCTGAAAGAATGGCAGCAAATAAAGGGACAGAAGACATGAAGTTCACTGTCCTATAACACATTTCCCTTCTAATGTGGAAGGTTATTTACCAATGTTTCTTCAGTGTTCTCAAAACTCCTAAGAACTAAACCTTTAATATAACAGAAATGATGCAGCAGTTTTCAGAGAGCAAGCCTTGGCAACTTCCACAAGAATACTGGGGAAAATAGTCCTAGCAGGGACCAGAGGTGTTCTGATGAAAGTAGCTATTGACTTTTCATCAAATCCTTTAACTGATAATTAAACCAAGTGAGATGAAGAACAAAGTAAGTGGTATTAAAATTTAATCACTTATAAATGCAAATGTCAATAATCTGATTAGTGCTATTCTTCCTTGAGAGGCAGCAAATAATAAAATCAGAGAGGATTACAGTCTAAGATTAAGACTACACTTCAGGATTTCCTGCTGTATTGCAGAACCTCTATTGCAAAACCAGTTATACATTCATACCTGTCCTTCCATCACCACAGCTATTTCTTCATGGGAGATGTAGTTTTACTCTACCAAACCAGAGCTTATAAATTACTGAGGCTTCTGGACAAACAGACTGGCAAAGACCTTCTTGACTTAATTCTGATGTTACAGATTTACCCTGAGACTTCACAAACACAGTCTGAGCAACTGAGTACCTTAGTTTCCTTCTTTGTTGTTTAGCGTCAGTATCCATTCATCAGAGCTCTTCCTAGCTGATACCCCTGAGGGAAGCACAGGCACTATCTCAAGAAAGGTGTTTTCCCTTGTTGAGACAGACGCACCAACATACCGCCACAGCTTAGTGAATTATCTTTGCCAGTGAAAGCACTCCCTCATCAGCCTACACGAACAATTTCGCCAGCATAAGGATGTGAAATGGAGGACATGAGTTGTTCACACGCCTATGATGGCAGCATTTAGCACCACCTACATCTCTCAGGTTAAACTGAGGACCTTAGGCCAAAAGCATACAAGTTCTAGCCAGGACAGCAAGCGCTGGCTAAGCCAGCATCCCCCCTCTGCAATTTGGTTACACCATCAAATGCCCCTCGTAGACCTGTCAAATGAAGAGTGGGCATTTTGTGAATTTCCTTTGGCTCTTTTAGGAAATCTGTGTGAGCCGCGCGGTTAGGAAAGCCCCCACGTGCTGCTGCTCCTCATGGCATCTCCACGAGAGGGCTCTGCTGGCATGTCCATGGGCCCGGCTCCCCAGAGCCCCCGGCACCGCCGCTCCCTCCAGGACAGCGTCTGACAGAAGCGGCAGATCGGCTGAAAAAAATGAAATACACGGAACTCAGGTCTGGNAAAAAGAAAAGAAAAGAAAAAGAAAAAGAAATGAAAAAGAAAAAGAAAAAGAAAAAGAAAGAGGGAGGGAGGCAGAGAAGGAAGGAAGGAAGGAAGGAAGGAAGCAAGCAAGCAAGCAAGGAAGATCAAATGTCCACCATTTTTTCAGCCAAAAATATTTGTCTTGACCCAATAAGGAAGTGTGCCATGGAGCCTCTTTACAAAATACAGCCCAAAATTTGCAGTGAAAACTTGAACACTGCTATAGCAAAAAAAAAGGGGGAAAAAAAGAAAAAAAAAACCCAGAAAAACACACACACCAAAAAAACCCCCACAAAAAAACCAACCCAAACAATATGTCACAGACTTATTCTCCAAACACTTAGGTTTCTCATATGCCTGAGAGCATTGTTAGGCTTGATCACTCCATGGGTACTTGTTTCCTGCAACAGTGTGAACCCAGGTGACCGAGGTCTGTCTCCTCTGGGCGATGCAGCGTTTTTTCCATTCATAGGAGGAGCTGAACAATGAGATTACTTTGTTTCTTGTTTGTCCCTGTACCACTGGTTTCATACTCCCTCATAAGTGAAAAGTTCAGTCTGTGTAACTGAGTGTAGGTGAAAGGAAGACTGTGGCAAAGGCTTTCATCAGTGTACTCAGCATAACATCTTTCTGCACTGAATGATGAGATTTCTGAAACAGAAGTCAACTCTGATGTGCACAGCATCAAGAAAGCAGAACTAGGTCACTCTCATGTCTAGAAATATATTGTATGTTTCACCACAGTGAGGGGTTGACTTCATATATTGGAAAGTTGTAGAATAGTATTAGTTTTTTTAAAATATAATTAATTCCTACTTTTCTCTCTAATAATTACAGAGATTTTGCATGCCTAAGGCTGACTACCTGTGAGGTTTTTTTTCTATTTTTTGTATATATATATGAAATACTGCTGTACTCTGCAGACTGAGCTTTCAACAGCTTCAGCAGCCTGAAATAACTGCAAACCTAATATCAAAGTAACTGTAAGCCTAGTATTACCTTTTTTCTCAATGTGTCTTATGAATTTGAGACCTCTAGAATTTTATTTAAATCCACAGACATCACTCAGGTGAAGAAAACTGTGACATTCCTGCAGAGTTCAGAAGCAGTAATGAATGTAAATGACTCAACCCTGGTTAAGCTAACTACAGTCATCTTAGTTCATAGCCTGAGCTGTCATGTGAGCCCAGAGCCCACACACCTGCTCACACCCTGACTCACATCTGGAACGAGACGACTTTCCAGACAAGAAAACTCATGTCCAGGCTAGATCTGCCTCACACACTGGTTTTGCCTTGGTAGGCAGAATGGGTACATCCATCTTGAACCCTAGCCCAGCAGACAGAGTCAAAGTGAAAGTAACCACCAAATGTCTCTCATGTTTTAAGTACAGAGGGGAACAAAGCTGTGTATATGCCAGTCTGTGTTGTCCTGGTGCAATGACAGTATTGTGCTCTGATCTGAATTTTAAGATTTCAAACCACAAATTTTAGCTGGTTCAAAATGCAGAAGGCAGCTGCCTCTTCAGCACACCTCCAAAGATGTGCAGCACCATGCAGAGCATCCTGGCTCCCTGGTCATCTGTAACCAGTGGCCAGCTTTGCTTATGGAGTGACACGTTGTGGTCTTTGGTGGGTTTAGAATATTTTGCTACTTGCTCTGAGGTTAATGATGAAGTTCATTTTGGCATCAGTGGTAGAATGCTAGTTCTGGAAGAACTGGTACTTGAACTCAAATAGTGGTACAAAAGTCTCACATAAAATTGGATCAAAAGTCTAGAAATCCTTTAAACTGCAAACCTCACCCACCTCCCCCTTCCCAGTTGCATATGCCATTTGGGACTTCATCACAACTACTGAGTCCAGCTGAGAGCCCTAATTGAACCCTACCTCAGCCTGAAGGAAATGCCTGAATGAAATGCCTGAATCTTGGTGGCATAGTAGTCTCAAGGAAGGGCATTTGAGTAACACTTGCAATTAACCTTTGATAAGTGGCCTCTTAATTTCCAGACCATGTTGAAATGCCTTCCAGTTCATCTGGCTTCTGATTAAGAAGGTTGATGATGAAGTGTGGCATTTTGGAAAGGATGTTTAAAACTGATGTTTAACTTTTTGAATTTTATGTTGTTTCTTTCCAGTTTGATTGACTTTAAATATATGTTTTGTCCCAAATGCTAAGAGACATAATTAATTGAACTGGAAAATAAAATTTTTGATTTTATGTGACTGTTTAGAGATTGGAGCACTTAGTCATTCTTGAGTCTGTGACATTTTTAAAGGTTGCATGGAATTTTCATCATATCCGTTCTGCTACAGTCCTATCAAATCAGACACCTTGCCTCTCTGCTCTCGACATCTGATAGGGGAATGGTCATTAGAATTAGAAGAACACACATGAGTTTGGAAAGGTAGTGCATAAAGGTTTTTTAGAAAACCCAGAATGGATTAAAATCTTGGTAGTCAGTCAGAAACTGTAAAGTATTTTTCACTTGGAAGGCATCATTCCAGTGCATTTGCCAGCTAGAAGTGAGCCTAGCCAAGGTATCTGTCAGTCTAGGTGTATGTATTGATTACCTCTGGTGTATAGGGAAATACAAGGTATTGAGTAAACCCTATCTTGGTATCCATATAATTATTTTAAAAATAAAAGAAATAAGCAGAAGAAAGAAGAAATGTCAGTATCCATGGCAGTCAAGTGCATTACACTCTCATCTGAGTAAGCATTCTCTGTATCCAGGGGCAGAACCAATGCTGACTCAAGTGGAAGCTCCTTGCTGCTACCAGGATGACCTGTGGCAAACACCAAATTGTGGCTTACCTGCCCCTTTTTTTCTTTCCTTGAAATAGTAGGCAGGAATTGTTACAGTTGTCCCAAAAGCGCAATAGAAACTTATACCCTCTTTGTTTCCAAATGCCATCTGGAGTCCATTTTTTCAGTATTTCAAGTTTGAAACAGCTTTCTACAACCAGATTCACTAGAGCAGTGTCCATTTCTTTGAAAATACTATCACGTGGGGGTTTGCCTGCTCTCTGAAATTCCTCGGATAATTGTACTATGGGTGTTGCTATAAAATTCTGTGTTGAGGTTTGTGTTCTATTGTCTTAATGACTTGCTTTTCACATTCTTCTGCACCTAATTAGATTCAGATCAAATGAAGTCATAAGTGCCTGGGGATAAAGCAAAACTCTTACAGGGCAATTGGCCCAATCAATGCAAGCCTCTAAGGGGAGTTTGAAGCAGATGCAGTGATTAATTGGTTATTTCAATTTCTTGTGATGAACTGTGCTGACAGGACAGGTATTTTCATGCTGTCTGACTTGATTGCAAAAGCTGTTTGTGTAAGAAAAGCACATCATCGAAGAGATAATCATTTAATGTGCACATGAGGATTGTAAGATCAAAATAAGTATATGGAAGTTGTGAATATGTAATAATTAGTGTGGGGAGGCTAAGAACATATTTCTAAGATCTAAGATATGCTGAATAATTGCTCCAAAAGGGGTGATGTTAGTAATGATATGACAAGTAATAAATATTTAGCTGAAATAAACTGACATCAGTAAGTCAGAAGTAACTCTCAGAAAACTCTCATAAATTATGTATTATGGTGAAGCCTTATGAAGGTAGCATGCACTGAGCCAGCACAGCAACGGTTGGGAGCAAATGCAAGATTCATCACTGAGAATCCATGCCCTACAACTGGTACCTTCTGCCTCCAATTCTTCATGGGAATGACAGGGTTAAGATAACCTTCTAAAATTTCTCTGATCAGCTGGTGTTGAAAAGGAACTTCACATCCTACAGGTTCCAATCAGTCTAACAATGCAAACTCCCAACTTCTGTTTAATTTACTAATTTGGGAGCAAAACACCTTCAGCAAGAGAAGGCATTTCAGAACTTTGGTTAAGTGAGTTGGGGTTGTTTAGCCTGGAAAAGAGAAGGCTCAGTGGTGACTTTATCACGCTCTACAACTCCTTGAAAGGAGGTTTTAGCAGCAGATATTGGCCTCTTCTCTCCAGCAACCAACCAGGATGACAGATCGTAGTCTCAAGCTGTGCCAGGGGAAGTTTTGGAAGAATTTCTTCACAGAAAGAATGATTAAATACTGGAATGGTCTGCCCAGGGAGGTAGTAGAGTCACTGCTCCCGGAGGCGTTTAAGACTGGATGTGGCACTCAGTGCCATGGTCCAGTTGACACGGTGGTGTTGGGTTGTAAGTTGGACTTGATGATCTCAGAAGTCTTTTCCAATCTAATTGATTCTGTGATTTGTTAACTTGGTCCCTTCCAGGCTGTAACTGTACATCATTTTCTGTGCTATAACTTTGACCTTCCACGCATGTTATTAGGTCACATCATTAAAGTTACAGATTGTTTGGAGCTAAGAAATGAACAATCACCTCCGGAGTCTCTCTGGGCTCTGGTGTTGGAAGTACTTGCATGCAAGACTGTCTGGCAACTGATCTTTCCCCATTATCCCCCTTTTGGCCTCATCTTTTTTACAGACTGACTTACATCCTGGCACTGGTTCCTTCACCTTTCCTTGTTTTCTTCACTGCTCTCACTTTATTGTCATTTGCTTTGCCATCCCTTTTACCTACTGCATGTACCCTGTGCAGACACATGCCCTCTCATCCTACATTGGGTTTTTTCTATTTTGGTCTTAGTTTTTTTTTTCTTTTTAACAGAACACACACAGAGATATGAACAATGCTCAAACTAGTAAGACTTCTGAAGCAAAAGAAAAAGAAACACATCGACACATTATGTTTTGGTCTTGCTTCCTTTTGTTCTTCCCACTTTTTGATTTTTGGTTTGATCTCTCATGAATAATCAAGGTATATAAATACTTTGTAGTAAGAACTATATCTTTTATCAGTACCTAACACACTTCTGGATGCTATATAAAAGCTGCAATATGTGGTTAAAATATTTGCCCTAAGAACCCAGTGATACAGCTACTTAGCATTCAGACTTGATTATCTTTCGTTAGGCAGTTGGCTCTGAAATAAGAACAGCAATAGCAACATAAGGAATTAGTCAACTTGTATCTGTCTAGGGACTGCACTTGGTCCATTTATTTCTTGTTTACATAAAAAAAATCAAGGTATCTTTACTGTGACTCTACAACTTCTGTCTAGAACAACACTCCTACACTCAAGGTTATACACTTAATTTAGAGAGGAAGAAGAACAAAGGTAAGGTAAAAATACTGCTCAAATTACATTCTATAACATGGCTCAGTGCATTGAATTTTCCTGTTTTAAGATAAGATTTTGCTGCTATGCATGCCTAGTGGTAAGTTACAGCAGTGTCCCAGTCACCAGATCCTTTCCCAGACAATCCGTTTACATCCACAGTGCTTCTACTCCTTTTTGCCATAGCATATGCTCAGCATGGGAGAGCTGTCCACAACTCAGTGGTTATCAAACTTGTCCAGGATGTTTGTTTTGTGGGTCTGAGCCTGTGGCAGGCCTGAAATACAAGTTCTTTGCCAGGCTTGCAAGGGTGCTGTGACCACTAGAGTATTTTCAAGGCATGAAGAGTGTTACAGGGCATGAAGGAGGCACTGAATTGTGCTGAGAGGAAAAACAGAGCTCATAAAACTGCAGTTTCTAGTATATACAAAGGAGAGGCAGAAGTAAAACCATAGATTTTCCTCTGGGCTTTCAGTGTTATCCACCTACTTTACACCAGCTAAATCGTGATTTCTAGATTGCTAGTCCTCCATTCATTGCACATAAGTCCTCTATTCATTGCACTCAGGACTAAACAGTGCCAAAAGAACCAGGTGCCTACATGTTAGCATGGCAAAATCAGAAGCCTTGAAGCAGACCTATAACTTTGTAACTGGAACAATTAGACAATGCATTAGAAAATATAGAGGATGTCTTTGATTAGTTGGCAGCTACTAATGGCTTATTTCAATTATTTTTTATTAAAACATTGAGGTGTTGAAAGAAACAATCTTTTTGTTTCATACTTTTAATGTGTACATTTTAAGAATTCTCAGTGTGAAAGTAGCTTTAATGCATAACCTTTACAGCAATATGAATAATGCTACCTTATTAAAAGTGAATCAGTCTGAAAAAAAACCAGTATTGCATTCTTGCTCCTGGCAATGTTTTCGCATTTTATTCATCTGTTGTGATGAACATAGACCTTCAGGTTATCATTTTGTTTCACTTTAGTCTTACATTTCACATTGCAGACAGGATCAAGTTTTAGCAAGCACTGAAGGGAATGTGGTTAAACTCCCTTTTGCTGTTTTTTAAATACAATAGAAACGTGTGAATTAACTTACAGCTCTGTAATTTTTCTGGTGCTAGACAACACAGAAAAGCTAGGAAAAATAATCATCCCCTCCTTGGATTTGGGGGCTTTGGATCCAAAATTAGGTCATGAAACTTTTCAATTAGGTTGATGCTCCAAGAGCACAGGTCAGTCATCATACCGAATACCTGTCACAGAGCACCTCTCTCACTGTGTTGCAGTGGACTGAATACACAGGGTCAGGGAATCCACCTGATTAGAACCAAAGTGGAAAAAAACAATCCAAGCAATCAACCCCCCCTCCCCGAATCTTTCTATGTTATGTGGCTCACTCACCCCCCAACCCTACCACATAAACCCTCCCTCTCCAAGTAAACAGTGTACACAAAATCCTGGTTAGTTTTAATCTAGTGCCGCCCCCGATCATGTAGCAACACAGGAGAGGTTTCAATTTAGGCTCCTAAATGCACTTGTCTCCAGTGTTAAAATTTAAAGGTGAACCCTTTCACAGAGTGTCTGACACTCCATTACAGTTAAGAGAGATGTAGGCAAGAATTCAGGGAGTATCAGCTAATATCCCAGATTCCCTAGGTCATCCAAGGTACTTCTACAGAGCAGGTATGTCTCTTGCAAGATCTAAGAGAGACCTATGATTTTCCAGATGAGCAGCTGGGCAAGCAGGTGAGTTAATGTAGGGACATCCACAACCCTGGATATTTATGATTAGCCAATTGAATATGAATGTGGATATTTTAAAAATCCACCTGCATTACTCTCAAGCTGAATCCTGACCCTAAACTTACTGAAGCTAAAGCAGAAAAGCATTCACAAACATGCCAACAAACACCAGGGAGAAGGGCAGTACAGGATGTAGGTATTGCTCAAACACACTGGGAGTGAAAAACTCCTTTCTTACAGCAAAAATACTTTCTTTTGAATGGAAATCTCTTTGTGTACTAGAATATGGTTTTTATAATTACCATGTTATTAGTAAAAGCAACAGCAATAATCTTTTACTTTTTGAACAAAAGGGGCCATTATTTCCCCTTTAGTCCTACAAAGACCTCTCAGGAAAGAGGTCCATCTCAAGATGCATTTTCTCTTAACCTGTAGTCTCTATCTGAAAGCATATTAAATTTTCCTGGAATATTTTCTACAATTAATTTGCATTCCTTTGTCCACAGGTTAGAGACTCTGACTCAAAGTCTTCTGGACTCAGCCTGGGGTGAGAACAGCTCTGAAGGCTTAGGATCCACTGGGACTATGCTGTCTGCTAATGGAGTGAACTGTGATGAACAGGACGGAAAGAAAGTTGAGGTGAAGTCCCCTCCAATTTAAAGTAATAAAAAAAGCATAAGCTCAAATATGTGTGATCAAAAAGGAGAAAACTGTATTTAAACAGTTTCTGCAACCAAATAAGTGGATAACATGAACTGAGCAAGATTGAGAAGTCTAATTCCCCCGAAATTCATGTATTTAGCCTCAATGCATTTTTCTGCTGATTGCATCTGATTTCCTCACCTACTCCTCTGTAAAACATGTGGACAATACCTTTGATACGAATATTTCACATCTAATGAAAACAATTGTTCATACATCTTCCTGCTTAGCTGTGATTTCTGTGAGCATCTCTCTGCTGTGAGAAAAGGGAAAAAAACTGTTCATTCTCTATTGCCATCTGGTCCTTTCTTTCTCAGAGGTTACTGCCTTTCCCTCGTGTCATTCCTCTGAATAGATATTAAAAAGGCAAATTGAAAAAAGAAAAAAAGGGACCAAAAGACATTTAGGGAACACAAAACCTTTCTTCAATATTAAATTTATCAGTTAAACCCATTGCTCAATTTTTACATACATGAATACATACATAGAGCAGCATGTGACAGAAGTGAAACATCATAAAGAGATATTCAGAGGGATCATCATTATTTAGAGAGAGCATCATTATTTAGAGAGATAGATTCAGGAGTTGGGAACAGTCAGCCCATCTCAGCTGGCATGGGAAGAGCTTCCTGGGAAAAATGGTTCCAGCTCAGAAAGTCTATGACTCAGCTAAAACTAAACCTGGAAGCAAGGACTTGCCTGCAGGGACACCTCCAGGGTAGAACAAAAAATTGGATGTAACACCCTTTTCTTTATTCTATTCTTGACCCATTCATTTTGTGTTTTCTCTGTGTAGAAAATTAGATTTACTTGTATAATAAATACTGCCTTTTATATTTGGAAGTCCCTTTGGTCTTCTTTGGGGAAGTTCAAGTCAAATTTCCACCTGTACTTTTCTGTATCTACAGAAATTTTTTGAACCTGGAAAGTCTTACATAAAGGAAAAACTCTAGGTTATTTAAAATAGAAAAAGAAAAGTTGAAAGGATGAGCCTTAATACTATGGAAGAGCTTTCAAGCCTAAACATTAATACTCTGACAAGAGATTACAGAATTAAAACATGTTTTTAAGTTAATGCTCAATTTATTTCCTTGGAGCCCTTTATTTTCACATCTAGAAGTGGACTTAGTTCAAGATTTCTAATGTTAGCTTGACAGCACCCAGTGATTACGTTAAACTTGACATTAAAAGAACCACTTTTAAAATAAATCAAATACTTAGTGCATATGTGAAGAGAGAGTAGGATTTAAGGAAATCAGTAATGAACATTTCAGCGCTGCCAATCAGTTAAAAAACCCTTATTCTTCAGATATTTTCTTTGTTTAGTTTGATTAGTCATGCAGGACCTTTTGTGAGCATCAGTGTTGGAAAGACATCCTAGTAAATTGGCAGGAGCTACCATGTATCTATTCTTAGTTAAAAAAGAAATCCCAAATTCTTCTTTGAGTCCTTGACATCTTCAAAATTTTTTACTCTTTTCAGATAGCTCAGTTCTCTGCTAATTCAATTGCTTTAGTTGGTTGCCTCTGCCAAATGGAAAACAGCAATTTTCCTTAATCTGCAGCTTTTAAAATGCATTTCCCATGATTATCTGATGTATGTTCCCTCCTGCAGTATCTGCTTTGTAATTTGCAATGGATTTCTGGCTTCTTTAGAGTGATCTGCAATAGCAATCCATTAAAATATTTTTGATGAATCTCCATGAGTATCTGATTTGATAGTAAGGCTATAGATTTTTGCAAGAAAAAGTATCTGCCATAATCAATTCTATATTATTTCTTTATTACATTATTTTAACTCTATCTCATGGATAATTAATACCTGCAGAAGTTGCATGTCTTCCTCTAGGAACACTTTTTGAAAGCCAATACATTGAATTATCACAAAGAAGAAAATTATTCAAAATATTCTAGATTTCTAACTATTAAAAATTCAGTAGTTTGCAAATATGCTGTGATAAACTGATTCTATTCCCAGACAGAGATAAAAGCAATATGTGTTAGGGAATCTAACAAAATTCCTGAAATAAAGTTTTCTGCCTGACAATATCCAGCTAGTTTACACCATCACTTACCTACATTTGGAGGAGCCTAACTTCATTGTATGCCTCATTATTTATCATGAAATCTCTTAGACACTCTATTCTCTGCACCTGGAAGGGGAATGTTTATTTCCTACCTGAGGCTCTGCTGCCTGGTAGTTTGTTCCTTAAAATGGGCAGCATTTAAGTCCTGACAGCAGCCTGGAGAGTTAGTTGTGCTCAAAGATAAGAGCTGTCTTCTCCTGACCTGCTGCTGCTCTTTTCCTTTCACCACCTATCTTTATCAAGATCATAGGATCACCGGGGTTGGAAGAGACCTTCAAGATCATGTAGCCTAACTATCAACCTGCACTGACATAATCACCCCTAAACCATACCCCAGATGCCACATCCAGACACCAAGGTGGTGACTCCACCATCACTCTGGGCAATTTATTCCAAAGCCTATCTACTCTTCCAGTGAAAAGTTATTTTCTAATATCTAATCTGAAACTTCCCTAGTCCAATTTAAGGCCATTTGTCTCAGCTTTAAGAGGACTGTTGATGGGTGGATAAAAAACCAAGGCTAAAAATGAGATTGGGCACATCCCTCTAGGCACAGGCCACAATCATGAGGTCAGATCCAGACTTCCCTTTTGCTCCCAGAAGCACAGTGCTCAACTTTCACCGAGGGAGATGGGATGCCCTAATATTCAGATCATGGAATGCTGTGAATTCAGGTATTCTTAGAGGATCCATACTTTTTAGACTGGTGGGGGGACAGACCCATCACCTAACTCATCCTGTCTTCTGAGAAGTTCTCTTAATCACTAGGCTGTTACACTAAAGGTAACTATCAGTGCTATCACAAAGGTCTGTTAAGGTTACCAGCCCCAAAAGAGCAGGGGTAGACTGCAACATGAGTGACAGATAAGATCAGCAACCTGAATCATCCCTTAAAGTTGCCTACAGATTCAGAGGAAATCACTCTAGTTTAAACATATAGCATTCAACCAGCGTGGAATTCATGTAACATTTTAAATGGCATGGTTTGAGAACCTGGAGGAGGCAAGTTCCCATTTGGCAATGGGAACAGAATTGACTAAGAAAGAACTGAAATGCCTATTTTGCAATACATATCATGATCCAACTATTCTGCAATTGTGAGAAGTGACTTATCTCAATCAAAGTAAGTCACATTTTGCTGACGTGGCACTTTTCTACATTATATTATATGTTAGATGCACCTAAAAAAAAAAAAAGACACAGTGAAGAATCCTTTTTGGATAACTTTTGTTCTTTGGGCATAATTTTATCTTGATTTTCTACATCTTGCCTTCTTTTTAATTAAGACAGAGAAGAAGAAAGCGTCACAACTGTTGTGTTTTGTCTTAAGTCCATGGCTATTTGTAATGTAGAAGTTTTCTGCAAATCATGGGTATCACTCTGACTAACATGCCATTAATCTCATAGAAATGGAACTGAATAGAATGTGCAAAGCTCAGGTAACTATTTGGACAACACAGTGTATAACTGGATTTCATTAGTACTGCACTAATAACTCAGTGCATTAGCAGAAAGAAAATCATGTAGGAAATGGGATGGAAGCTGTTATCAGGGTACTTGTATGTTTTCACTCTGGTGTGACAGAGCGCAAGAGTTGATGCCTTGGTCACTGAAGCTGATGTGCAAGAGTAAAAACAGCAAATAAATTCAAACCTTTCTTTTTTCTAATTCATTAGGAAAGTAAATTAATCTGTTTTTGAATTCTGTTAAGCTATGCATCTTCCCCTCACTCAGTGTAGGATCAGTGAACAAAATGGAACCTGATTCATGTTATTTGCAAAATTACATTTTTACATAGAAGTTAGAATGCCACAAAATGTGTGACTAGTGATGATTGTCATGACAAATAAAATAATTTCCTTTTCTCTTGAAAGGTAAGTAGCAGGAAAGAAAGAAGGAAAGGAGTTATTTTACAAGAAGGATTTTTCAAACAGCCACAGGGGTTACTGTTGCATGCTCTCACTCTGAGTGGCTCCTTTAACAGAAAAATTATGGAAAAGTGTAAGAGAATTCTACTTACTGGTGAATTATTCTCATGTTTGATTGTTTGTTTGGGGATTTTTCTTTTTCTTTTATTTTTTTTTTCTTTTTCCTCTTTTTAATACACTTTACTCATGCAGAGGTAATGGGGAAAATTGGTGCAGCTGTGGCTGGACTGCTGCTGGGACAATGTTAATTCAGTGAAAAGGAAACGTTCTTTACAGATGCAAAAGCTTTGCTTGGGCTCTAGGGGAGAGACAAGCACTTGAAGAGAAGTCTGTTACAGACTGCAAAATCTGCTCAGGAAGCCTCCTGGACTGAGGATGGTCAGAGGCCAAGGATGCCAGGAGAAGGGTACAACAAATGATTGTCCACTAGGTGCTCACAGCCTGCCCCCAGGATACAGGATACTAGCTGAGAACAAGCACAGACCTTTTCTTACAGGATCATGATTTTAAAGAAAAAAGTATTTCTGCCTCATAATTAGGCAGAAGATTAGAAAAAATGTGGGTATTTCTAAGAAATACCTGAAATTCATTTTCATAAAAATGTCAGTTAAACAAATTTTAACTCTAGAAATCTTACTAGGGAAGTCTTCCTCATCTCTGACTTTACCATTGTAATATGTGCCTACATGTCTGTAAGTCAGATCCCTCCTGAAACCTTTTCCCTTAGAAAGTTTCATGTATTCCTTTTGTTTTCATCACAGAGATTTCAGAAGCTCAGTTATATACTTACCATGTGAAACAATTAAACATTTATACATACAGTTATATGAGCATTAACAACTAAAACTACTACTACCTTTTCTATAGTGTGTTAGTAGTCCAAATTGTAACGCTTTGGAAATGAATATGAATAGTCAGCAGTGAGGCTGGGCTGTTCCATCACACCCAGAGAGCTATTATTTAGCATATACAAAATATTTTCAGCCTCAAAGAGTTTCATGAGCAGCCATGCACTCATCTCTTAAAGATGCCTCAAGTAAAGCAGGTAAATATTACCATATCTATTTCTAAACATGAAAGGCCAAAAGACAGAAAGGGTAGGGAAGCTAAGTGACTCACCCAAAGGCAATCAATAACAGAAAGTCAGTATTAGAGACATAATTATAGGCCAAGCACACCTAATTATATCTAGAATATATTTAGAGGAGGAGCCTGAGGCCATGCAAGTCGACATGCTTTTGTCAGCATTTCAAACATGAGGTTGTGGTGACCTTTGGAAAAAGCCAGAGAAAGAATTTCTGGATGATATTATCCCTTAGTGCAGTATGCCTGATCCAAACACTTCTATAAATAATTTCAGAAATGTTTCTACCACTCCCTGCAGTATAAAGAACATGCACAGAATTGTTTTGAGGTATCTCAGCAACTTTGCCCTATCAGTGAGTGGGATTTGTTGACAAAATAAAAGCTTCTACTGTCAGCAGTATGGATTGATCAGATCAGTTAATAATGCAGAGCACACTGGGCTGTACCTGGTAATTTCCTATCCTGAAAGCATAATGTGAGTGTTGATGCCACCTCTAGGGCTCATAATTCAACTATAGGACTCCATTTTTCCATCTCTGGTCCTTTTATGCTGTCATTTTCATCATGTGCAATCTCTCTCAAAAGTGTAGTCTTCCTTTGAAGCTCACTCCTCCCTGTCTGCCCCACAGAAAAAAAACAACCTCTTTGCTCATGACTTTATGAAATGTGGCTTTGACTGTTGCTTCTTGACTGTTCCTCATGATGAGGGGATTCATCTTATTCTCTTAATACCATTCTCATCTCTTATCTCTAGGCCCTATTCGCTTCATCACACAAAATTTTTGTAGGGGTTCTTCACAGCCCTTCTGTACAGCAACACAGTTCTACCTCATCTCTCTTAAACTTCACTAACCAAATTTTTAAACTTTTTCTATGCCCTCTATCTCCAATCGCATCTGTGAATTCACATTTCCCCTACCCACTTTTCTACAGAACAGTTTAAAAATGTCTTTGTTTCTCCTTTCAGTCTCATTCGTTACACCCAAACCCTCAGCATTCCAACAAAATGTCCATCTCAGTACTATTTCCCTGCTCATGGAACGCTAAATACACACCAAGGATATTAGCATAATTGAGCAGCTCAGATGACTGAAACCAGGTGAAGACTTGTGGTTTTGAAAAAAGCTTCACCCTATTCTGTGTTGCTTGAACCTCAGACCATCCTCCTCCACCCACATATTTGATGATTTAGATCCTTGGGTTTTGCATATATCAAGCAACATAAGCTGGACTGTTGATGCTATAGAGCAGAGTGCTTGCTTTACTTATTTTTCTAGCACAGTGATTGACCACACAAATCAGAGTTGCACCTTTCTTTACAATTCTGTTTCTTTTCATTTACCGTTCCAAGGTGGGAGTCCAAAGCATCCAGTGAATGGAGTGAAGGAAGTAAGGATCTCCTTGCCTTGTGGACAAATATACAGAGTTTAGGCATCTCTTTTCCACAGGCAAAAGAGGATTACCAAGGATTACCAAAATATGCCAGTTTACTTATTCACATAAAAACATAACATTTCAGGTTCTATTTCTTCTGTTTTTCTGTATTTGTAGTCAGCACATGTACAACAGTGCACAAATTTGCAGCCAACCTCTTTCACCCTTAGCAAGCCCATTTTAATTAATTTATACTGGAGAGTTTCTGGGTTACAAAATTACAAGGAAGAAGCAAGCTTAAAGGGTCGAATTCTCTAGTCTTCAGAAGCACTCTTTGGTTTTGTTTGCTCCTCCTCTACT
Organism: Hylia prasina; assembly: GCA_013397195.1. Taxonomy (NCBI): domain Eukaryota; kingdom Metazoa; phylum Chordata; class Aves; order Passeriformes; family Sylviidae; genus Hylia; species Hylia prasina. Next base: position 436,481 of record VYXD01009946.1, on the reverse strand, counting down.
GTATAACTTTTTCTTTTTCAGTTAATGAAGAATGGTGCAGACTGGAAAGCTGAGCTTATCTTTGGTTTCAATGAAGAAACTTTGTCAGTAGAATTTCTCGATGATTGAAAGAAGGGAGCCCACAGAGACCAACTCACAGGATTCTTTTCTGAGATTAATCTTTTCTGTTTGGAGATATTTGCAACAGTTAAAGGAATTCATTACTGAGAGCCAGTCTGAATGGCTGAAAAACACTTTTCAACCATTCGGAAATATACAGGAGACAGTATCTCTAGTATTGTAAATGAATGTATCACTCTCAACTTCAAAGAAACTAAGATGTTTTATACCAGATGAAAACCCAATCCCATCGGAATTTCCTGTTGTGCCAGAGTTTGGTTTCTGTTGCATGTCTGGGTTCAGCTGATCTGGATCAAAAAGGTTCCTAGTCCCAGCTGTTTCTCACTGTATTCTCTAAAGGTTAACCCCCCTGCTTCCTATGCTCCCCCTCTGATATGTGTACATAATTGTTCTCTAACCCAATTCAATCAAAATGAAACAGGTTAGGGAAAAAAACCTACTATTTAAAGTGTGTGAGCTAACCTGGATCATTTTGACTGAACTGGGTCAGGGAGTGATTATATGTGCCATTCTACCAGCTGAGCGAAAAGGAAGGGAGACAATCTATTTGCTTGGCTTAGTAACAGTCAAAACAAGCCATAGGACTGCAGCTTTGTGATTTATTCATAGACTGCCTTTGGATGGTATAAACTGGCATGTGGTCTAAGAGATGTCTCACTGTGCACTTCCTTTTGATGTGGTTTCTGCATAACTGAAATGCCCTAACAAATCCTCTTGAAACCATAATGGGAGGTCAAGTGAGCATTTCAGGTCTCCCAACATGCTGATGCCTTGGGAGGTTCTGCCACACACAGTAAGTACTGGCAAAACCCTGCAACCAAAATGGTTTAGAACAGTGCTGAGGGAGATTCAGGGCAACAGCTAACACGTATGTCTTTTGAAATGAGCCGGATGGGTTTTTTTCTGGCAGATAGAGGCAGCCCTCTTCTATTTACTCTGAAAAGGAGAAATGATTTGCTATCACCATCAACATGCAAATGTTACTGCACCCTGTCTAACAGATTTAAGCATTCTTCAAGTGAAGATATTTAATGTCGACATTTGCGCTTAACAGTCTTTGTCAACAGCTCATCTTATGTAACAAGCCTGTACTCTGCCTGACCTTTAGTTGAGCAGAAGTGAAAACCATAGCAGACCGCGTGGCCTTGGATGTGTGGTTTTTGGACACACAGAAAGCTCAGCCTTTCCAGTTCTGGGGCTAGTGTTATTACTCTGAAGCCTATTCCCTTCTTGGAAGCAAAACAAATCTCAAATGTTTTAGCTTATTTGGTCTGTTAAACAGTAAAATTCTTCACTACAAAACCTCTTTCTCAGTTCTCCATTATCCAGCTGCTGGCAGGAGTATGAGAGCACAGGAAACACTGTCTAAAATAAAACAACCTTCTAGGAACCATCTAGGTAACAGCAAAATTCATCCTGGTGTCTCCACCTTTTTTATAGGCTCACATAAAGTACTGGTAGGCCATGCTAAGGTCTTTCTGGAGCCCTCTCTTCTTCAGGCTGAACAACCCCAGTTCTTTCACCCTGTCTTCATAGGAGAGGTGCTCCAGCCCTCTGATCAACTTTGTGGACTCCTCTGGACTCAGTCCAACAGGTCCACAGCCTTCTTATATTCCAGACCCCAGAGCTGAAGCAGTACTGGAAGTGAGGTCTCACAAAAGCAGAGGAGAAGGACAAAATCACCTGCTGGTCACACTGCTTTTGGTGCAGCAAAGGCTGAAGCTGTACACTGTTGTTATATATCCAGGTCTTTATCTGCCACTATCCTCTAATCCTTCTCGGTAGGGTTGCTCTCAACCCTTTCATCCCTTAGCCTGTATCACCTGGGTTGCCCCAGCCAAGGGGCAGGACCTTGCACTTCAAGGCCCATGAGGTTTAACAAGGCCACTAAAAAGTGGCCTTGTTAAACCTCATGGAGTTCACCCGGGCCCACTTCTCACGCTCTCACGTGAATCAAGAGGCTGAACTACAACATTTAATACTGATGCCCAGAAAATATTAGTAAACATTAAGGGCATCTGTCAGTTAGTACTCTTCAAAGATCCTGTCTGAGAGCTGTGGTTCACAATCCTCCTCAAATTCAGCACCTCTTCAGAAATAAGGGTTAACCCCAGCTGATGATGATTTACATGGTACGGCTGTGCCAGAAGCAGACATGCTGCATGCTGTACTCTCTCTGCAGTGGGTTGTTAATCTTTCCTGCAGGAAAAGGTTGGACAGCTGGAGGCAGTAACCTCTTTTGCCATTGTAGTTAAATCCATCAGAGACTGTGAATCACAGCTCATATTATTTTCCACATGAGTGTTCTCCATTTATGCTCTGATGAAATGATGCATTGAAGAGAAAACAAAAATAAGTGCTGAAACCATTACATTCTTTAAGACCAGGAGACTGCAAGTTTTTGTCATTAATCTGCCATAATTAGGAACCACTGTTAATGTCTTTCTTAGTACAAAATATTGAATTGTTACTAATGAAAATGCTACCATGGCAGGATATGGTGGGTTGCACAATTTCAAATACAGCCAATTTTACATTCCTGATAGTGTGGTGGATTAATGTAGGAATAACACCAACATTAACTTGAAGCAAGATAATCTGAAATTAAAGCTTAACTTAGAGAATTCTTGTGGACTTTCTCCTGAAAAGAAACTTCAAAATCCTGAAGGTGTGAGGGGAAGATGTCCTGTTTAATCAATGCAAAAACAAAGTCTGGGTTTAACTCCAAATTGAGATGAAGTGAGATTTCAAAGCTAATCACAACTCAAAACTTTGAAGTTTCAGCTGCACTTGCAATCACAGAAGAAAAGTGATGGAAAATGTGATATTTATCATTAAATGTTAAATGGAAAGAGGATGTGGTTTTCAGGTTACCTGATTTTAGGCCATACAAGCTGGATAGACTTGTCTATCACTACACAATTTATTTAGACAGTCAAGAACAACAACATAATAAAGGAAAGTAATGTATAAAAGTTAAATATACATATATAGTAGGTTTATTGTCTGTAAGATAAGCAGTAAAAGATAAGATCTCTGCAGGGATGAGCCCTTTGTATTTAATAGGAAAATGTAAAGCCAATCCTGATTTGCACAGAAATTTAATTTTTTTTTCTTTAAATCCAGTTTGAAGAGAATGCCAATCTTCCTCCCCAATATTTTCATGATTTCAAAGAAAAAGAGAACAAACCAAGAAACCACCACACAGCCCTTAAAATTATGTCTCATTTTCTACATATACGGTGGAATTGAAAAGCCAAGAAATCTGACTTTCCCTTCTTTTCCCTCACTAACAGAAGTTATGCTGCTGGCTCCTTTTGGAGCCATGATATTCAAACTCCCTCCCATACCCACAAGAAATATGCAAAAGAGAGGCAGGGAGGGCATGGAGGTTTCCCTTCTTCCCACTAAGTCTGCCTGTGGGTTACCAAGTGTAAAACTTTTCAGCTCTCTTTTATTTCTGGGTAAAAGCATAAGTGTCAAGGTCTTGCCAGACTGAAAGTTGTGATTTTAGTTTTCTGAGATGAAAATATTGATGACTATGTAAAAGAATGAAAAATTTCTGTTACCCTATTACAACTGGTTTTTCATATGTGTCATAAGAAATGGAACTAGCAAATAGTGTGAGGAGAGGAAACAAAGTGAACAAAATTTCATGGTTATTTGAAATTGTGTACATCTTGATAATTCCTTTCAAGATGATTTTTTTAATGGCAAATTCAATCTTCTTGCAGACAGAGTGGAAGTAGCATTAGGCATATAGATCATCTATTTTATTGCAAGATCTGTTTCATTCCACGAGAAAGTAAGACCATTCACAACTACTTATCCTGAAAAATCACATTCAAGCACAGAACCTGGCAGCCATAAAAAAATTCTGGGAAATTTTTATTTGTCATTTTTATTTATGGAAGCCTTTGGTATTCTTGGCACTATACAAAATAGAAAAAGCCAGAAACCTTCTCATTCTTATTGGGTTTACAACCTGTGGGTTATACTGTGCAATTTAAGACCAGCCTGAGTCTAGAGTAGTGAAGAACTGCACTGTGTCCTGGACTGGGAGCATGCCAGCTACTCCTCTTCTTGCAAAATAGTTTGTACATCTGGTAAGCTAAACCAGCTTTGCTCTTTCCTTTGATCCAGTATCACCCCCAGGGAAGCTGTAAAAATATGGGATGCAGCAGATCTTTGAGTGAGAAGCAAAGCCACCTGAGGTGTAGGTTTTGTGGCCAGTTGTCAAGAGCAGCAGATTGCTAATCTTGCAAAATGGTCAAGATTTTGTCTACTGTGTGTGGGACAGTCTAGGTTTGGTGCTGCTGGTACTATTGCTCAGAACGGAGTCAAGACGGGTGAAGTAATAGTTGCTGCAATGTGAAGCAACTCTAGTGCAACACCTTTTTCCAAATCATTAATTCCAGCAGCAGTGGTGGCCTGTCTCTGGGCTCCCACCTTCTGAACAATAAAACTTATATTTTCCTAAGATGGCCCAGAAATAGGCCATATATATGTGGTATACCAATATACCTGTACAATTTATGCAGTGCTATGTAGACATTTCCACACCAGAGCTAGATTAACAAATATATTTAAATAGTACCATGCACTGTCTTGCAGAGATATTAGCTTGGCTCCCAGAAGCATAAATTAATAGTTTTACACTGGGGCAAGTCGGGATGATGCATCATTCTGACATGGCAGTTTTTGAGTCAGTTCATTTGCAGACAGTTTGGATATGCTGCACTGCCTGATGTGGAATTATCCTTTGTGATCTCCCTGCCCTCACAGCTTCAGTACCCGAGTAATGACCTACCCCAGGCAGGTCCTAATTTTGCTAGATCTGTCCAGACAATGAATATACTGAGTAAGCAGAAGGTGTACCCAACTCAGAATGGTTTAGATGTCATTTTATGATTAAAAACCATGTAGTGAGCATAATTCTTGCAATGGGCTACTCCAGGCAGGCATTTATAAAACTGAATGTAAGGGGAAGATGTAATGCATGTGGGTGGTGTTACCTATAGGCAGCAGCTATAGGTAACCTTAGACAATATGGGAAGACAAACTGGGAGATCATGTGTCACATAGAATTGGCATCAAACAGTGGAAGAGTAGGCAGTGATAAAGGATTTGCACACATAATGAGGAGTCTGCTGAGTATTCAGCACAGGTTTGAATTTGAGCAGAAATGCTCAAATTAGGTAGTGTAGGAATTTAGATCTTTCAAAGAGAGAAAGAGGAGATCTGCCCTTGATGAGAATGCTGCTCTGACTTGTCCACTCTACCAGAGATCATTTGGTCACAGACTCCCTGGATTTGTTTGCTGGGAAGGTAGACAGCAGAAAAGAAGTCAAAATAATTTTGTGTATATTACTTTTCCCTAAAAGATAGAATGTTAAGTAATTTTTAATAGCTTTGTGCAAAAAAAAATCCATGGAGAGAGAAGAAATAGTCTTGTTCTGCATATTTAGTATGTTTGTTTCCATTCTTCCAGTTGGAGAAATAGAGGACTAAAGAGGGAAAACAGGGTTCTTCCACACTCATCCCATCCTTGCTGGTACAGATCACATTCCCAGCCATACAATGGGCAATTACAGCAGCAGCACGTCTTTGTCCTCACTGTCTCTTATCCTCAACTTTGTGGAGCAAGGCATCAGCTTCCTCTCCCAGCCAAGAAGAAAAAGGCTTCAGTTAATCAATTTGAAGGGAAGATTTGAAATTACACTGTTACTAGTGTTTAACTGCTGCACACCCTCTGCATAGGAAAGAAGCTGATTCTTCCCTACAGCAAGAGTGTGCCCGGGAATGTGTACTTTTGTCCTATTGAGCTAGTCCCACACATACAGCTATACATTCCATGCTACATATTGCACAGAAATTCAGCAGCTTTCTAGTTCTTGTTGTGTAAAGAAATTTATGAAACTCAAAAACCCCACTGTTCTTCCAGGAGCTGTGTAAGGGGAAACTGGATCAACATTAATGGTTCGCTCTGCACATATGTTTATGTGCTGATACATATCCTGCCATACCCTCATGAAATTTTAGTTTATTTATAGGAAGTCATAGTCAATACAAACAACAATGCCCCATGTTACAGTCCCTGTGAGGACATGCCAGCTTTCTACACATTACAAGGTATTATGACAAAGAGAACTTCTGTCTCTTCTGAGATTCTCCGACCACTCAGAGTATCTAATCTGGAACTTCAAGAGCTCAGCTTTTTCTGAAAGTTGAAATTCAGCCTAAATCTCTAAGGAGTTTTCAACATGTTCTTGGTCTTTATTTTCTCTGATTTCAGAAGGTTCTGATAAATGTCTTCTCATACAGGCGTCCTTCAGGATCCTCTCCACAATGAGCACACTTAAAGGAGATATTATTCAAGGAAATGAATAATTATGATCATTTAATATGCCTTGGGCTGCCCTATATAGATATATCTCATTCATCAGAGGCTCATCCATAGATGCTTTATATTTCCCTTCCCTTGAGAACTTTCAAGCCTACAGAGGCCACTTCCAAGAAAAGGGCCACGAGACTACTATCAGCTTTCATCCTTTTTTATTTGAAGCTAGAGTATTAAAGAAAAAATATGTAAATTTCAGAATGAGAGAAGATAGGGAGTCAAATTCTGTACAGTTTGCTTCATAAAAAGAAATTCAATAAATCAGAGAAAAAATTTTTAAGGAATTTTGATGTTAAAATTTATTAGTATATGCAAAAATCATACTACCATTAATTGCATAACTCTCTCAGAGATGCTGGATTTTTCTTCATAAAAAGAATTTCAATAAATCACAGAAACAAACAAGACTTTAAGGAATTTTGGTGTTGAAAATTCATTAGTATTTGTAAAAAACATACTACCATTAATTATGTAACTGTCTTAGATGCTGTTTTAGAGCAGCAGAGATGATGATTACTTTCATGTATTTTTTCTCTTTCATATTGTACATACTACAGAAATTCACTACAGAAATTATTATTAAATCATATGGTGATGAATGAGCACAAAACTATTAATGGCACATAATTTGCAGTGTACATGTCCACTGGAGTATTTAGCAATCCATGCAGAGCTTATAGTATGCCCTATGTGCTTTGATTTTCTCTGTTAGATGATTGAAAAATATTCATTAAGAGATTTCTCTAATGAGCTGTGTTCAAGCGTAAAATAGGCCATTCCTTTTATAATTTAAGTGTGGTTTTTGGAATATAAATATCCTCCAATTCCCTAAAGGTACCAACATCAAATAGCGGTTTTGTCTTAACACAGATTTCAGGATCTTTGAAGGGTCTTTGAAGTTTATAATTGGGTCCAAGCTGAAATGTGGTGTCATTCACTAAAACATTGGCATTTGCTCTGCCTATGTTTGGTAGAAAACATACACTTTTTTTTTTTATATATATCCCAAAATTTCATTGTATAAATACTTAGATATAAAGCTGAGAGAATAATCACATTATAAAATCAGTACAGAACCACCTGACCCTCTGGTCAGTTAATCCTGGATCCCATTCCTAGAGTTACATCAGACTTACTCTTTTTGTTTTCCACTAAGTTATTAGTGAGAAAGCTTTTTTGTGCTTCAATTTATTCGGTTTTCATTTTCAAGGCACTGAAAATGCTTAAGCACTGAAATAGGCAGCTTTTAAGAATATGCATAAAGGCCAAATAATATGAAAACCAAAATAGTGTTTTCTCATCTACACAGGTGAAAAGCATGGAGTAGAACCGCCCTTTGTGCAAACGTATTGCTGTTGTGCCTGTCTGAAAACTATTAAAAATAAGAGCCATGTCCTGAGGGTGTCACAGATCTGAATTTCTGGCCTCCTGGGGAGGACAGCCTAGCTGAGGACATCACTTGTCAGAAGTGGCATTTCTGAGCTGGATGAGCTCACTGTGATTTGTTGTCCCTTGCAGAATTGAAAAGTGGCAGACCAGGAGCATTCTGCTTCAATGAAGTTAAATAGCTAGTTATGTGATGAAGTGAAGCTACTGTAGCTTCTTTCCTTTGCTATTTCCACTTTAGTCATGAGCAATTCCTAGCTAATGCTAAATTGAAAACTCTGGCTTCAAGCTCCACCACAAATATTCAACTAGACTTCAAGCTGTATTGTTGTACTCATCACTGCTTTGGCTTTCTTAAATAGAGACAAAGAAGCCTTCACATGCTGGCAAATAAAACAATTTAGCGGGAGAAAAAAAAAAAAACAAACCCAAAAACAAACCACCAAACAAAAACCAGGCACAAGGACTGGATTTTGGCACAGAAGTTTGACAGATGTGACACTGGGTGATGGTGCATTATAAGCAAAAAACCAAAACCAGAACAAACAACACTTTGTAACCTGCGTCTATCAGGGATAAGCCCAGAATAAGGCTCCCATCAGAAATGGACAGCAATTTCAAATGCAATTTTGAAATGAGTGGAAGGTAGATACATTGTCCAGTCCAGCTAGCAAGACACCTAACAGAGCTAAAGAGAGCCTGGTTTCAGGATAAGGATTGCTCTTGAGGAACAAGCATGTAAGGGCTCTGCCCCCTTAGGAGTACTCTGAGCATTAGGTTATCATTGCACTTCTTCATGCCTCATCTTCTTTTGTCTCTGTGATCACTGGCCTCCAGGTGCACATTCTCAGCCTCCTGAAACATGGATGTATGAGTTCAAGCTACTCTTCCACTTGGAAGTCAGAGTCAGATTTCCTCCTTCTCAGGCAAGCACACGAGAAGGTAAACTTTATGGTAAAGGACAAAACTGCTGTTACCAAATTCAAGTCAGCAATGATTCCAGGTAGCCATTCAAACAAGAAAGAAAAAAAAAAATCACACATTTCTTTAACATGTGCAAGGTATCAAGATGATTGAAATCTAGTATCAAGTGCAGTAAATTTCTTCTTTTTCTCAGCCAAAAGACTCTAGGGACACTGAATGTACTGTCACAACATAATTTAATCACTTCTGCCTTTTCCTTGCCTGAAAAGTCATTTTTTGGAGGATGTCATCTGCGCTAAATGCTACACAATCAAAACCCCATTAGTTATACTGTCAAAATGAAATTCATTAAACTTCCAACCAAATGTAGGCAATTGTTCTTCAATGTCACTGCTCTGGTCAAAATACTTCTTCAATTAATTTTCACTAAGGAAAAATTTCAGGGTTGGGACCGAGTGGTAATTTCTCCTCCTGTAAGTCGTATTTGCTTTTTCATTGCCTTGGTTTTATTATAAAGGTTCAAAGACATAGTTTTGAATTGCTGTAAAGTGGCAGTCTGTTCACTGAGATATATGAACACATCAGACAATTAGGCTAATCTTGACAGGTATAAATCATCTGTGTCTTCAAACCTGAAATCATTATGAAAGCTTGTTTCTCAGACCAGAATTCAGAGAGACAAAACAGTTGTTTTCAATGTGATAACCAGCTCATTTCCTTTTGGAGACACTTTTCATGACTGCCTTTTATTTTTCTCACATCACTGAGAACAAGTGTAAATTCAATGCCCCTACCTTAATAAAACTGACAGCCTGACTAATCCACAACCATTCCCAAGATAATAAGCAATTTTAAAGATTTAGTTTGCTGCAATAAATACCACAGTGACTGAAGTTCTGCTTGTTCTTTAATTCTCATCACTCAGCCAGGGCTTTTCAGTTGTTGCTCAGAGTCCTGTGTGGTTTACTGACATCCACAATTCACTGTGAAAAATTCAGTGTGCTTTAGCCATTGTTCATCCTAGCACAGCCTTATGCTTTGAGAATACTCCATGAATGATCCACTTGGATCCAAGGCTTTCTATGGCTGAAAGATACTGGTTAAATTGGTACTTCTAATTTAAGAGACCTGAACATTTTTCAATCCTTTCCAATGCTTGAGAAACCATGCTGTAAATAATTTTCTACAAATACCTGTCTGATAAAGAAACAGTGGCATTTGGCAGCATCATCACATAAGCCTTATATCACAAGTGCTTGATGGAGGGGTAAAAATGTATAGTGTGATTGGACAAACATGTCAAAAAAGAAAGACCAGCCTGTCTTTGAGGGTTCTTCTTAGCTGTTACACCTATGACCAAGAGACATGTGAACTCACATCACTACTAATCAGCCGCTGTTAGTTTATATCTCAATAGAAAGAAGCACACGCAACAATGTTAGAAGGATTCAGACCTCCTCTAGTCATAAGCATTTTATGCAGATGCCATGGAACCAATGGCTTGGATTTAATACATGAAGAGTAGGTAAAATTGATGTGTGAAAAGATGGCTGGAGATCTCATTAAAAGATGGCTGGGAGTAAAAGTAGAGGAAATTGAGATGTTATATTCACATTCGAACAGAAGTTATAAGGGTATAGAAATTACAGGGTAAAATAGAGTTGCTGTTCCCTCAATGGAATGTGGTTGACATGCACCAAAATGATTCCCCACACAACTGTAAGCCCCTGCTAAGGGAGATGGAAGGGAGTTGAGACACGCGGCAGGCTTTGTTGAAATCTTTGCATGGAGGGGAACTCCATGGTACTTTGCACCTGATAAACTGCATAACACCAGTCAGCCAGGGGAGGGAGGGGAAGCTGTCCTGCTGCTGAGCCAACAACTGTGGTGAAATCTCTCTCCTCAAAAGCCTAATGGTAATATTAATACACACCTCCATCCCAATATTACCCATCTCCAAGGTACAACCACCCCTCACTGAGCATGTGCTCTATATTCTTTTTGATTGTATCTTTAAAAGGGAAGGGACTTTTACTCCAATCAGCAAAAAAGGTATGCATGACTACTAGAGTCACTCAAGCTCCACCTGAACATAAAGAAATAGTATGAAAGTCAAGAATGGGGACAAATTTAGAGAAGACTCCATTTTAACTGCTGGGGTCAGTTGATGGGCTGAACCTGTCTTACCCCATAGGGACATCTACTGGATAATAACAATATTCTGTGCATGCTGAATACTCTTACGGCCATTAGAACTTCTCTGTATATTTTTTTGAATATGTTTTTGCTGTCAGATACTATCACCACCAATTATATTAATAAAGACTGTTATTCCATAAACCATTAGTGTGAGTCCTTCACAGATGCTGTCAATTGCTAGCAGCAGAGAACATAATTAAAGAGGAAGACCTGCTGAGGGGTCATAAAGTGGGAAGACCCACTGAATGGCCTTCCTTATGCTGTTGGTGCATTTCCCTGAACAAGTCAGTCGAGCTGCCCTCTGATACAGCAGGACTGCTCAGTCCTCATAATGGGATGCTAACAAACTGGTCAGGCACACGGGGCTTGGCTTTCCTGAGGCACTGACAGACCAATTATTAAGGGTCGAGGAAATCTCCCCTTTTCCCATCACATTCTCCTTCTTGATAACTTTGATACCATAGTGAATTACTGAATTATTAAGATGTCATGTTTCCATACGTGGCTGAACAGGGTTTACACCATTTCTGCCCCAAGCATGAGAATATTATCCATTTTTTTTTGAGGCTTTCGAGCCTGGGTAATCTTACTCCAGCAATGCTTAAGTGTCCCTGGCACTTTTATACATTTTTTTCTTCTCCTCAGAGCCCAAAGACAGTTCACAAGACAGGTGGTATGAGGTTGCACCTCCTAATGAATCAGCAGCATTTATTGCTTACTACAGGCAGTGTACTTAGTGCTTTTTAAGACCCAAAAGCTGTCCAAGCTCTTCTGCTCAAGCCGACTTGTCTGACAAGACCATGACTGTGCTACTTACTCTCTTTTGAAGATGGTTTTTTGTCTGAGACTGAGGACAACAGTCGTACAGGATCATGGAATGATAAAGGTTGGAAGGGACCACATTCACAAGTGTAAACCATCTCCTACACACCTAAATCAAGGACAAGAGAAAGTTCTTAAAGGTATGTGAAGTCCAGTGTTTAATCAGGACATGAGAACTTCTCAGTCTCATGTAGACATAAAGATCTGTTAAAAATGATGTGGTTGGTAAAGATCTTCCTGTGACAAATTCAGCAAGAGCGGGGCTTGGTAGAATGAGTCTAAATTGGGAAGTAAAGAGATTCAAGGTAAAATAAGGGATTTTCTAATCCAGACATGGGAAGGGTTTCATGATTTGCATCTGTATACAGCAATTCTATGGGCAGGAGCAGATCACTTGAGAAAATACACAAATTTGAAATGCATATCAATACCTTTAGCTCCTGCAGGTTCTTTTCATCAGCTATGGAAAATTACCAACTGATGGGCAAATTGCATAGGGGCTGTAGAGAGTCTTCAACTGCAGTCAGCCACATGCCTTATCCACTGGACCTCACCAGTCAATGTGTCTATTGCTCCGTGGAAACTGGACAGCATTCATTGTGTCCCCCTGCTAATAGATAATAAAGGATTCTATTGGGATAAAAGTGCAAAGGTAGTGTATGTGCTGCAGCTATGTGTTGTGTAGATGCTCTGTGATCTGAAATGACTTGGAAAATGCATTTTGCTTTTCCGATGTGTTCTGGCATGCTCCAAAATGCATACAAACAGTCTCTCTTGCAAACTGGAAGGCATTCTGGCACACCACTTCAAACAAGCTTATCAAAGAAATACCTGTGGTAGATAGGTCTCTGGGCAAAACACCCACAGCACAGAGAATTAAAGTAATGACCATCCTCTGCATTCCCATGTACTTTATACCACCTTGGAGTTCACAGTGTTTAAAGAATTCTGAGTCATAATATTCCAGCAAGACAGGGAAGTATTTTTCTCTACTTTGATATTTGAAGATGCTGAAGCTCAGACTGGCCCAATGACTTGCCAGTGTATCTAGGTGCATAGAACATCCCTATAATAAGTGAGGTGAGTTACAAAGCAAGCCCCCAAAAGACCATACATAAAAGGTATATCCTTTTGCCTGAAAGAATGTTTCTCCTTTTGTCCTTTTTTTATTTTTGTCATTCATCCTGTACTTTCTCTGTTCTAATTGTTCAATTGACATTTGCCAGTTTTGTCACACATAATCTTTTGCACCTGAGAAAGCCTAGATGAATTCACAGCTGAATCTTATTGTAGATGTTCTTACAGAGGGCATCTCAAATTCTACTCTTCTATTGCAAGGAAGCCAAGTACACTGAGAAAACCATTTTTATCTAGGTTTCTGGTTCTTTCATATTCTGTGTGGGATTGTCCCTAAACAATCTACCAATGAAACTGTTTTCAAAGAAATGCTGTTTTAGGAATCTATTTCATTTGCAGCTTCCTGAACATCTTTATGGCAAGGAAGAATAGAAAATCTGTACCTTGAGTCATTAAAATTTCCCATGGTAGTGCAGATCTGAAAAAACATTTTTTAAAGGCTAATACAATATATTAAGTGTCCAAAGAGTTCAATGCTGTTGCCTTTGGATATCACATTATATGGTTACCAAAATACGAGAAATATATAGAACCAGAAATACTGCACAGAGATGCACTAATTAGACCATTGCTTATTCAAGAGAAGAGATCTTTCATCTCCAGGAACTCAAGCAATTAGGTGAGGTCTGTCACAGTACACCACAGGGGTAGCCAGCTGATACTAATGAGTTTTGTGCTGTAGTTGAGTAAACAACCAGTCATCGCAGTCTCATTAAGGCTCTTCCATTTCCATGTTTTCTTCCCAGTTCCTGGGCCCTGTGGTCTGGTAATGTGTTCAGGCCCTGTCATTTTTTTTGTGTCTGCATGTATTATTTCTGCTTGTTCTTCCTTCTCTCTGTCCACACGTTTTTGTCTGCAGTGTGGGACTGGCGCTGACCCTGCCCACTCAGCCCTCACCCCATCCTTATCATTTTTTTCATGTACTAGCACAGCTTCCATTGAATGCTCTGACCTGTTTGGATATGTGCTTCCTTCTTAAGCTTAATTTACCAGCAATGAAAACTCCAGTTAGAGAGAATAACTATCCATTCTGCTCAGGACAGCAGCTGTCACAACTGGATGAATTTTAGTCTATTTTATAATTATCATTTACAACAAAATATCGAGTTTTTAAGTTACACTGACAGCAAGGTAGCTTCAAACTATTCAAATACTGCAACATAACTAATTTTCATTTTACCTCTTGGACATCTAGATTTATTAATACATAACTTAATAATTTATCAAAATATCAATAAAAGTATCTGCACATAAGAAATAACTAAAGTCAATATAAATTAGCTTTGACCTTTGAATTCACAGAGATAGTAAAGACTGGCTTTAGAAGTAGATACACAAAGTAATTTGTGGACACTTGGCCAGACTGTGCTCCCCAGAGTATATCAACTGTAACTTTATATTAGAGTCAATGAAAACAGACATGTGGTGTGAGAAACTGTAAAAGACCAGAACCTTAAAAGCAGAGCTTTTGGGTAGCAGTCAAAGGCCACTCATAGACTGATGGAATCAGCCACTCTGCTGAAATCTAAGGCTGTGCCAAGTTGGATCATTGTCACTTGTATTTTATTTCCAAAGAAACTAGACTACAGTGATCACATATTTTAATTTCCTAATCAGAATATGACAACATAGCTTCCTTTCTGTAAAAAGAGATTCCGTCACTTAAACAGAGGTAGCTATTGTCATCTGAGATGCACTGGCTACCAGCTGCTGCTCCAGACAGGAGTCCCAAGGTTCTGTGTACAATTAATATTACATAGGCAAGTAGATATAGTTACAAATATATGCATCAGATGCTTGCATTTAGCTGACTAAATCCCAGAACCAGTGATTGTCAATAAGTGGGTTTAATGCCCGGATACAATTCAGCATCAGGATTAACATCTTTAGACTTCCCTTGCAATTAAAGAAGAATACGAACTCTTGTAGGTTTTGATCCTTGAACTTATCCCATAACATCTTTCTTAAAATAACTTTGCTCTGCCTTTTATATGTACTGTTCACTCTGGTGTTTCTTGAGCTGTCGTGCATAATATTCCATTGTTTCTAATCAAGAAAAAACTATTTTCACAAACAAGTATCTATAATGTCTGTCTTTTTAGACTTCTTTTGTGATTGCTTACCTTAAACCTGCCCCCCCCTGCCCCCCCCTGAAAAATTAACACACCTATTCCAAGAGGAAAGTGTTTTGGAAGTATATAGTGCCAGGAAAATGCATTGTCATTCAGAATAAGATCTGTGCTTAGACTTAAACTGAATTCATTTGTCCTGAAAAGATATATACATATATATTTATTCTATTTTTTGTATAAATAGATAGAGATATAGATGTGTATGTGCATCCCACCTCTAACCAGGGTAAATTTAAGATGAATGTAAAGCCTTAGCAATTTGCACTTAGTTATATGAAACAAGCTTTTTCTTGTCAAATTCTTTTCTTTCCCAACCTTTTCTTACTTGAAGTAACCTAACCCTTTTCAAACAGAAGCCTGCCAGACCACAGACTTTGTTGTCACTGAGAGAACCCTGGGGTATCACTGAATAGGCACAAAGAACATAACAATGCCCAAGAAGTAAAGTATGCTTTATTTAAGCACATTTAAGCAGCAGAACCTGTCTCTTCTCTCAGCTTGAGCATATTTCACAATAAGTGCAGAAAAACTTGAAAGGGTGGGAAAAGAAAATACTGCCTGTTTTAATGCCCTCTGAAATGGTAATTTGCTGTGAAATTAACATGAAGGTGAACAGAGATACAGAGATACATTTAATGTATAAAGTGCTGAACCAGTTATAAAAAAGAAAAGGTTTGGATTATATGTATTTTTTAAATGAAATATGATCCTCGTGAAGTGGAGCAAAATTATGAACTTTGAATGCAGATTCAGGTCATCACTTAAGTTTTTGCTTTACCAGAAGCTTTTTAAATAATTGGAGAACTCACCCAGGAACTAAACCCATAAAGGGGCCTTTAAATTGACCCTGAGGTTTCTGTAGCCCCTGGATGTGTGCTGAATGTTGATGCACGTCTCGTTGTGGCTGCAGAGTAGATTCATGTGTCTTTCTCAAGAGATAGATTCTGGAGGATCAATTAAAGCATGCCTGGACTTGACTGACAAGTGAAACTCATTATAAAGAGCTGAACCAGGTGATTTCTGGCATGGGAACCCACAGTCAGCTGAACCCCAAAAATCTTCTACACTTACAAGGTGTAACTACACACAGGAAGGGATGGATGAGTAGATGGCTACATCGCTGCCCTCGGCTCATTTATCTAGACACACCATCTCTATAGCAAAAAGTGATATGCTCAGTGCTACACTCATGAGCTAGGAGTTGTCTATACCAGCTTTAATGGAGCACAATTGCAATATCACAGTCAAGCAACTCTTCTGTGTGTGTTTTTCCAGAGACCACCAATTAATTTTGCCCAGAAAACCAAAACACTGTTGTGGTAAAGATATGCTTTTTCCCCCTGAACAGGGCAACCACTAAATTCACTGACCTGGAACTGAGATGGCCACATAGCTGTATTCATCTTCAAGTAAATCATGTGGTTTTAGCGTATCTTTTTCTAAATAGTGACCAGGAGTCAATATTCAGTTTTTGAAAATTGTTAAATATAATTCCATTCTCATTTTTACCAGTGTGAACAACACTATTGAAGAATCTGATCCACAAACTAATGACAAAAATTTACTCTGACATGAACACAACACATTCCTATGTTATGTAACTTGAAAAGATTTTTTTTTTATCTTTGTTTTCCTTTGTGGTTTTTGTGGTTTTTGGGGGGTTTTTTGGTTGGTTTTGTTTTGTTTTGTTGTGTTTTGTTTTGTTTTTTCCCCTATAGCTTTAACATGGAAACAAATGGGAGTTTTGGTCAATATAGATATTCCTAAGAGGGAGAGAGAAATTTAATGTTGTGGGTCAGCTAAGAAATAAAAAATATTCTCCCTCTGTTCTTTGTCTTTTGGATATTTTTGGTTTTGCCTGGGGTTTAAAAATGAACTCTTTTTTTTAAAGTGGAAAAAGTCATTGTGTTCCTGTAATTTTCATGCTACATCTATGAAGTGCATGCATTTTCTTATACCCAGTCAACTTTAACCGAAGCACCAAAAATTTAAAATATAGCACTGCCTTGTTCTTATGTGGAATGCAATGAGGAACAATCCAACCAAAGGTTGAGAATATTAATGATACAATGCCAAGAAGCCTACATATTAATTACAATAAATGTATTCAAGAAGGACGTTTAGATTCTTCAGCTTACATAAAGGAAAATACTTCTCCAATTCCAGTTATGATACTATTAGAATCATGTGGTTGCCTTAAGAGCATTGTTTGGCATGCGATGTTTAAATAGACATTGTAACTTTATATTGAATAGCACTCTATGATGCAACATGGAATAAAATTAACCCCCACCATCTTTATCATAGAAAAAGACCTACAAAGAAAAAAGACATCTTACAGCGATTATTCCATACAACATTCTTTAAAATGCCACTATTACTTTAGCTATACTTGTTTCAAAAATGATTTCTATATTATGTTTCTAATATTCTGAAGGATTCTGTTTTCAGACTCTATGCCGCTGTGTTTTGCCTCAAATAAATAATGTAAAGTTTGCCTTCTTTTACAATCTGTTTTTATTATAATACTTACATCTCCAAGTTAATTCTTTCTCTTTTTTGACCTGAGCTGAAGTGTTAGTACAATGACCTAGAATTATATTCAACAACAAATCTTTGTGCAGCAAAACTGTAAATATGTGCACTGACCTTCAAAGTTCTTACACAATGGATTTTAAACGTACCTGCAGTGCTCTGTAAGCTGCAAATGAAGAGCAGCTTTTATGAATAGCTGTGTACAATGATGGGTAAAGTCAAAACATCTAACTCCAGATATTATTACAATTCTTAAGCTGAAAAATAATGTTTTATATATACAGAAGGGACTACTTTCAGGGTTGTTACTCTACCTCCCATTCTGGTGTCTGAAGCTGCATCTTGTTGGTCACATTCTTGGGCCTTGAGGGCAAATTGCACCATACAGATCATATCTGTGCTGTTAAATTATATTTCAATTACTCACCTCTGTGTCTTCATCTTCTACTATGTCTTTCCAGAAAGCAGATTTGTCTTCATATATCTGTGTTCAGAGTTAACTAGTGCTTTGAAAGACAGCATAGACCTTCAGGGATGAATGTGACTCTTCTCTCCATATCTTGCATATGAGATAAAAAGTTTGTGTAGTAGTTCACATCAGCTCCACCATCCTGTTTGACTTAGACTGCATATTGTCTGGAGCAAGGATTAAGGTCCTGAATAATCTTTTACCTCTCCACTCTCAGACCTGAGTAAATCTTCTGTTATACCAAAAGTATAGCACTGAAGAACATTTGAATCATTTTTTTTCCCCTTTCCCAGTTTTTGCCAACTGTTAATTACCAATGATGTTAAAAATAGCAGATCATCAGTATGCAGTAGGTAATGCAGTAGCATTTAAATGTGATACTGAAGGACCATGAAGTAAAGGATTTTTGATTGTTACCATATTTTAGTTATGGTCTCATGTAATGTGATTTTTATTATGAGAAATAAAAAGCATTTTCTATAAAGTATAACAATTTCTGCCTCTAGAACTAATGTCCAAATCAACAGAGTTACCTCCAGGGGGAGGAGGAAAACAAAACCTTCCCCAGATTCTCTAACGGAGGTCTGATTCTGAAATTTTTACATCAACATCAATCACCTTACACAACATATTTTCTGGTTTTATTCTTTCCTGATTGCAGTTCTGGACAAGTGAGATTGGTTGGTGTTGAACTCATAAACCAGAATTTATACTTTCCTGCCTAGATAACTCAGGAGTGTCAAATATCAAAGTCTACCTTACAGACAGATTTTCATGGCTCAGTGTGGAATGTTGCCATCACACAAAATTGCAGCCTGGGAATGTATCAGTGTTGAACGTAAGTCATGCCTGCTCTTAAGCTTTCTTGGCATGAAGAGAATGAAGCATTTTTCTATTCCTTATCCAGGACTCTGGGTTTATTCTTGACCACACCACAATAACTGAAAGTAAGCAGATACAAGACTTTACAGTGTTCCCAAAAAATAAATATATTTCATGTATTGCAAACATACACAGATCTAGAAAAAAATAATAACACTTCTATCAGAATTCCCCCACCTGGGCTGTCTTCTTTTCAATGCTCATTTGATATGCTTCAGTGTCCTTTGAGAAATCCAGGATCTTTCATGATTAATGTGCAAGCTCCTACCACACTCATGGCCTCTTTCTTACTCTCAAGCAAGGAATTATATTTCTTCCCTGGATTCTCTCACCTGATGTGACTACATGAGTACAGTTTAGTGACGTGATAGAAACTCTGGGTAGGGAAAATCTGCTAACAGTAAACCCACCTGAAGCATATCTGCCTACACTATGAGGGGGTTTATAAAAGCATCTTATGAATCACTTCAGTGGGAGCTGCAAAACCTGAGATAGAGAAAGAAATTAAATCCATTTAGTTCATGCTGCATGAGGATGATTTTGAATACAACAGTAGACATAAATTTGTGTTGTAAGAATTCATGTCCCTGCCCTGCTGTCCGGCATTCTTGCCAGTGTTAGTTCTCCTCTTCAGCATTTTCACTTATGGTAGTTATCAATGGCAGCTGTTCAGCCCTTGGAGAAATCCAGCAGTCTCAGATCCTGGTTTGTTGCCAAACAGTTGGAGAAAAATATTTTTCTCTTTAATTCATCTATCTCATGCCAAAGAGTTTTCTTTTACCTGTATTACCAACCCTTTGGATACCATTCTGGTACATAAGCAGAAAACATCCCCATATTCAAGGCAAGGTTCTGTCTGGTCATGGCACACATGGGTAATACCAAATTCACATCAGTGTTATAATCTGCATTTAGGCATATTCCACAGGCTCTTATGTGTAGATTACCACATGATTACTGTTTTTAGGTATCTTAACTCAGTGGTTTCTTCTGAATAATTTAATAATAGGTGTTTTCATTATAATAAACATAGACAGTGATTGTTTTCTTATTTATTGCAAGATTTACCACAAGACCTCTTGAGAAGCACATTCCATTTATTGCTTCAAGAAACAGTAACGAAGTATAGCCCTGTTAAATGCTTTTGCAAAAGTTTTCACAATACACCAAAATTCATACTAATACCTTTGCTATCAACCATCACTATACACTTTTTAATATACATAAACCTTTCCTGTCTGTTTCTGTGATAGGCAACCCTTTCTTTTAAGAAATTATTAATGTGAAATTCTTCACTGGTTTTAGAATATCTGTTAAAAATAATTTGCTTTTGCAGATGATAGCAATCATTTATTTCTTTCACCTGGGACTGGTGAATACTTAAATATATTTCACATTCCCAAAATGTGTACCCTTTCTCCTGTTTAACTCAGTGTGCTAATTTTTTTGCCTTTTTCTTTAATATTTTCACACAGTAAGAGATTGTTGGAAGTTAAGGTTGGAAAGGGTGTCTGGAGGTCATTTGGTCCAACTTCCCTGTTCAAGCAGGATCACCCAGAGCAGGTTGCCCAGGACTTTGTCCAGATGGCTTTTGAACATCTCCGAGGAGGAAGATTCTGTAACTGCTCTGGGCAACCTGTGCCCAGTGTGCAGTCATGGACCACTGGATGCCCAGGTCCTTTTTTGCAAAGTTGCTTTCCAGCCAGGACCTCCAGCATGTGCTGGTGCCTGAGTTTATTCTGGGGGAACTGAGACTCCACTGCCCACATGTCCAGTTTAGGTCACAGGCAGGTGTGTAGACATGGCTCTGTGTTTCAAACTCATTATAGATTCATTTTCCAAGTATGGAAATCTTCTATTCTTCATTTCAGCTTGCCACAGTTTAAAAATTTTCTGCTATCAGAAAATAAGAATTGCAATTGTCACCTTTGCCACCATTTTGTATCAAACTTTTCTGAATTATAATTACCTCACATATAAGACAGCAAATTCTTCACAGGTATGGTATTATAGTAAAATTGCTCAGGGAGTAATCTGTGAGGAATGGGAAAAATCATAAAAATAACATGATTTCATGTATTTCCATTTATACATCAAAAATCAACAGCTTCCCTTTCAGAAAATATATGTTGGCTTCTTATGGACCTCTATTGATGTTGCTAAAAAAAATGTAATTGGAGATTTTGAAGGGGTTTTTAATGTTCTTGCTTAATCTTCCACATTGTTATATTCTTCTTTAAAATTGCCTAAGAAAAGAAGATATGCTTATACTAAGGAAATACAATTTAATTGGCAGGAAGGATTTACAGCATCATATGTGGTAGTTTTATACTGAAAGGTAATTAGAGACAGGTTGAAAACTGTCATTTAACATCTATTTTTTTTAGTAAACATGCTATTCTGTATGTTGAAAGGCAGTCCAGTTATTAGAAACACAATACAAAAATAGGTCAGTGGTGGATTACTGTGATGCTGTGGAGACCAGGGTTTTGCAAATCTCAGTCCTTTTTATGGGTCCTAGAAGGTAACATGAGAGTGATTTTATGAACCAAACTGCATACACATATTTTCTCAGTTCAACATTTTATAGTAAACATACCCCAGAAACAGCAGCAATTAATCTGAGTGACTAAAATCTACATGAATGTAATGTAATGGCAGCTTCTTCCACTGCTGTCTGAATCCAGGTGCAAGAACTGAACAAAGATGCACATGCACTATTATACATATTCATTAAAAATGTCAGATTGAAGATGCTTTGCCTAATTTTCTTTTATTTATTTCCCTTTGGATGCAGTTTCAAACAAGAATGATCAGTTTAACTATGGGTTTCTAATGAAGTATTAGCAAATACATGTATGTTTTTCTTCTTGTGAAGAAAGCTATTTCTATGTTTTATTCATTCAGCTTGGGCAAGAAAGGAACATCATGTGATAAGCATGTTCTAGCATTGTTCAGATTTAGCATATTCCTGCCAGCAGTCTACATATAAAAATTATTTACAAAAAGTATCTGATGAATAAATTTGAATTGCAAAAAGCATACATTTTTAAATTTAAAATAGAAAAAAAAGTTCATAAATAATTTTTGGGTGATTTGGCTATGAGAGAAAGCTAAAATAACCAACTGAGGAGTACCTACTTAGATTTATCTGAGATATTTTTATAAGTAATTCTCAATAAGAATGCAGTTAACTTTTTGTAAGATATCACAGTCACCGGAAAAAGTGAGTAGTTTCAGATAGCCAAGTGATGGCATTGACTGGTTTTCTAATGAAGTACAAGGGTGTAAATAAAACTAGTCTTGTTGAGCTGTTTTATTTACTTACAACTTTGCTATGAGGATAATTTTTAAAGAAGTCAATGCTCATATTAAAAGGTGAATATTTATAAGGTCTGCTGGGAGGACAGGGTTAAGATTGGTAGATTTGGTGAGGAGGAAAGAATAGTTTTTGCTCAAAGTGACATTGCAGCTGAGAATGTTAAAAATGTTGGTGTGGGAAAACTGCATTTCTGATGCCTCCTGTTTGGAGGAGAAAAACTCCTGTGGGGAGCTAACAGAATCTCACAGAACATATGTGAAGCCTTTTGCTATGGTGAGGCAGCAGTGAGCCCCCTGTACTGCCTGCTAGGAGGAACCACAGAGCCTGTGTGGTTTGACCACCTGAAGAAGGTAATGAAATACCTTCTTTTTTAGCAAGGTAATGAAATAAATGTACTCTTTGTATTTTGGCTGTGGTTTGAAGGCTGCCCTCGGTTACCTGTATGTGTCGATTCACAGAAGATCCTTTTCCTTCGACCATTGCTTTGCTTCCATAACCCAGGCAGGCTATACTGATAAACAGCACACCCATAACTTGCCCAAGCAATTTTCTTGTTTTGCTTCTGTAGGATGATGAACAGGTTCTCCTGGGTTGGGTTGGTTGTGTTTCAGCGTGTCTTGTATAAGTCTTACATAATGTGCTTGACTGATTCTTTTTCTCCAATGTGCAAATCTCGCAATACCACACGATAAACCAGCTGATCAAAATTAGTGTTTCATGTCACAGCTTGTACAGCCTGACACATTACAGCTGTGTTATTTTTACAAATTAATTCATACCCTTTACTAGCCACTGTGAAAGAAAATATATTTCTTTGAAAACTGTACCACTTTCACCTGAAAGAGTTCATTTTCTTCTTAGTAGCTCCTGCAGTGCTGTGTTTTGGATTTAGTATGAGAATTATGTTAATAACACACTGATGTGTTGGTTGTTGCTAAATGTTTACCCTAAGTACAATTTCCTCTGCTCTGCCAGTGAGGAGCTGCACAAGACACTGGGCAGGACAACTGACCTGAAATGGCCAAAGAGATATTCCACACCACACAACATCATGTCCAGTATATAAATTGGGGGAGTGGCCCAGGACCCACAATTCTTTCCTTTTTTACTTATCTTCCTTCCCACTGAGGGAGGAAAGGATGGTGAACAAACTGGTATTCACTCACCAACTGGGGTTAAACAGTGACAAAACCCTTACCCTTCTTACTTCTGTGGAATTTATGGATAATTATTCCAACCAGTGACAATTTATCTCTTCCTTTGTAGAAATGTCTCTCAAATCTTTCCAGAATCTGATAATATTTAAGTGCAGTTCCCTTTCCGGTGTATTGCCCTCCTTTCACCCAATAGTGTGGTCTTGCTGTACAATTACAGCCATGTCTGACACTGAATACAGGCAATACTAAGAAAGCATTTAAATAGTGCTAGCTGCTTTTTCAAATTTTCCAGAGAATGAAAAGTCATTAACTCAAATGAGGACTCACACAGAAATGTACATTAATTTTCAGTATTCAGTAAAATATCCAGTAATATACTTTACTCTATGCATGTACTCTTTGGAACATTTCCACAGCCAGGAAAGGAGTGACACTAGGGTAGCCTCTCTGGCCCAAATATTCAATATGCTCTCTTAGCTGAGGCCTTGTTATTTTTTCACTGTGTCTCTCAGCATTCATGGATGATTATTTGCCTTGATTATCTGAAAACTTCCAGGAAGAAATTGAGAGCTAACTCTCCTAATTTCAGATATTTAAATATAACATGTGCAGTGTGCAGAGCACATGTATAGCACACATATAGACATCATAAGTTATGAATGACCAAATAAATCCCATATGTAATATTTAAATACTAAATATCACAAAAAATCACAAAAATCAATATTTAAAATTATATTTTAAGTCTGTTCTATAAACACATATAGACATGTAATTGAAATTTCTCTATAGAGACACTGAATGAGTCTAAACAGGACTCCAGCTGTTGAAAACCTGTGCAACTGACCTCTTAGGACAGTTTGTTGTCAATACAGAAACACACTATCTGTCTTAATGGTGCTTATTTCACTTCATTACTCTTTAAAAATGTCATAAATTGCTTCTGAAAAATGAAGATTTGTCTTCACTATTTCAAAACATAGTCTAAACAAACTTCTGGTTAGCTCTGATTGTCAACATCTTAGAGGTCAAATGATTTGCTCAAACTTCCATGCCTAGGGTCTTTTGAGGCTCTTGGTATGCATGAGAGTATATGTACATAACTTGGCAGATGTGGCAGGATGGACAGGGAACTTCCTGGAGTTGGATATAGGAGCTAGGCAGGGCACCTTTATATTAGTATTTAAAGATGCTGCTTTAATGGTAAACAAGTCCTGGTGCTGTTTTCCATTAAAACCACTAAAAATTCTGTTGGATAACTTTAGTATGTAGCACCTATATCTTAATACTTCTGCCACAAGAAAAAGATTTTTGACCTTTTTTCTCCCTCTGTCTCTCTTTTTTTTGGGGGGGAGGGGGGACGACGACGGGGGGGGGTTGCATTTGTATGCTTTTGTTTTCTTTTTTTTTTTTTTAATTAAGCAAGATTGTCTCCCTTTTCAATTTTCAGATGTGTCAAATTGGAGTGTAAGGAGGAACAGAGAAATAGAAATTGATGTGGACTTCCTGGGCCTGCTTGAAGCCACCTTTTGTTGCAGTCACAAAGTGTATGCATTGACATATAAGAAAAAGAAGACTAGAAGGCACATCTGTGAGCATGTATGTGCACCTTCACTCTGAAATGCAACACACAAGAGAAGAGCTGCTGCACTGTCTCAGAAGAAAAAATGTTAATCTGAGGATTGCATTGGTCCTCTTGCTTTTTCAGGAATAAACCCTCACTGGTTTGCACAATAAAATCCATGGTCACAGGCCCTCACAATTACCACTCCTGTTAATTGTCATTATCTTCTCCCCTTTCTGCCTCACACACCTTTTCACCTCACAGCCTACACTTTTAGCTCTGAAAAAGAACAAAAAATAATGTAACCACATTAGCAGAACCAGAAGTTGCATAAGGAAAAAAAAGCTTCTTCTCTATGTCAGTGCATGTGTAATTATTCTCACATTAAGTGAAAAGCAAGAAGACGTAATGATATATTTGGGAAGTGCTTTGTTAGTTTTCATATAGGTTACACTTCATGTGATTTGGTGGAATTACCTTCCCTCTTTCCTTTCCATTCTGGGTAAAGGTAAAGATTTAAACCCTTTAAAACATAAATGTTACAGCAAGTAGGTTAGAGGAATTCTCTGATTATAGGAGTGCAACAAACAGTTTTCCCCAATTCATTTTCAAAGCTTTCCAACAACCATTTCTGGCTTGCATTTAGGTTTAGGGTGCCACTTAGATTTAAGGTGATAAATTTGGCAAAGGAGAGTTTCAGCTCACCAAGACAGTTTCTCAACCCAGCCAAATTCTAATCTGTGGTGGGAGGTAGCAGTTTTCCCTGAAATCACTCACCAAAATGACCAGTGAGCCACCATGCTCACTTAATTCAGTTTTGGTGCATATCCATGAGACAATTTAATAGCTTTTCCAGCACAGAAAGGGAAATATCACCAACATTTGCAGAAAGCCAGAGGCTATGTGGCTATTGGAGTAGCAGGGAGAAGTTAAACAGACTGGGAGCTGGCTGTAGAAAAGAGATTGGTTCTTGGATATTGGGATGAAAGGCTCAGAGCTGGCAGGAGAAACTATATGTTTCTGGCAAAGGGGTCTATAACAGCCATGAAAGAGCCTTGTGGGTGGCCCACTAAAAAGGGAGGGTTACAGCTGGGTCTGAAGGAGGCTGGCAGAAGACAGTTCCTGGATGTTAAATTTGCCAGCCTGTGTATGCTTGTAGCAAGGCAATGACCTACAGGGAGTTGTCTGGACTAACTCCACATCTATACCCAGCAGGCATTGGGATGTCTTTAGGGCTGAATGAAGCATGATGATCTTACATTGGTTGCTAACCATTTGTATACACAGAACATGGACAGAATTTTCCTCAGAAACAAAGGTTGAGACAGGGTACCTTCATTACAACATGATCTAGTAAACAGAGATAATTCATCAGAAGTGCTTATTTAAACACACCTTCAATCCTCTAGGTATTAAAATTACACAATGACCATATGCTATCTTTTTTAATTCTTTACATACCTTAAAATTCTAAAGTATTTCAAAAAAAAAAAAGGAAAGAAAAGCATAAGTTAATCTATTCATTTTTTTTGCCCTACCCTCTGTGGACTTGGAATGCAGAACCAGAATTATTCTGCTAAAAAGACAAATCAACACAAAGAACTGTTAAATAATTGGAAGGCTTTTCAAGTCCTTCCTCCCTTGTTAATTTGCTCATATATATTAAATATGACCATATCTTTCCAAACTTTTTTTTATCAGTTGTGTTCATTAAACTCTTTTTTCCCTGGCTTTCTCTAGATTTTCTTCATCTTTCTTAAAATATGATGGCCCAGCTAAATATAGTACTCCAGGTAAGTTCTCAGCAGTGGCAGATACAGCAGAACAGTGACCTTTCTGACAGCACAAAATGACATGTTTTTTACAACAGCATGATATAGTTGATTCAGAATTAGCCTATTAAGCCTTCTAACTTCTAGGCCCTTTCTGTTATTGCTGCCAATCAGTTAATGCTCTTTTCTGTGTGAAAACACCACAAGCAATATATTGAATTTCACCTTTATTGAAATTCTCTTTTTTATATTAGATGATTCTTCAGCTGGTCAAGATCTAATTCAGTGAACCTTGCCTACCTTTGGCACTCATTCAGTTTTTCATTAAAGTTCTTTCCAAACTACCTAAAACCAATTCATTCAAGCTATTAAAAAATATTTAATACTGAGCACATGACAGAGCCCTAGGGAATGTGACATAATAAGAAATGGTTGACAAATAGTTCTAGAGAAGATATGTGCTTTTAGCTGTGAACCTGCCAAAACTGTCATGTAGACATGACTTCCTTGACAGAAAATACCATATGGAAAGATCTCAAAAGCTAAAAGTCAAGACATATCCTGCTGTTGCCCATTTATCTGTATGTGACATGATTTTCTCTGGAGAAGAAAGGAACTGCAGTGTATGAATGTTCAATTATTGAAAAATCTGTTGTCTTTTTTTTCTCATTTCATTGTTGTCCTTAAATACTTACAAACTGCATTTAATCATTAGATTCTGATTCTTCCTATCAAAATGGCATGTTTTTATAATTCCATTCTACCCTTTTCAAAATTGGAAATATCTTTGCTACCAGGTTTCCTTGGATGCCATGATTTCTGGAAGAAAATCACTGCAGGTTTGGGAGTTGCTATAATACACTTCATCAGGAACTCCCAAATTTGAGAGTAACTAAAATATTCTCAAAGGTTTTTGAGCCTGGATTTTTACATCTGTTTTTCATTTTAATTATTTTAACCATAGAGAAGTAGTAACTTTTTGTTCTACTTGAAATGAAAAAGACTTTTAATTTCCCTGCTCATCACTTCCTTCCCTTTCCTGGTAAGTACTCAGCTCATTCTTTCATTTCCCTTTCATTTACTTCTAAGATATAATTGGAAAGTTTTCTTCTTGTCTGTTTTCTCTTGTTAGTCATCTAAATTTTAGCATTGCGTTGTATGCTTTGAATCAGTTGTTTTTTTAATAACAATTTTTAACAGTAATAATGTCTCAACCCGCTCAACCTCTTGGCTCAATTGCATCATTACAGATTACTTCTACTTCTATCCATCCCCAGGGGCTTTCAGCAGATTGGCCTTTGGTTTCTTGGCAAACAACATGTTAAGTCTGCTCATTTTTGATCTATCGCATTGTTACATACTGTGTGTTTTCTGACTTTACTGTTCAGCCTGTTGCTCCAATACTTCCATGAAGGCAGTCAGGAGAAGAGGAGATTCTTGTGTCATGAGAAGGTGGTGTAATAGATTATGGTGATTAATCATCATAAAAATCATAAGCATACTAAAAATGAAAATCAAAACTGTGTACCGCTTTGCAACTTTCTCCTTATATGAAAAGAGAAGCTATGTTGAACATCTATTGGCACACTGGAGAATTACTTTCATTGTAAGCTAACTTCCTGCACAGTGAACTGGTCCTCTTTCTCTTCTGTTGAGATTCCCATTCCCATGAGGAAGGAAAGCTGAGTGTCTTTTGTATTCTCCTGTGCCCTGAACAGAAAGCGTATGGTCTTGTCTGGCATAAAGGAACTGAAATAAGTAGACAGTGTATGCAATGGTGGCCTCTGGGAATGGTTTCAGGACTTTGTATTTCCTAGTTATTTTGTGCCTTTTTGTCAAAGGGTAAAACATTTCAAGCTAAATTATTCAGAAGGGATTTAGGAGGTGTTTTCTTTAAGTTCCGTGGAATACAAATGTGTGGAGAGAAAGAAAAATCCAGCATTCTGCTTTGGTTTTGTGTTTTTGTTCACTGGTTACACTGAGATCTTTGAGGAGAAGGATTGTATAGATGTCTGGGGTAATCCAGTTCCCCCCCTTCCTGCGCAGGGCTTTCAGAGGAAGCCACTCCAAACCACTACTGGAAGAGGTCTATCTCAAGCTTAGTAAAGGAGAGAAAAATCCTGGCAGATGAGGAGCCATGATAAAATCTGAGGGGACCTTGCTATGAAGATGAGTATGTTAGTGATATTTCTCTAGCTAGAAGAAGACACTGAGTCCTTTCCAGGAGATGGCATTATGGAAATATGTGGTGTATATTAGCACTGCAATACCAGCACAAGGCCTCAGAGTGCAGAGTGAATTCACTTTCCCGAAAAAAAGACCTTCTTTACATGTAGGTGGAGGAATGTCTACCCTAAAGGTAGATATTGAGGTAGAAGCCATCTGCTTCTGGATTCTCACACTGACTACACAATATATGCATGCACATAGATGTTTGTCATTTAAACAAAAACTAATTGGAAATTACCAGAACCATGGTATACCTCAGTACACATCACCTGCGTGAAGCCAGAAAAAACTGTTTGACCCCAACATAGCAAAGCCTCCGCCAAGGACAGCTGGAAATACTATTTTCCAGACTGGTGCTTCCTGCAGTACACAGCAGCAGATGGCCAGCCAGCACTCTGGGATATGACTGACTGTAAAACACAGCCTTGACTTTATTCTGTCATTTTAAAGACTCAAAATTTTAAATGTATGTGTTTCAACAACGTTGTGAGACTGCTTATACAGGAGGTAAGTAAGAGGGGAATAAAAGTTGTTTACAAGATATCGTGCTCTCTAGAGAGACTAAGAACTTCAGGCTCACTTATGCTAAATAACCTGCTGAGCCCATGTGTCTTGGTTAGGTTAAATAACACTGAATGCCCTCAGTGGGGTCACCATCTTTCTTCAATGTTCCCACAGTGTAGTTTGAGTAGTGAAAGAAATAGTTATCCCAGAAAGCTGTGACCCTCATGGCATACTGTCCCCAGGAGAACAGAGGCTGCCTCTTTTGAGACTGGGCATTTTTTGTACTCTGGCATCTATCCATGTTGAGCATGAGTCCACTTATCTGTTATTATGGATTTGGCCTAATTCTACATGATACCAGAGCATGTATTTATATTTAAATATTATGCTGAGTGCAGTACAATTACTCTTACTAACTGATCCTAGGACAAAAATTCTATTTCAAAGCATTGTTACAGATATTTTTATAATGATATTGTTTCATGGTTCACAAAGTTGCAGGTGACAAGGTGCAGGCAGGCACCAGAAGTTGTGAAGGTACTGACTTTTGATACATGAGGTCCAAGTACACATCCTTGCCCTCTGTCCTCTGCCTTCTGTCTCAGTATGATCTGTAACATTTTATGTAAGATTTTTTCAAGCTAGAACATCTGTTTCTGTGCAGGTGTCAGCTACATAAATGTGAGAGACTAGTTTGAAACCTTGACATAAACCCTATGAAAATAAAATACTACAAGAAAGCACTATTCTTCTTGGGCTTAAAATTTAGTACACACTTAAGAACGTCACTTACCTGGAGCTTGTGAACAAGGGTCCTCCAAACCCAAACTAATAGTAAATGTAAAGCACTTATGACAGAGCTCAAACACAAAATGTGGTATTGCAAGATAAGGATGAGCGTGGTGTATAGGAATGTAAAAACATTTCATTCTCTTTATGATATGGCATATCGTAGGCCTGACGTGTTGTAGCAACATTGAAAAAAATTGAAGAATGTTAGGGATGTCCTCAAAGAAGCAATGAATTCCTGATTTGCATAGAAAGGGATGGAGGTAAGGAGAGAGGAAGACCCTGCTGCTATGCATGATTTTCAAACCTTGAAATTCTTCTCCAGAAGTCAGTGATGTGAGAGACATGGGATGGGAGAGATGTGAGACATGAAATTTGGTTGGATGTGAGTTAGAATCACATTTTTCTGTTTCATTTTTTACCTTTGACATTTTGTTTCCAGCCCTGATATTAAGAATTTAAGATTTTCTTTTGCTCAAATAAGATTTCATTTATTTTCCCCATGATCTTTCCAGCACAACAGTTGAGGCCAAGGGAAGCTGACAAATTTGGCTCATGTTCAGTCTCTGGAGGTAAAGTATGCAAGCATCAGTCTAACACTCCCCCCATGAGGTGCACTCTGAAATGGTGCTAAGTGCTCTCAGCCAGGCTGGAAGGGTCAGCCAGGGCCTGGGAGTACCAAGCACTCTATTGAAAAAGTTGTTCCTGGCAGACACAGAGAACACCCCTGCTTCCAGGATCAGGTAACAAAGAAAGACCCCTCACAGCAGACTCCTGGGGAACCTTTCAAATCAGTCCATGGCTTCAAGGGGAAATGTAGCAGCTTTCAGCACAGGAGAGAGGCCTGAAGTTAAATTAACCAAGAGAAAATGTTGGACAATACTGATTTGTGAGACTGGTTTTGAAAAAAATGCTTACAAACACTTTCTGCAAAGTTGCTTCTACTGTCAAATATGCAGTAGATGGTGTAGATGGTGTAGATAGTGTTTTTATGAGAATTAAGAAAATTCCAGGAAATCAGTTCTTTATTCAATCCTCTGACTTGAGATGCTGTAAAATACTGGTTTATTCTACCTATTTTGAAAGATATTGGAAGTTATCTATAGTTCGCTTACTCCAGTAGACATTGAAACTATGCTGTTGTTTTTATCACTTCAGTCCCTAAGGCTTCTCTCTGCACTGTCTGGCTCGTGCCTCAGGAAAGTCACTGGCAAAACCTACTTGAAACTCTGCTTATAGCCCAGACTCAAGCTTTGGAGGAGCTCATTAATGCTTAGCTCATTAATTTTACCCTGGCTACCAGGGTAAAATGTTTTCATTGAGATTTCATGGAGACTGTGGTCTAAAACCTGATATTCTTCTCAGAGTTAAAAGCTAAACAGGATGTGGGAAGTGTTTCAATTTTATCCTCCAAAATACATGACAATTGCACTGATGTTATTTTATAGCTATTGTTGGATTCTTTTTTTTTAGGTTGGAAACAAAATAACTGGTGCAAAAAATAAGGACATAGTGGAAGACACTTATACAGGAATGCATATCTCCTCATGTTCCCATGCCCTCAATAATGTTTGTGTTCAAATCTAATGCGAAACTAGATATAAAGGAGAGTGCATTTCATCACAGGTAACTCAAAGGAAATATCAGAGTATTCAGTCCTGTGTTAAGTCAGTGTTAAAGTAGAAACACAAACTCTGTATTTTCTAAATGCAATGATGTGAAATGTTTTGGCATTGCCACAAAACAGGTATCACCAATACTGTCAACAAGGGGATTCTCTTTAAGACCTTATCTGATATTTTGTGTGGTACTATGAAAAAGTGCACATTGTGCAGTAAAATAAACACCATTGCCATTCTAAACCATGGGGACAAAAGTGGAAACCAGGCTGCAGGAAACTGCAGAGTGCATTGAAAGTCCTTTAAAGTAAAGCCTTTCAGAGATTCTAAGAACTGCCAAAACAAGCAACCCAACTTCATTTAGAAGAAACGGAAAGCAACTGTGTGGAAAGAAAAACCATGCTACATAGAAGAGATTCGAGTGCAGAACATAGGGCCAAAGTGATGGTAATTCCATCTTGAAATTAAGTATCACAAGAAAAGGCCTAGCTGAAAATGAGAGTGCTCCTGGTACAGGTCTTCCATAAGGTCCTAATCAAGCCTAATTCTTGGACAAAAGAGATTGCCCAAGAATATTAGCATCAGGAAACAGCTCCAGTAACTTGAGTAATTGATGGCAATGTAATTGATAAAATATTAAACTGATATTTTTAAGCCAGAAGCAGCCCAGGTTAAGTCATGAATTTGTGAGTTAAGCATGTGTTTCTGAAACACCAGAAGCTAACTTTTACTCATGAAATATACACTCACAGAGAGGTTATCATCCGTGGAACAGGCACACACCTACTGAAAGTAGGCGGCCGTGCATGCAAAATTACCTCCTGCCTGTGAGCGCAAAGGAGCTACTTAGATCCCTTCTGTGTCTAATAATGTGGCTCAAAGGAGAGACAGCTTGGATACTTCCCGTTGCTAATAACTGAAAAACATGAAAAAGATGCACTGGAGCCTGCATAACTAACTGTAACAGAAAGGGCTACAGCAATNAAAAAAAAAAAAAAAAAAAAAAAAAAAAAAAAAAAGAAGGAGAGAACACTGAGCTGTGGAAAAGAGCTCAGTTCATACCCCTCCTCTTTAAGGCTTTTTCTTGCAATCTTAATTAGACATGAGCTGAACCTAAAAAATACTTACTAATATGTTTCAGATCAACCTGAACTGATTTCTTTTGCTAACTTCTTTTGCTAATACAAAAAGCAGCATTAACATTATTTGGTGTTCAAGCACTTCTACGTCTACAAAAATTATTTTTTATCTGCTTTTTTTGTTGGTATTGAGTCTGATTGTTTTTTCTGTCAATAAATGAAGGAGAATTTGACTCCTGCAAGGAATGATCAATATTTTTTATTTTAAAAAGTTGAAATTTAATCCCAAAGTTCACAAATTACTTTGGTAGACCTAAAACCTTTCGTCTCATATGAAATTCAAATTTGAATGGAGTGACAATCTCCATTACCAAAAGCCTTTACTATTTTTTCCTCTAATTTCATATTACTAGAATTAATTCTGCCCTCATATAAGTGGCGTAATGTAGCTGTCACAGCCACAGGGTTCTGAATCAGCAAAGAAGCTATGTATGCCCTTAATGATAAGGAACTTGTGAAGACATTTGTATTTCTGCTTGAAAACTAGGTCAACTAAGAAAAAAATAAATTAGGTAAACATCACTTTAGCAGATTACTCCTGCATTCCTTTCCCTCTTATAACTGTGCAGTAAAGTCCCTATTTTTCCAAAATCTTCTCTGTCCTGTTGAGGTTCCCATTACCACACTCTGGAGGAGAAGTGATTGAGGACAGCCTGGAAGCTCCCAATCTGCACTGCTGACTCCTAAACTGAGAAGTACTCAGGGTGCTTCTGATCTCCAAGCTCTAGATCAATGCTTTTGCCACAAGCTGTTTTTATCTTAGGCTTATCCCTGCCTGTCTAGAGCTCTCCCCACACTAATTATTGTGTAGATGAGATCCAGCCATTCACCCAAGGAAGACTCAGGTGAAGCTTGCAGCTCCTGTAGCTGGATGAACCAGAAATCTGAGCATTCCCACAGTGCAAATCTGCAGTTTGAGGAGTTGTGGGCCATTCACATCCCACCATCACCCCAGTAGTTAACTTCTTACCAAAAAGAAACAACAGGACATGCGTAATAAGATAGTAATTGATTATATCAGCCGTTAAGGAAAACTGACTGTGTCATTTGGGCAAAATGAAAAACTGAAGAACAGGAAGAAAGACAATATATAAAATAAAAAATTCTTTAGCCATCTTGGCTGCCTCTGGTATCAAGAGTTCCCAGGACTTTTTAAGAGGGATTTTGACTGCCATGCAGATTCAACAAGTTGTCCAAATGACTTTATATTCTTTCAGTTTCTTTACACTTTCCCTTATTTAAGTCACTCATGAATTGTAGCTAAAGACAAGAGTAAAAACATTTGTCTTTATTTAGGGTGTGCTGGAGGAGCCTCAGTTCAGGACACTGAAATCACAGCCAGATCCAGAGTCCTTTGTTAAAACCTGTTTTTGGAGAATCCTGTCCCCTGCTGCTGACTCTTTTATGTGCTGTCGCCTCTTTTCTGCGCTGCTGCTCTTGGCAAACTGGGCCTCCTCTCCCCTTCAGAGGGATACCCATCATATTCAGTCTGGGAAATAGTCCTGGGAAAGGGATGAGGAAGTCCTTGCTATCTGCTCTGCCAACTCTGTGGGTAGTTCCTATTTCTCCTCTCTGTCCATTCAAGTTCAGGTATAGAAGACCCTTCCCCTAAGCAGAAATGGTCCCTGCCTAAGTACAGGTCAGTTCAAAACCACTCCAGGCTCTAAAGCTGTTGACTGAAACTACACTGACTGACTCTTTTGGGAAATTCAACATCTAGCAAAGTTTTATCTGCAAACACATAGGTTTAAGTATCTTAATCTGAGAGTTCTAGCTTGACCTCATGAATCTATGGCCTTTAATTTCACAACAGCTTTACTCTGACAGGTAGGACAGCCCAAGCATTTAGACCCTGTGACTGAAAATACTTTGAACCTTGATTTTAGAGCTGTATAGCTTAGATCTGAGGACTAGCTAGTTTAAGCTGGCAGAATCTAGCCACTATTTCTGAATGCTACAAAATCTTAAACTGTGTATTAGACTTATACTAAGTAGGATCAGATAAGTTTAGACCAAACAGAAAGAGATGTCTGTGAGACTTCTGACTGAGCAAAAGTCTGGGTGCCAACATTCAACTGAAGTTTCTTACAGAGATAAAAAACCCTTGTATTTATTTCAAAGCCACTCATTCAAAACTATCCCACACTGTCATGGCCATTCCATAGTGTCCATGCATAGATCCCAGTCTAGTTGCTGCACAAGGAGGTTCTATCAGAGGCAAAGGGTCCATTCAGCTTTCTCACGCATAGTTTTTGAAAGGAGGTCCAAGAGACACTTGTCACTGATGCTTTTACTCACCCTTGCAAGTAACATCTGAGTCACATTCACTAGAGATTATGTGAGGGCAAAAAATTGTATCTTCCCAAGGTGTTTAATACATTTCTCCAACTTCTACATTAACAGTCTGATAATCTTCACTGGAAAATCAGTGCACATAAAATGAATACATACACAAATGGCAGCAGCATTAGAAGAAGCAGAGTGGAAAGACTTTGAAAGAAATAGTAGATTATATCTGACAAAAATCTCTGTAAGTTCTGAAATGACATTTCAAAAGACATCAGTGGGGCAGGGAAAATGAGGTCTTTTCTTATCTGTTCTGACTACAACTCTAGTGAGAAAATTTTCCCTAACATAATAATTTTAGCAAAAATCAGCTCTACATAGCTAATTACCTTGCTTCACCTTGAATTCAGCTTCATCTTGAATTCCTCCAATATGATGGCAAACATTTTTTGCAGGTAAAGATGCAAATTAGAAAAGTAAAGACCTTTAGCGTGAAAATCTGTGGCTTGTTGCAAACAGACTGACATTTTTGTAGGAGAAGAGTATAATTAAGTTGCAAAATGCTCTTCCAAAAGAGAAAGACCTTACTGTACAAGTAAAATTTACATAAACAAAGTGGTTCATCATGTTACCTATAAATTCAACTATCAGTAAATTCAACTCCCACTACCTCCTAGAATAGTTTAAATCTGAAAAATATAGAACTGAAGCTAACACACAAAAACTGTTGTAGGGAAAAGGCTGGAAAAATTACAAACGTAAATGAAACCATGCAAATTATCAATGAAATCCAGTGTCCTAATTTTACCTAGACACCTGTACAGGATTTGGGGAGTTCACTGCTGGGTTTAGCCTCATGCTGTCCTCCAAAGTGGGGAGGTAACTGGTGATGTTCAAGACCTACTGAGAGCAGGGGCGGCACCTACATATAAGCTTGGACTCCAGGATTCCAGGTGGTGATGGCCCAGGCTAATTGCTACCAGAAACTCCCATCCCAAGTAAGGATCCCCTGTTCCAGCAGACCAGCAGATTCTCTGCACTGAAGCAGTCAGAAGTTATGAGCTCCAGGAGAGTAAGGTAAGGATGACATAACAATTTAAAAATTTTAGTGAAACGACATCTATGAACCAGGCAAATTGCAAAGGAGAAAGGAGCTGGGAGAAGAACTGGATAATGAGTTGTAAAGCAGAGAAAACTTAACTGCACAATACTAAAAGATAAACATCACCCTTAGAGGAAAAAGACGTTTTGAGGATAGGAACATTCCTGCAAGTCATGGGTCAATGCTGCATAAGACAGGAAAGAAGAATGATTCTTGTTTTGAAACCTTGTTCTTGCCCCTAAGTCCTTTTCACAGCATAACAGTAGGAGAAAGTTGTTGAATGCTGCTGCTGCTGTGCTCTCTGCTGTCTCACAGCATCCTTTGATCACCAAAATATATAAGCAGAAGCCCAAGTTCATTGCTAGGCAACAGACTGCTTAAACATATACCTGAATTCAAGTGTGTGACAAAATTCTGTTCATATTAGTAGGACAGAAGCTAGTAACTCAGTTTAAATTCTGTCTTGGTCTGCAATGCAAGATGCAACCAGAAGTATGTATTTTATTGCCATCTGTTGAAAGCATTTGAGGAGGTATTTTTCTTTATCTCTTCCGTGACCCATCCTCCCTCCAGGGGGATATCTTCTGTTAATGAGCCATTAAGGCTCACTGCATGACTGATAAAATTACATCATGCCATTGTGAGATGCTCCACCCAGTGGGAGGAGCCAAGCATTCCTACCTGGATAGAATCTGAGAGCCAGAACATCAAGGCAGCCTGTCTCCATTGGATTCCCAGAGAAAGACTGGACCCACCTCACCACCACTGGACCTTCAGAGGAAAACTGCACACTTCTACAGGATCATTTCTGCTCCAACAGAACCCCATCTGTCACTCCAGGAGGACTTAACTGGACTGCTACCAACACCTTGACCAACAGGGTGTTAGGTTGTATTCTGCATTTTCTTTTTTGTT
Source organism: Hylia prasina (assembly GCA_013397195.1). Lineage (NCBI taxonomy): Eukaryota > Metazoa > Chordata > Aves > Passeriformes > Sylviidae > Hylia > Hylia prasina. The sequence continues at coordinate 399,077 of VYXD01009946.1, read as the reverse complement.
TGTTTGCTTTTTTGTACTACTACATTTTAAATTTTAATATTCCTAGTAAAGAACTGTTATTCCTATTCCCATATCTTTGCCTGAAAGCCCCTTAATTTTTAAATTATATTAATTCAGAGGGAGAGGGTTCATATTCTCCATTCCAAAGGAGGCTCCAGCTTTCCCTAGCAGATAAGTGTCTTTCCAAACCAGGACAAATTCACATGAATGTCTTGCTGAAGAGTGGTAGAATATGGAGGTGGTATATGAGTGTGTGCACACTTTGCCCAGCACCTTTGATGTCAAAGCAGAGGTCACAAGAATCTGAAGCAACATCAGACTTTAGTTGCTTTCTTGATCCTGCTTTTGGACTCAATGACCTTCATGATATTTTCTAATCTAAGTGATTCTATAATTCGGTATCAGCCATTGCCAGTTTATGTCTGTTGATTCATTTTTTTGCAGCGGTTCTAGAGTTTTCCCTTCTCATGAATTAGGAGTGGTGGAGCATGAGTGAAACAATGCAAACACAGCAACTGAAGGGATTGGTGCATGATCTGCTCCCATTATCACTCTCGTGGGACACCACACACTGATCTTTCAGCATCAGGAAGGCTTTACAGAACATTCACTCCCACACTGTAATCCTGGTTTATAGGTGTTATGAGCTGGTTCTAAAATTATTAGAAATGCCTCTGACCAAAATAAGGTGCCAACAAGGCTATATGCAAAAGTATGGATTTTATTGAATAGTAAATATGAGAGAGATAGGGGGAGAGAAAGAAATTGAAAAGAGTGGGGGGACAGAAAGATGGTGACAGAGACAGATTAAATATCACCACTCCATGTATCCCAGTGGCATCCCAATGATCCTCTCCAACTGGTCTTCTTGGTGGTGAGGGTGCCCTGGAAAATGTAAAATCCAATGGATTAATATACATTCAGGTCAGGTGGGAATGCCTAAGTACCAGCCCTGGGGGGTGGGAGTGGGGCAGGTTTGACACAGTTTCTTGCAACAGACACTGGATCTCTGGCATCACTTTGCATCATGCTCAGTCCTCTGGCGCAAGGCATCAGGCATGAGCCTGGAGGGCATTTTGGGAGGTCTTTGGTGGATTATGACACCACCTCAGCTTCCTCTCCTGTGAACGTCCCATGGATGGGGCCTCCTGCAGTTGGGGGTTCCACAGCCGGACTGGTTTGTGTAAGGGAGGAGGAGAATTTTGGGTGTATGGTGTAACCTGACCAGAGGTTACACCACACACCCAAAACTCTCGTCCTCCCTCGTTCTTGGGATGCAGGGGGGAAAACTATGTGAACCTGGCCTCTGTGGGCTATGGTCTCCCTCACCCCAAACCCAGCCAGGGATGATTTTCTGCTGGGTTTGGCTTTCTTGTGGATGCATTCTTTTCCCCCTTGCCCTATCTAGGACTGATTCACCTTTTTGTTTCTGCTGCAATTGAGCTGAAGTCAGCTGCTCGTGGGCTGGTTTGAACTTATGAAATCTCCTCAAGGAATACTTGGGAACTTCTATTATTATGGGCTGTACTTTCTATTCTGAAAGCCATAAATAAGAGGAAGAAACACTGTGTTGTTCCCTGGCTGACTGATCCATGGGAAGATTAACATAGAGGTGAAGAGTGTTAAAATGTTTCTCCTAATAAAAAGAGCAGATCAGACAGAACATGCTCAAACCCTTCTTGCAGGTATATCACAGAAGAGTAAAAGCAATGTGAAAACCACATTCTGACAGGCTGAGTATTTATGTAAGAGCAGGTACATAATGTTTTCTTTTTCATCCTCCTCTAAATATTGCCTTAGCTATCAGTTTCTTTTAATGTAATTGTTTTCACTCCAACCATTTTTCCCCTGCATTTAAATTCCTTCTTCATCATAGTTCATCGTTCCATAGAATGGTAAGAGAAGTTCAGGATAATCCAGTTTCAACCTCCCCTACCAAGGACAGGGACTGGGGTCCTTCCACCGTGTCACTCAGACCCGCATCCAACCTGACCTTGAACACTTCCAGGGATGGGGCAGCCACATCTCTGGGCAACTGTTCCAGTGCCTCACCAGCCTCTCAGTGAAGAATGTCTTCCTAATATCTCATCTAAACCTACTCTCTTTCGGTTTGAAACCATTCCCCCTTGTCCTGTCACATGCCTTTCTTGCAAGCTCCCTTCAGGTAGTGGAAGGCTGTAATATGGTTATCCCAAAACCTTCTCTTCTCCTGGCTGAACAATCCAACTCTCAGCTTTTTCTCATAGGGGAGGTGCTCCGTCACTCTAATAATTTCATGGCGTCCTCTGGACTTGCTCCATCAGGTCTATGTCCTTTCTGTGCTGGGAACCCCAGAACTGAATGCAGTACAGTTCTTCAGGTCTCCTGCTACTACAAGATGGGACACAATTTTTATATATAAGCATATATGTATATGTGTGTGTGTGTACAAATAACATATTACATGTATACACACATGTATGCATTTACACAGCTACTTACTTTTGAATAAGGCACCCGAGAAAAGGAAAATTAAGGGATCTTGCTGCTGTAGGACTTATTCTTCATTACCCAGTATTCTCCCTAGTATTCGTTTTATTCAATTCTCACAACACTGTGAAAATAAGTTTGTAAGCATTTGGAACCTGAGAAGTGTGGTTCTGTTCAATTTCTCAAATGAATAAATAAATGTAGTTGATGCTGAAAATCTGCAAAGAAATAAGTTGCTAAAACAGCCACTGAAACTGTTAGAAATTTTGGGAGAAACTGACTCATGGTATAAAGTATCACACATATTCAAAGCTGCTCTCTTCATGTTTACTAAAGTCACCTAAGAAAAGGTATAAAAAAACCCCAAGAGGCAGTAAAATTATGGCAGTGACAACCAGCTGTAGGATCTGGGCAAACACCTTGATGACTGGGAATGGCACCAACACTTTTCCAGCTCCTCTATGAGAGACAGGAAGAAGAGTGAGAAATACAAAGTCTTCCACAGATGGGATCCTCTGCACCTCACTTCAGGTGTCTGTACTGTAAATGCCTGTGTTTGAGGTAGCCATCCCCAGGTAATTTTACCTGGAGGCAAGACATCTTTCCATTGCCAGATCCAGGATCAGCCTGACTCATCAGATGCAAGCTATGTGCAATTTTATAGGCTAATTGCGGTTGCAATTAATCTGGTTTAACTTTGTTCTTTTAAAGTTTGGAGACCTGTTCAGTTCACTTGAACACACCTGTTCAGGGAGCAGTTTTAAAATTTTGCCTCATGCTTTTATTTATTGACATAATGGTCATAATTATCACCCCACTTCAGTTAGTAATGGTTTTGATGTGGCTTCTGAGAGCTCAAAGTTGAGTGTACAGGGAACAATATTCTTTCCAAAAAGTGCTGATTTTGGCTTATGTAAAATGCTTCACACAAACATGAATGTCTTTTTGGAATAATCATTCTCTTCTCTTCTTGCAAATAAAAGATACATCCAAGCAACCTCAATAGGAACAACAGTGTAACTCTGATCAAAGCTAATCACAGTATAGTAGAAATGTTTAATTTTTTTCCTCTACTTTCAGTGCAATTCCAAAATTATCTAATACTTCAACAGATCTGAAATGTTTCATCTTGATCAAAGGCAAAAAGAAAGCATTTTCAAGTCATCATCTCAATTGTTATCCTATACTAATATTAATGTGTAGTCTATCATAATGTTAAAAACAATTATTCGATTTTATTAGTAGACATAGCATAGGAATTACCATTCATCTTATCCACACAGACCATTTTCCACGTATCAATATGAAATATCACAAGGAGATCGAATTGAATTTTTCATTTATCAAGAATTCTGAAACGTTTCACTCCTTATCCCATTTTATCTCTCAGAATTCCTTGAGAAATAACAATTCAGATCAAGCCTGCAGAAGTTTTATGAAGGAAATTGATATTCAGGTTCTCTGAAGTCTACTGAAATTCAGCTACAATCATTTGGATGAATCATGAAACATTATTTTTTCTAAAAACTGGATGGATTTTTTAAGCTGTGTGACTGTGGTACTCCACTAGAAATTCCATATGATACAAAATAAACAAACTCCTTCAATAATTATTTTTACTGAGAGATGTAAAAATCTTGTGTTACTTGCACAGAAATAAAGGAAGAGTTGATGTTTCATTCAGGTCTTCTCTCTGAGTGTCTCAAAATGACTTGGAAAGATAAAATTTAAGTCTCAGAAAGATCAACCCATTATTTTATTCTCAGTAATTTCAGAAAATGGGAGTGGAAAATTAGTTAAATGGAAGCACTCAGAACAAAGTACTTAGATGTTATCTCAGACTCCAGTTATGAAGACCAAAGAGCAAAACCTTCCAGCTATCATTAGCACCACAGGAGATCTTTTTACTAATCTCATTTAAAACATAGATGTACACCTAAATCCCTTTTCAGGAAAAACATCTTCTTCTGTCTAGAATTTCCCTGAAGTATAAACGTTGTGGCCCTAGTGTGCCAATGGAGCAATTAGAAGGAAGATTAAAAGAAATTTAAAGAATATCTTTCCTTCATAACTACTCTTATTACTATTCTGAAGCTCGTCAGAGTCTCATTTTATTTTCCCAATGGATTTTTAGTCTTTTTCTAGTATCAATATCAGTCACGATCTCTCCCTGCAGAGTAACACATCTGCTCTCAGGGAAAAGAAGGGCAGACAGATACAGAGTTTCTTCTAAATCAAGCCAGAACTCCTTATGCATTTTGTTTTCCCTCTTGCATTCCCACAGCCATAGGAAAGACATAGATGGGAAAGAAGTATTCACTATGGAGAAAAAAAATACCAAGATTATAAACTACAGTGAAGCCACATGGTTCTCATGAAAGTCTGATATATTTAAATAAGCAGAACTCACTTTTACTGGGGGAAAAAATATTTATTTAATTTTTTTCCAACGACAATTTAGGACTTTGTCTTTTTTGTTGCTGAGAGTAACAAAATAAATAATTGGTTTTAAGATTGAAGTGATACCAAGCAGCTTACAGAGTTAGGGAATTTTGCAGAAGCAAAGTCTTTATGAGGAAAAATAGCTTTAAATGTCCAAAAGAATGGCCTTATTTATTTGAAAATGTAATGGCTTTAATCCTTGAGGGACTACCTGAGCTTTCACCTTTCTAAAAAGCAAGGTGTATGCAAGGAACCCAGAAGTGATCCATTTTGACTTTTAAAGATCTTCAAAGCTCTAGCTCTTTTAGCTTGAACATTTCTGTTGCTGCTGCAACAGCTTGGTCAATATGATCTCTACAGGTGTCTCAAATACAAGTTGCAGCTAATGGAAATAGATGAGTCAACAGTTAGGATTTTACTGAGAAAACACTTTCCCAGATGGATTAATCAATAATAAAAGGTGGCAAAACACCTTCTACCATTTTTTCTGGACAAACCCTTACATTCCACCTCCTACAAAAGGATACAGTCGCAGCCATACATGTTTGATTTCTCCTGTTTGGGTCCAGATAGTGAGACAAGGTGAAACCTTCACCTCATGTAGGGTGCAGAAACTCCTGTCTGACAGGTGTAAATTTTGAGAGCACCTGAGGTTCAAGACTTAGAACTTGCAGTTTTCTCCCTTCACTTAAAGACATACTGATAATGTGGGCTGTCAAATACTTGATTTGTATTCAGCAGCCTTATTTAATTGCCTTTAACTGCTTCTATATGAGCAATTGCATAGTCTCCCTCTTACACAATTCAACCTGTGGTGGCTAGGGAGTGCAGAGGAAAAGAGAGTTCTCCAGCTGTGAACCAGCAAAAGAGAAAGAGTGAAAAAAGAGACCATTCTTGGAATAGACTATAAAATATGTGCAAAAGACTTAACAGCATTTAAGAATTAAGGAAAAGACAGGAAAAAATAAACTAGAGAATAATGTACAGAAACCTTTCCAAGAAAAAACACAGTGAAGCAAAGATCAGTTTACCATTGAGACTGCTGAGCAATCCATGGCTGGAATATGGAGTGAAATCACATTATCTCTTTGTCACCTCTTGAATTGCAATTCAACTTATGCTTGTTAATCTGTTACTCTTCGTCAAAAAGTTACGAAACATTATCTGACATGATTTGGAAATCAAAATTAGTCTGTGCAGTCTGAAAATTTAGGAACCTGTTTTCTGCCCAAAAGTAGTAAAATAAGGATGGTTGTCTTACTAAATACATGGTACCATACAAGACTTTATAGAAAACCAGAAGAGGCACTTACCCCAAATTGCTGGATGCAAAATTGACCTCAACACTGTTATAGTTTTAAGACTGGACTAAATCACATTTCATGCTCTCCTGTCTTCTAGATAGTTTATCTAAAATGTCCAAGAGTACTTTTGTGCTTTGTTTCTAAGATGCTGAAGTTCCAAACTGCAAATGCACGTGCAGTACACCCCTTTACTGAACTGTACTTCTGTCCCTTTGCCAGCTGTAGATGGAGCACCAGGCAGTTTCTTCTCAGGAACTTCTAGTCACTTAGGATGGAAGAAAAGAAATATCATGTTTATGATAATACAGTAGAGAGTAGTAGTAATTTGTGAGGTGAAACATGACATCTTAAATGTCCTTCAATTCAAGTCATTTGTGGGTTTGTGGATAGTGCTTAGCACCAGACCTGACAGTTATGGCCTTTGGGCAGTCTATTCAGATGACTGTATTGTTTTAGCCTTTGAAAGAAGCAAACAAGGTAGGTGGCTTCATGTCCTAGACAGTAACTTCCAGTTACAGTAAACAGAAGCTGAAAGTGACGTGGTTAACATTTACAGAGCTCATAATAAGGGCATGCTCTAAGACTCATTATGAGACATTGAAATAAACCTCCCTCTTTCCCAATCAGCAGCACGGCTCTCAACCATCCAGCTTTCACTAGCTACATCATTCTTCTGACTGGCACTGTAGCCCTTGATCTCAGTATACATGGCTCAGTCAGCTTCCCCATTTCAGTTCCCTGGAACAAATAATTCTCACTTCCTTTTCAGAGAAAAAATCCAAGTAAATTTGGATTTCAGGCTACACAACCAGTGAATGAAATGAGACATAGCTTCATGATCACCTCTACTCGGCAGTGATCTTCCGAAAGTATTTCTTCCTCCCTGTACTCCACTCCTGCATCTTGGCATCATAGAATCATAGAATGACCTGAGTTGGAAGGGACCTTAAAGATTATCTAGTGCCTCGTACAAGGACACATTTCACTAGATCAAGTCATTCAGAGTGTTATCAAAAATAGGTAAAAATAAAATTCCTTAACACCAATGTAGCCTTAAGAAGCAGGCATTCTTTATTCTACCAGATGCACAAAGGAATATCTCCTCCAAAATATCATTCATGCTGAGTACAGAAAGAGCTTCTGTTTATATACTGTAATTTACATACATGTTAATTGGTTTTCCTGGAATGAACATCAATATGATAATAATTTTCTCAAAGACCATTAATATAAGTTCCGTCCCCCATGCTCATGAATTCTTCTGGAGATCTGGATTCGTCCTGGAGATCTCTTTGGTAGTCCTTGGTGGTCAGTGACCCCAAAGTCATACTTGACTGCCTGGTCAACTGCTAAAAAGTAGGCATAACTGGGTTGGATATTCTACAGTTCTTCTTCTTGCCCAATGCTTAACATCATCCTACAGAATAAGCATTGTGCAGATCCAGAGGCTAGTGGTTTATGAATAAGCATTGTATTAATCCACCAGGATTAATCTGGCCACAAGAGTTCCATCCACCCTGGCCCTGAACACTTCCAGGGATAAGGCATCCATAACTTCTCTGGGTAACCTGCTTCACTGTCTCAGCACTCTCACAGGAAAGGTTTTTTTCCTAGTATATAATCTAAACCTACTCTCTTTCAGTTTGAAGATGTTCCCCCCTGACATGCAGTCCTGCCACTATGTGCTCTTGTAAGAAGTCCCTTTGTACCTCTCTTGCAGGCTCCCTACTGGAAGATCACACTTAGGTCACCCCTAGGCCCTATCTTTTCAGTGGGGCAGAATCCCCTCCCTTGACCTGCTGGCCATGCTGCTTTTGATGCAGCCCAGGATACAGTTGGCTTCTCTCAAGGCTCCCAGTATTCCCATTAAACTTTTACAAGATGTACACCTCCACATCCAGGTGCACTGCTTTCTGTCTGGGTTTTTACCTTTCCACTGGAATGGCAAGTACTCTGCTCTAAAAGAGCTAATAATTCTTCAGCTTAAGGAACTACATATTCTCTAACCAAATTCAGAATTTATATTTCCACAAGATTTGCAACAAGCTAGGTGCTGAATTCTATGAATTACTAAAGTAAACTAACACAATATTTTATTCAAGACAGCCTTGAGTCTTACCCTGCTGCTACATTCGTACTGGTGTTCTCATGTGACTGTGTTTCTATGGATGTTACAGTGTGTTGAATTTATGACTCATCTCCATTTTAAAGATAGTCAGTATGCAAAAATACACAAAAATATCAAAAGATTGTCATCACTTCACCTTTTCAAATCTGGTTTACATGTTATTTGATGTAGAACACAGAAGGCTTTTCTATCATAAATGGTGAACAGTACTGACCACAATTAATTTTTGAAGACTTATAAGGCTAGAAAGACTGAATCAGGAACTGCTTGCTCTTTTAGTGATGATCTAAATGTGCAGCAGATATTGCTTATTAAATGGTGTGAGGTGTAAGTGAAGGAACAATACACCCTACTCATTCATTTATCAGACCCTGTGTCAGTGAGAAAACTGCTTCCCAACATATAAACCATATTTCAGAGGTGCATGTCAGACTTGACTTCAGTTTCTGGCAACTGTGTGTGCAAAGTGTATTTCAAAACTCAGACGGCATGATGTATTCCTAAATCCACTGAAGACAAGGAGACGACTCTTTTCAGTGGAACAACTGCCAAATCCTATGGAAATGAATTTTTAAATTGTACATTTCTGAATGCCAAGTTCCTCAAGATCAAAGAAATTCTGACATTCCATTAGTAATTTTGCCATAAATTGAAATAAATGGAACAAATTGAAAATATGTCAGAGTTTTCCAGTAACCACATTTACTTCCCCAGAATTCACCACATTATGTTTGAGAACTAATGGATAACTGATATTCCCTCTGTTGAATGAGGTGAGAAAGTTAGGGATAGGGAAAGTAATATGGAGTATCATGGATGATATAGAATCTCTTACTCTAGAAGCAAGAGACAACAGATCACTAACACCACTACAGTGAATAAATCTGTCTCAAGTATACCAGCAAGTCTTGAAGTTTGAGTCAGGCATCATTTCCCTAGAAAATTTGTTCCAGCTAACACATAAAAAACTTAAAAATATATACCCTCTACCTAATTATCTGGCTTAACTTCTAGATATTGCCTTTGCCTGCTAGATTAAAGACTGATTGCATCTACTGATCTCTCCTTCTTAAAAAATAAATATGTATGCTTATATTTACATAAATATCTAAGTTGTATCTTGATTTTCTTTTGATGATGGAAATAATTTATTAACAATTACCTCACTGTACATATGAACGCTTCATAAACTCTTACTTTTTTGATAAGAGGTGGCAAGTGTAATCTGCTTTAATGTAATGTCTTCACGGTAAGAAAATAAATATAGAAATATCATACCCTATTAGTTGCAATGAAAGTTTTAATATTTACATCTAGCTCAACTGGTAGCAATTAGAACTCTAGAAAACAGTCCTTAATAGGATCAAAAAGGGCTTTTTCATTTTATTCCCTCAAATGCACATCAAAGCCTGCAACTCCCTGTACAGTGCTGTTAAGCTGCTCTGTAAATATGTGCTCTGTCACCTGACAGTAAGGAACAAGGAGTTTCTTGCCCAAATAACAGTTGATCTTCAATGTGTGCGTTGCAAAACACAAAGTACTGTGGGTAGGGGAAAGCAAAAGTTTTACTGTGAAGGCATCATGCAACTCAGTGAGGCAAATCAGCCGAAGAATCACCATCCTGGTTTTAAGAAGCCAGGTGTCCAAACACATCTTTTGACTCATGGAATATGGGCATGAAAACTTATCCCCCAGCCTTAAAAGCCTCTCACACTGTCACCTAAAAGCAGAATTGGATAATATTTCTGCCCTTAACTGTTGGAAATTGTCATATCTGTCAAGTAACAAAGAACACACTTCTCTTTCAGTCTATGGAGATCCTGTGAGAGCTTCTTTTTGAACCTACCTACATCCCCTGAAAGACTGGACTTACAATGAAGTTCAGATCTGAGAGGAAGAAGTTTTCCTGGTTCTTCTACTCAAAGGGAAGTATTAATTCCATGCTATTTGATCTTCAGATGTGGTCTCTTCAGGATTTGAGACATACTGACTTCCTTAAATACGTAAGATTTATCCAAAATTTGAGTGAGGTAAAAGATAGATGCTATTATTCTCTAAAAGAACATCAAATAGGAGTACACATTGGCCTGGTCAGGCAGTTTGAAATTCCTGTGCACGAAGGGCAATAAATAATTCTGTGCTTGATATATACATTTTCCAAATAGCACAGAATATCCGTTGTTAAATAAGCAATGGCAAATTCCGCTGTTCTACACTACACACCGATATGAACAGATTGTTTAATCTACTAAAACAAAGGACAACTAATTGCTTGCAAAAATTAAGGCTTCATTTGGAGACATTACCTTCATTCCTTTTTCTTTCCAAGCATCATCATGATATAACAATTCTTGTCATTTAATGGAAAACAGATTGTTAAAGACTAACATAATGTTGTTTCAGACCTCAGCAGAAGCTTAATCACACAATCAGCCTGGAGAAGCCTTTCCCTTTATGGGTAAATCAGATGATGGATTTCTACATTCTTAGAGCAATTATATAAAACTTTGAAACTACTGGTGCTAACCACAGTTTGCATTTATCTGAACATAATTTATGAGGCACATACCAATATCTAGATATTCAAATAGTATCTTTCTCTCTAGCAGAGTAAGAGAACCACTGGCTACAGGGTATATAACCCTTTTGTTGCAAATTGAAAAACATCTGAGATCAGGAAAAAAGTATCTGAGATTGACAAACTCAACTGACCTCTAGTTCTAATCCAGACACTGGATTAGAACTATCCAGCATCCTGATTTATGTATCTGTTTTCCTGACTCGCTGTTCCCATGGAATTTAATTTATCACTTAAAAACTCCTAAGGATATAAAATCTTCCTTCTACCTGAATAATTTTTTTTCCTTTCTCAGGCACTACATTGAAAAGAAGAATTAGAATTATCATGAGGTCTTCACTGTGTATAGATCCAATAACAAATGTACCCTTCAGCACAATGTAAAAGCCCAGGATAGATTGATTCCTGTAAAGTTGGAAGGAATTATCATTGTTTAAGATAAAATCTTCAGAAGTGCCTAAATTACTTGGGCTGTTGAAGTCCCATTTTCAAAAATGACATACTCAGAAACATAAATCCAGTAGAAGCCTTATGATTATTGTAGCCTAATAGTTATTCATTGCAGGTGAGCAGCAGTACTGCTCTACTTAACCTGCTAAGCTCTGCATATGAGACTTAGGTGGCTCTTCTTTGCAGGTTAAGTACAGTCAGATTTTTCTTACTTCCCATGTAGCAGGCAGGTAGCCTGTTATGAAGGCCTACTTGACATGTGGCAGAAGATTAAATTGTAGTAATTCATGATTGTAGTAATTCATGATTAACAAATGAAATCATGGGACCTCAGACCTTATGAACATGTAAATTCAGTTCATGAACCTAAAGAGAACTACACCCAGATGTTCCTCTGACAATCCCACAGCAACTCCCTGAACAGATGTGTGAATGCATTTTTTGAAAACTTACTTTATCCTAAGAAATAGCTACAGATTTTTCAATTCTCTCAAATATTATTCCAAATGTTCTTACACACAGGTGTGTATTTTAATATAGTTCCAAAAAGAATGTTTATTGACAGCCTGTGATTCTTTGTATTCCTTCACTTCTTCTACCTCTGTCAGGTTACCAAGGTGTTCAAGTAGCTGTGTCTCTTCCTAGTGTGCATGTACACACACACGTGTGTGTGTTACAACTACGAATTGTGAAGAATGCACTAAGAAAAGACACACTAACGGGTTAATCATCCATCTAAATCTGTGTGTAGGTGGCTAAATAATTCATTTGAAATACAGCTAACTTCTCACCCACTCACAAAGGTGTTACTGAAGGCATGAATTCTCTTTTATATTTGGGAACAAAACAAGGCTTATTTTTTGGCTTTTATAAGAAATGCTAAAACCAATGTGAGAACCCATCTTCTAAAATACACACAGAGTTTCCACAAGCATTTACACGACATCTGCTACTCTGGGCTGAGGCTAGTAAACAGTAATGTTAAGATAAACTAAAGTAATAATGTCTTTCAGGAGACCCAGAGGTGACCTTATCACTCTCTACCACTCCCTGAAAGGTGGCGGTAGTTGGTGAGGGTTGGTCTCTTTCTCCAGACAGCGGCTGACAGAAGGAGAGGGCACAGTCTTAAGCTGTGCCAAGGGACATACAATAGGAAGCATGACTATCATCTGTTTCTTCCATCCTCTTTTGTGGTTTTTAGGAGTTATTAGTTAAAACAAAACAAAACAAAAAAACAAACAAAAAAAGACAAAAAAACCCAAAACAAAACAAAAAAAAACCCAAACAAAAACAAAACCAAAAAAACCCAGCCACAATATTCAGAAAATATGTGAAAACAAATTCTAGACCTCATGGCTTTACCATTTTAGAATTTTGCATTGATAAATTCAGAATACTTCTGACACAGTATGCTTGGCCTTCAAATTTAGGGAAGTGCTAATTTAACTACACGGAGAAGCAAGCCTGAAGTGTTCTCCTTCTACAAGACACTGTCTTACTGGCAGTCACTGCATGACAAAAACAAGCTCATTGGTTTTTTGCACAATGGTTGACATTCCCCACTACACCTTATTATGGTATCTTGCTCATCTGTTCATAAGGTGGGCACTGTGCACAACAGCAAAACTGCCTTTCAGAAAATCACTTTCTGGTTGACTCTTTCTTCACTCAGATACTTTTTTCTCCTCTGCCTATGCTAATAAACAAGGAAATGTACTGAAGTATGTATCTAAATGCAGCCCAGACCCTTCATTTTTATAAATTTTTATTTATCTGCAACACAGATCCAGTTTAAATCCAGCTGGATTGAAGGGGAGTCTTTTCACTGTGTTTTAGATCAGGGTATGCATCCTGCCTTGGACAACTCATCTTTCTGTATAAAAGTCTTTCCAATTCCTTTCAAGTTTTCATCTAAAATCATCCTTCTTTTCTATGAGAAGATATTCTGAAATATTCTCATTTTCTTCATGCTGTGAAATTACAGTATGTGGTCTTTATGGGCAGTGTATGATGCAACTGGCAAGTGCTAAATAGCTGGCCACCCACTGTGGAATAATAGTGGATGGTAGCAAAAGCACAGTAAAAGTCCATCAAATAAAGGGCCAGAATTCCTTACACAACAGTTAAAACCCCAGGGATAAAGCAGTCGAGCATCACTTCCTGCTTAAGATAGATGACATTAGTGTCCAATGAAAACAGACCTAGACACACAGGGAAAATGCAGACCAGATCCTGAGGTCTAAATGTGGAGGCACCCCATGAGCTGCGCTTGTTATCTGTCCTCAAAACAATACATAAATCTGTAGTGCCGATTGTTTGGGGGGGG